>OX328124.1:121129042-121498218 GCA_946811695.1 Gonocerus acuteangulatus
CATCTCTTTCGAAACATCTCTCAGGATCACGAACCTATTGGAAAGGGAAGGTGTCAGGACGTCCAACGAATGTAAGAGCTTTATCGTCTACGCAGACAGACAGTTGTCGTCTGTCGTTTATGAAAGTTTTTCGAGCCTACACACTGAAGTAGATTAAGATCAAGTTACTACATTTCCTAACAGACAGTTATGTTGCAGATAATGTTCAGTTACAGACTTCATAACTAGTTGTAGTTGAATGGCGTAAGCACTTTCCGGGGGAACGATTCCTCCGTTAAATCGTGGTCAATCAGATTAAAAATCAATAATTTCCTGTGATAAATCGACTCCGTTTGTTGAAAATGGCTTAGGAAGAAATTACTGCAAATCAAAACAAAAAAAAACACTATATTTTGGGTAAGCCCCTTGCTTTTTCTTAGACTTTACTTTTGAAAGCTAATTCAGCCATTATGGGATGTTTGTCTTTCTTTAGAGTAATTACAGCTGTATAGTCTATGATCGCGCTTGTCATTATTTGGACCTGAAACAAGTCACTAGAGTGGCATATGATCTTCTTAGGGCTTTTAAAAAGGAATATTAAGACCTTGGAAACAGGATGCATATAAATTGATGGAAACAGGGCTTTGTCTCGCGTCGGCATCAAGAGGTCATCCTCATAAGCGGGTTTCCAAAGAAATCCCAAATGTTCCAAAAATAACTTGTCTAATAAAAAATTATACCCTTATAATAACAAGAGCGTATAAAATAAGTTATTAGTCCCTTGGTTGTATCTCGCGTGAGATTATCGACGGAGCAGCCTAAGATGTTCTAACTGAGTGCACAAATAATGCACTTACTAGGAAAAGAGTGTTTGGATTTGGGGCTTTGTGTATTTATGATAACCTGAAACTTTAATGCTAAGCTTATATAAAATTCTCAATAGGACTTGGCCTTTTGTGGAGAGATCTAGGGCACAAAGAAGAAATGGACTTCACAGAACGAAGTATAGGAGAACTTCCAATATGAATTATAGATCGCCCTACGAATTATTCGTTAATGAGTGTATTACATGTAATACGTAGATTAAATCTATATATTTTTTCCAGAAGATGTTTTTTAGATGGTAATATTGCAAATTTTGATCTCTGAATAGGTTGGTGATAGACAGTTTTGAGCTGGCGTTGATATGCTGGACGATCTACAATCGAGCAGATTTTTTTTTTTTTTTTTTTTTTTACTAAAGAAAGCTACAGGCCCAGCGATTAAACATTCGCGTTATTATACAGTTATTTACTAGAAGAGGGTCTTAAGCCTTCTTACTGTACAGATACGAAGACAATGTTACATAGGGAGGGAATACATACCTATCTAACAGGGGTACCTATATAACTTAAAGTAATGTGCATCTTTTCGTAGGTCCAGCCAGTTTGAAAGGGATATAAAAACATGGGCACCAGATGAATCATCAGAATTTATGGGCGTGGCATGTGAAGAGTGTTCAGCCATTCCGAAAATTTTCGGCCGTGACCTACTGAGGGTGTCCAGGCATTCCGAAAATATTCGAGCGTGGCCTATGGAGGGTGTCCAGACATTCCGAAAATATTCGGCCGTGGCCTTTGAGGGTGTCTAGCCATTCCGAAAATATTCAGGCTTGGCCTATGGAGGGTGTCCAGGCATTCCGAAAATATTCGGGCTTGGCCTGTGGAGAGTATCTTGCTGCTCCGATCATGCTCTGAAATAATTTCAATATTCTTTTTAATTAGCTAGAGAGAATTATATTTCTTTGGTTTAAAACAATCGACATGATATATTACATTTTCTTAAAAATTTTCTATCTTGTTCCAAATAGCAGGTCATAAAGAACCTCATTTCAGCGTTACAAATATTTACCAATAACTTCTGCTTCTCCATATGATGCCCAGCTTCCTAATACATTTTTTTAATAAACACCATTCTCTTCATTTTCTAAAAAAATTAGCTCTAAAAGATTTGAGAATTTTTAAAACATTTTGCCTTAGGCCGTTATAAAAAACCCTAAAAATATTTTAATCTCTTGGCGAAGGATTAGGAAAATAAGAAGGTTAGGAGGAAGTTTTCCTGCCTAACTCCATCAATTTATCTCCTGACGCTCCTACCGTACATAGAAAATCAGTAGACCATTCCTGTCGAATAATACAGGGACAAACTTTACATTTTTGACAAATTAGCGATCCAGTATACATGTGCCTGTTGTCGCATGTTTTAATTTAAGAGCGTATATTGATATAAGCATCACCTACACATGGATTCAATACTACATTACCTACATAACTATGGATTATATCAACTCATTTGAACGCAGCTTAACATTTCCTTGGGGGCTAGGTTAGCTCAGTGGTAGAGCACTGGACTAACAAGCTGGAGGCCTGAGTTCAAATCCCGAGCAAGCACTAAAGATTTTTTCTTCTAGTGTCTTTGTTCATGGGTTGAATTCGGCCTCCCTGACCGTCCCTTACGGGGACCCAGCCTTTAATTAATTTAATAATGGGTACCTTGGGTGCTAATGACTCGAGCAGTCGAAGCGGCCAAGGGGAAAATCAGGCGGCCGGAGCATAGTACTGACCATACTATCTCCCTAGTGTGCCGTATGGTCATGAATCAGATACCTCTATAGTATCTGCCCCTCAGGGCCCTCGTGGCCTGTTACGGGACTGATTTTTTTTTTTTTTTTTTTAATATTTCCTTACCATAGTGTCCTATAGAGACATGAATATCCCACCGTAGGCAGATAATTCATGTAACTTCTGATTCATACTTACTTTCCTAGGATACAAATGCAAAAAGATCGATATACAAACATAATGTAAATAGACTCAAAATAATTAAGCATCGTGTAATCTAATATTATATGCATATGTATATATGTATATGTGTGTGTGTATAATAAAAACAAGCTTGAATTAAGCATAATGTAATGTAAATATGTAAATATATAGACAATAAGGTAAAATAATGCAATTTAGTATAATAAATATAATGTAAATATATAATCAATAAGGTAATGTAAGCAATGCAATAATATATACATAATATAAATATATAGGCAATTAGGTAACATAATTTTATGTAATAAATATATCAAATGTCAGGTGTACATCGCCGTAAAGTGAAACACCAGCAAATAGATAAAAAAAAAAAAAATTATCTAAGCATCTAAACCGCGCTTGTTTTAAAAAATAGCCCGACTCGCAGGAACTGCGTCATCTTAGCGCGGTTCCATAAGGTTCTTATGCCCAGTGTCATTTGGACAACTTGGAATAAATATAACTAATATTTTGTGGAAAACGTAAACACCTACTCGTACTAGTAGCGGAAATTACACACTTGGCATCTTTGACTTCCGCTCGGAAAGCTCTATTACAAAAACCACTAATTGTTTCAGGTTTAAATTAATTTAGTGCTAACATAAATAAATCAACGACAGTAAAAAAATCTGAAGAAATCAAACAAAAAAAAAAAAAACCGTTTACAGCAACCAACTAACACTTTCGACGTTTTTTTCAGCACTTATTTCTCCGATTGACAGCATCCCATCGAAAATGACTTTAACACCTTTTTTTGCAGAAAATTTAGTACGTTTTTAAAGGATTTCCTTGCCGTTACTACGATTTCCAAGCCGTTTTCGAGATATTTTAGAGAATATACCAAGGTTCCAAATATTTTTATGTCTAACACAAATTTTTTTTTTTTTTCTATTACTTCTAGAACTCCAAATCTAACAAAAATTTGAGTATCTTAGTTATTTGGAAGTCTCAGTATTTACTCGAAAGCTATCTGAAATTCCTGAAAAAACGGTTGTCATGAAATGTTTGATAGTACAATCGCAGCAGAAAAAATCAGTGCTAACATTATCTGGTTTCGTTCCTTTGAACGGTCTTCGGTTTTCCTTTTTTTTTTTATGAGTGTTTTAATGGCATGTCAACCCTTAAGGTCATTAACGCCATTCCTTTGATTGGTGATTATTGTTTAGTGATTATACATATACATACAAACACACATACATTCACACACACACATATATATATATATATATATATATATATATACACACACACATGCACGCACACATACATCCATACACGTACATATGCATATCAGTGTCATGTACCCATGCTTACGGAGGTATTTTTTATTTAAGGTCTAACTAAATTTTGATATGAGGTTGGATTAAATTTTGTCAATTAACTTCGAGGCATTTAAAAACTTGAAAAGCCGCTCTACTTGATTAGTATGGTCGCACTTGATAGTATGAGTCAGGCAGTTGGTGTTGTTCTTTTAGTTGCTCATAAGCACGGCAATTCGTCAGAATGTGTTTAACAGTGAGCAGCACATTGCTTGAGCCTCAAATTGGCGGAGGTTCCTTTGACATAAGAAAGGAATGGGTGAGGTTTGAATGGCCAATTCTCATACGGGTTAGCACCACTTCCTTTCTTCTTGTATCATTAGTTGATGTCTTCCATGATTTAACACATCCCTTTATCTCTCTGAGTTTATTTTCCCTCGCTTGTTGCCAAACAGTTTGCCATGTATCCCAAATGAAGCCTTTTGAGTGGGCTATTAAATCAAATTTTGAAACTTTATGGAAAGGCATACCTTCTCTAATTGCTTTCCTTGCTAAGATGTCAACTCGCTCATTTTGATTTATTCCGCAATGTCCAGGAATCCATACAAATGTAACCTTTTGTTCCTTTAAATTTAGTTTTTCCTTAGTTTCCATGTTTTCCTCACTTTTTAAAAACGAATTATTTTTGTTTAATTGTGATTAATAATCTTTCTACAAAACAAGGTTAGTCTATTAAAACCATGATTGTCTTATGTGTTGTTTGCAATAAACCGTGTTGTTTTTTGAATGAATCGCGGTCGAGGAGGAGGTGGGAGTAATTTGCGCTGAGAGTTTAAAAGCTACTGTCAGTGATCGACGTCTAAAATCTTGTTTTTAATCAAAATGCTTTTGAAATCTATAAAAAAAAACAGTAGATATAATAATCGTTTTTTGATCATACAATATTTTACAATATGCGACGATTTCTCAACCGATTTCGTGATATTTAATTTATTCATTCATTTATATGTCTGTAATATGCCTGAAAGCCACTTGTCTGTAATATGCCTGAAACCCACTTGTCTGTAATATGCCTGAAAGCCACTTGTCTGTAATATGCCTGAAAGCCACTTGTCTGTAATATGCCTGAAAGCCACTTGTTATTCAGGGGATGTATTCAAATGATAATGTATAGTTTAGTTTTTTTGCAAGTAAGAGAGTATTGTGTTTATGTACTGGCTGTTGTCTTCCAAAAATGTGTTTATGTCATGAGAAATATGAATATTTGATTTGTTTAGTCTTCTCAATTTGCCAAGAATATTTTTTTTTTTTTATTATTTTTTTATTTATTTATTTTTTTTTTTTTTAATTGATCTTTATTGATAATTTACAATCTGTACAGTTAATGTTCAATAAGTAAATATGGTCACCTATACATAAAACACAGTGAATAAGATGAGGGGAGAAGGCAGACATTACTGCCACACCCAATGAAAGTTATGGTATTTCTTATTTTAATTAAAAATTGGTCTCTTTTTTAAACTATATACATTATTTACACTATTTACATTACTTTATAAGACAGGCTAATTAACCAGTTGTAAATTGTCGCGTGGCCAATGGCGGCGAAGGCGTCGAGGAGGATTATCTGGGATGACATGGGAAGAAAGGGATCTGCCAAGAGGATTGGGGTGGGCTGGGAGTTTAGAGAAAAAGGTCAGGAATCGGGATTTGGCTAAATCATAGACAAAGGGTATATCAGTGTCTCGATGGATGGTTAGGTTTGAAACGTAGAAAGGAGCGTTGAGGATTTTACGAAGGACTTGGGATTGGAAACGTTGGATAATTTTTATATTTGATGGCTTAGCTGATCCCCATAGTTCTATCCCGTATGTCCATATCGGTCTTATTATGGTCTTGTATATTGTCAGTTTGTTTTTTGTGACTAGTTTTGATTTGAGTCCTATTAGTCGTCGGAGAAGTCCGAAGCGTTTGTTCAGTTCTTGTCTCTTGTGTTTTATGTGTGTTTTCCAGATAAGTCGCTTGTCGAGGTGGAATCCTAAATATCGAACCTCGTTAGATTGGGGTATTGGGATATTGTGGATTGTTACAGGAGGGCTCTCAGCTCGTCGCAGGGCGAAAGTTACATGCGTACATTTCTCTGGGTTCATTTAAATCCTCCATTTGTTGACCAATTTCTCGACGTCATTGAGGTAGTTTTGAAGTTTTTCAGATGCCAATTTAGGGTCGGGAGAGGATATAAGGAATGCAGTGTCATCGACAAATGTACAAGTGACGATATTTGGGGCTGTTGGGATATCTGACGTAAATATAGAATAAAGGAGAGGAGCTAGGATACTGCCTTGGGGAACACCTGCTTTAATGGTTCGAGGAGAGGAAATTGAAGAGCCGTATTTGATATGGAATGTACGATTTTCTAGATATGATTTTAGGATAAGATAGAAATGGAAGGGAAGGAATGTTTTGAGTTTGTAAAGGAGTCTGGGATGCCACACTCGATCAAAAGCCTGTGCCACGTCAAGAAAGACACCGGAACAAAAACTTTTTTGCTCAAGTGTGGAGGAATTAGTGTCAACTACACGGAAGACTTGTTGGGTAGTGGAATGCTGGGAATGGAAGCCAAACTGGTGATCAGGAATTTTATCGCTTGAGTTTACTATGGGTAGGAGTCATCTGTACAGGAGTTTTTCGAATACTTTTGAAATTATTGGGAGAAGGCTAATAGGACGATAGGAGCTGGTAAGTGTTGGAGATTTAAGGGGTTTTGGAATAAGGATTACTTCAGAATGTTTCCAGGATGAGGGAAATCGAGTTGTACGAAGGATGCTATTAAATATTAGGGTAAGGAACATCAGGGTTTTGTGTGGCAGGTGTCGAAGGATATTGGCAGTTATTAGATCAGGACCAGGAGATTTCTTAAGAGGGAGATGGTGAATTGTATACTTGACATCTGCAGGACTGATGGATTTAGGTGGTTCCGAAAGAGGAAGAGGTTCATCAAGAGAGTTCAGGATTTCAGTAGTGAATGTGGGATTAGTTTCAGGGTTTGGAGTAAATACTGATTGGAGATGGTCGGCAAATAATGTTGCTTTTTCCTCGCCACTTCGTGCCCAGGAACCATTCTCTTGGCGTAAAGGAGATGAGGTCGGTTGGAATTTTAAGATGTGCTTTGTTGCTTGTCATAGGGAGTTGTCACTGGTGGAGAGGGAGGAAAGGTAAGTATCGTAATTGTCAGTTCGTCTTTTAGCCGTCTCGTCAGGTTGTTGAATAAGGTTTTATCGGAAGGGTATCGGGATCTCTGCCATTGGGCTCGTGCTCTGCGTTTTGCTGACAAGAGTTCAAGGATTTGGGGAGGGAGTTTTGAATGTTGAGGAGATGGTATTGGTTTCCGTTGCTTGCTTGCAACTTTCATGCTGAACTGTATGGCCTGCGTACCTAGTTATGCAGCTGTATCCGCGTCCTGTTGTGTTTTCAGAGCTGCTTTCAGATCAATAAAACAATCTACTGTTGATTGAAACAATGGCCAGTTTACAGGTCCGGGTGTAAGAGTAGGTTTAGGAGGAAGGGGGATCGGAGAGGAACTAAGGGTAAGAAGGAGAGGAGAGTGATCAGAGGAAAGGTCATCAAGAGTCTTCACCGAAGAGTAAATGCTTCCTAGACCAGAAGAGACGAAGAAGTCAACAATATCGGGGATTCTGTTTAGGTCAGAAGGCCAGTAGGTAGGATTAGGTTGGGAAAGGAAAAGGTAGTTTTCTGAGTGTATAACATCGTTTAGCACGCGACCTCTGGAGTTGGTAGTTCTGCTTCCCCATTGAATATGCTTCGCATTGTAGTCCCCCCCTGCGACGAAGTGAGGGCCTAAGGAACGGAAAATGGTAAGGAAATCCGGATGATAAATTGTTTTATTAGGAGGGCAATAGACGGAAGCAAAGATAATGGGATGAGGGTGCACTTTGACTGATTCGGATGTAAGTTGGTATGATTCACTTGAAAGGGTAAAGTGAAGGTGGTGGGATAACGAGGATTTTATTAGAATAGCTGTTCCACCGTGTCCTGTCATGTCTGGATGATCTGTCCTATTGGTCTTGTATCCTGGAGTAGTGTATGTCGTTTGTGGACATAGCTGTGTTTCTGTTAATAGTACTATGTCAACATGTTTGTCAGTTAGTAGAAGTTCTAGTTCATGTTTTCGGGATAGTAAGCCATTAGAATTCCAGAGGAGGATGGTGAGGGTTTGACAGGTTGAAGAAATCATTTTAGGAGTTTAGGAAGGCATTGTTGCATAAAGGTAGTCAGTAGGGAAATTAAAGGTGTAATAAGGGATTCGAGTCTATCGAAGAAGGATTGGAAGAGGGCGTTGGGATCAAAGGGTTGGGCGTGTTGGAGAGGTTCAGGATTATTGATAGGCAGACCTCGTCTGGTAGGAAATGGTCTCTTTGGAAGAGGTTGAGGTATAGGTTGAGTTTCATGGGCAGTTGGAGGGTTTTGGGTTACATTGGGACTTACATGAGATGTGGAGGCTTCCTGTTGTCTGGTGGCTGAGGAGTATGTGAGTCCTGGGTTGATAGCCTTGTATTCCTTCCTTGTGATGTTCTGTGCTGCTTGGGGTTGATGGGAAGATTTCTCTTGGTGGATAGCACTTGGTTGTCTGAGGCGTAGGTTGCGTAAGGTTTGAATAGATTTGTATATTTTACACCCGCGGTAGGTGGCGGGATGCTCTTCCTGGCAGTTCGCACATTTGGCTTTTGCATCGTTTGGCAGGGCACAATTTTGGGACATGTGTTCTTCTCCGCACTTAACACACATTGGTGCATGATAGCAATAGTTGTGAGTATGTCCATATTCTAAGCATTTGAAGCACTGTGGGATCTCATTTCGGCGTTGTCGTGGCTCCTCAACTTTTATTTGAGTATAAAGGAGAAACCTTTCCTTAAATATCCCTCTGCTCTTTTCTTCTTTAGCTAAATCAATGAAGAACAGTGGAAATGGAGTTTTGGTGGCAGGGTGTTTTACATTGTGAACTTGTTTCACGTTGTAACCTTTGTCTTTTAGTTCATCGATGATGTCATCAGCAGGTGTTGAAGGGTGTAGATTCCGTATAACTACTCTGAATGTTTTATCTTCCTTCAGTTGATAGCAGTGAAAATCTGCTTCAATTTTATTGAGATATTGAATGATTTCTCTGTAAGCATTGCTATCTGTGGGATATATAGCTGTATCGTTGAATCTCGTTTTGCAGGAAAATTAATTAGCAGCAATTATTTTCAATTTATTGCAAAATGTTCTGAAATCCGTAATATTCCGAACGAATATAGGCGGTGGCTTATCATGTGGTGGATTCGTATGCTGATTTAAGTTTTCTTTTTGTTCATTGTCCCCATTGCTTGATTGTTTTGTCAGTGAGGTAGATGCATTTTTGTTGAAAGTATTTTTGTTTTCTTGGCTGAGGTTTGTGAGAAGTGATTTTTTCCCTCTTGGTCTGAGAAAATATTTGTCTTCCTCAATTTTGGACGATCTGTTTGGGGGAGACTTGGTCTTCGTTAGTTTTCTTTTTCGTTTGCTTCTCCCAGCATCTCCGTTTTCTAGATTAGACTCAGATTCGTCTTGTGTTGTGGGTTCCAGGCTACTCGCGAGAGAGGACTCTTCCATAGCAGGGTTTTCGGTGAGTAAGTTTTCATTCAACATTTTTTTGTCCATATTTTAATCCATAAAAAAAAATAACAAAAATATATAGTATATAATTGTAATCTGAGCTGACCTGGTGAAGGAGCTGAAAAGATAATCCACGTAGATTTAAAAGGCAATCACCAGCTGAGTGAGACAGGAAGAAGGAGGTATGGCCGGCCCCCCACCACTAGGCGACGCTAGAGGCAAGGGTTAAATATCTAATAGGTGAATAAAATAAACTCACACTTTGCCGGTCACTGGTTTGATGAAATTTCTCGAAACTGCACACACACGTGCTCCACTATCACTACACTAATTCTACCACTTTTTGTGCTGGAATTCCTAGTAGAACCAAGTAAATGTTAATTACAAAATAGAGCACTAAATAGAGATGTGTCACCGTCAACGGCTAATGGCCGACCCGCCAAGAATATTTAAGAAAATATTCGAAAAAAAAAAATGCTTGTCTGTTTATGTTTTATTTTTATACAATTTCCATAAGTTTGAAGTTGAGTTCTATGAATGGCTCTTATCAGAAGCCCGAAAATGACTTGGGACCCTTATTGCCTTTTGCGTTCGTAGAAAATGGGGTTCTTTTCGTCTGAAACATTTATTTTGAAATAGTGAGACACACATTGGAGCCCGTTCCGTACCTTCAGACGCCGATTTGATGGTACAGTATGGATTTGCTGACGAAAAGTCAATTATTTACAACCTCATAGCTCACGAAAATCTGAAGGATTAATGAAGATCTTAAGAAATTACAATAAAAAAATCTCTGATGGTTTTACTCCTAAAATAATATAATCGGAGTTGGTTCATTTCAGTCTAACGAAACATAAAGCCTTATTCCATTCTGAAATATGGGCTACAACCTACGTATGCTCCATATACACTATTTCCTTCTTATGTGCTAACTGTTGCTTACGAAGAAACATTCTGGCAACAATTTACTTAAATGTATTCGTAAAGAAGATAGGATTTACACAAGAGTCTTACAGGGACTATTTCCCGCCTTTGCGCGGGAGAAAAACAGGATTCCCGCCAGAATTATTCTGAAAATGGCCCTGCTCCCGACAGAGAATGAATGGCGTAGGTTTGGTCGTGTTCTTCCTGTATTCTGCTATTATCCCCGTTTCGGCTCTATATCTTCGCTTCTTGTCCTCTAGCCCTGTTCAGCTTTTTGCTCCAGATCCTAGCTGTGATTCAATGAGGCACGACCAAGGAATTACTATACTCTTCTTCATCTAATATATTCATGTACATTAAGGTAACATGTATCACCACTATTTTTAGCGTCCCCCCTCCCAAACCAACCGAAGTGAAAAAATGAAGGGTAGAATTCATCTGAAACAATAAATACTAATTTTACAGTAGTGAAAGCATTCTGACAATAAAATCATTATCAAAATACATTAGCAAATCTTCTGAACGTCTGGGAAGCAAACTCTTGAGACGCATTTTTTTTTTTTTTTTTTTTTTTTCGTTTTACACTAATGTCAGGATACCCAAAGTGTTTCCAGTCGCATCCAAACCCTAAGGGAGGGTCTCTTGAACCCACCAACTTCTTAAGTAATTTACTCCTACGTGCTTCGTTTGAAAATATGTCTTCTTGTGCTCATTATAGATCAAAAAAGACTGTTTGGGAAAAAAAGTAAAAAAAAAATAAATAAATAAATAATACTAAATCGTTTCGAGTACCTACTAATGTTTTCCAAAATAACTTGTTAAATTCCTCAGTTTTCTGGCCTTTACAGCTAAAAATTAAATTGTAAAATTTGTACATTACCTTTATTAGAGTATTTTTGAGTTTATTGTGTAGTAAATTATTATTTTTTTTTTGGGGGGGGGGGGATTTAACTTTTATATTATCTTATTTATATATATATATATATATATATATATATATATATATATATATATTTATATTATGTTCTGATGATGATAATGTTCTGTTATTTATATAACAGAACATTATCAGCTTTACGGAGAACATCTCCTAAATTTTACAGTGAAATAAAAAATAAATTGAGAAATTTATTCACGGAAAATAATTACCCTAGGGATTTAATTGAAATTCAAATAAAAAGAGCTGAAAACACATAATATATAATAAACGATTAGTTGACCTTCCGGAAAATAGTGATAAATGTAAATTTGAACCTCAACTTTTTAATTTAGCGGACGAATTTTTTAACGATTTACAAAACTAACTAAAAACTAAAAAATATTCTGAAACTTTTATTGAATCAAGGCCATCTAAAAAAGTTAAAACAGATACAGAAGTAATAAACAAGGAAGTGCAGAATAATAAGCGTAAAAGAGATCTTAATGATAATTCCGATATATCGAACAAAAAACAAAGATTATTGGTGCAAACTAATATTAATCATTTTTTCATTAAAAATAACGGCAGATTAGAAGAAACCACGTTAAATAATCACTTATTTTTACAAAAAAGGAAACAATTGGTTTTAAATAACAGTATTGACAAAGATGTAAATCCAATTAAGCAATATTTTACTTTCGATTACCATCCTCTTATAGAAAACAAAATAAAAACAATATGTAAAGATGTTTGTAAAATTGGCTGGAAATATAAACATACAATAAACAATGTATTTAGTAATATTAAAGACAGGGTTAAAGCATCAAGTTCAAAATATAATATTTATAAAATCAACTGCAACGACTGTAACAAATGTTATATTGGGGAATCTGCGCAATTATTAGGTAAAAGAATTATACAACACGTAAAGAGCATTGACACACAAGAAAACGGTACAGCATTGACGGATCATGCAATAACAAAAAAACACAGTTTCAATTTCAAAGAATTCAAAATATTAAATAAAGAAAGAAATACCCTGAAAAGAAAAATAAAAGAAAATATTTATATTTTAAAAAATTCGAAAATAGCAGTGAATAAAAGAACTGATCTGAAAAATGTTCACCAAATTTTCTATGGAATAATAGATTAATACCCAAAAATGTATAAAACAAATATTTGACGAGTAGACTTTACTAGGACAACAACAAAGGACAGATAACGACAGGACCATTTTGGCAATCCACGTACAGGGTTAGTATTAAGCCGGACTCCAGAGGGAGTGCTTGGTAACGGGAGGACTTCCTTGCAAGGTAGGACTCAACACCTTTTATAAAAAATATGTAATTTAGCTATAATTATTGCAATATTTAGGGTAGGAGTAACATTTAATGAGCATGATAATGTTTTAATGCCTTTTGTGGAACAGTTCAAAGATCGTATTGATAGTTTTAATATAGTAGAAAAAAGGTTTGTGTGGATGTGAAAAAAATTATATTTTGTTGTAGAAGTGCCCCTGAAGAGGTGCGAAGAAAAGATGCACGAAACATGTCGGGCCCAATAAATAAAGTGGTGTAATAAAGGAAGACTGCTTTAATGACCCTATGCCTCCTAGGATAAAAAAGAATTATATATATATATATATATATATATATATATATATATATATTATCTTTGTATCTTTGCATCTTATCCTACACTACATAGATATTAGCACTTTCCTCCGAAGGAAAGTAGCTATTGAGGTTGGACTCATGACGGAATTTTTGAAAAATTTCTTCAAATCTTTATCGATTCTACCTAGTAGACACCGAAAATGACCCCCGTTAAAATTTATATATATCTATATATATATATATATATGCATATATATATATATATATATATATGTGTCTGTTAACACGATAGCGGCCAGAGTTTTTGTTTTTTCGTCACGAAACTTGGTATATAGCATTCAATTAGCAAACGATTGAACGAGTTCGTTAACCACCAAAATCGGTCCACCCGAAGGGGGGGTTTACCCCGAACCCAAAACACTTATTTGACTATGTCAGCCGTAATATTTGTTATATTTCAACGAAACTTGGCATTCATAGTGGTAATATAGAGAGAAAAGTGAGATATAAAAATGAACTAAATCGGTTCATTAGGAGGGGGGGTTTACTCCGGACCCACAATACCAATTCGCCATTACCAGCCGTGATTTTAGGTATATTTCGACGAAACTCGGTATTCGTAGTGCTAATCCACAGGTAAATATGTGTTGTAAAAATAAACGAAATCGGTTCATTAGGAGGGGGGGGGGGGTTTACTCCGAACCCACAAAACCAATTCGCCACTACCAGCCATGACTTTTGGTATATTTCGACGAAACTCGGTATTCGTAGTGGTAATCTACAGGTAAATATGTGTTGTAAAAATAAACTAAATCGGTTCATTAAAAGGGGGGGCTTACTCCGGACCCAAATTCCTAATATACTCATACCGGTCGTAATTTCTGCTGTATTGTAACGAAACGCGGTATACGTCGTGGTTAACTCATGAGAAAGAAGTGTTGTAAAAATGAGCTGAATCGGTCAATCGGAAAGTGGGGGTTTAATTTGTAATATATTTGAATAGAAAAGCCGGCAGACGTAGGTTCACAAAGCCGCCGCAAGGAGCGCTTTATACCACTAGAGTGACTGTATCCTGTTCCTGCGTTAGATCAAAATACGATAATATGAGGATTTTTGTATTTATTACGTAGTGTAGTAGGTGCCATGTGTAAACATAACTCTGGATGCAAATTAATAATTGATCAGTTACTCATTAAAAAATGAGAACTATTCACGTTTTTATTTTATTTATGTAGGATATTTTAAGCAAATTGTTCTGGAAAGCAGTCTACACTACCCAAAATTTGAGGAAAGTGCTTAGCTATGCAGCTCCTGCGTGACGGACTTTTTTCAAATACATTATGAGCATTGCAGGTGTTATCACTTATATTTTATATCAATTTATATGTTGGGGTGTACCACGCCACAGAGTGTCAGATTAAGTTGACTTTTAGAAGTGTGTCATTCTAAGGTTAAACATTTAGCACTCCAATGGTCGCGTGAGATCTCTCAGATACACAGCTTCTTACGTAGACTGTCTAAGGGGCGCAAGTGCGCGCAGTTCTGACCTGACGCTCCTCCAAGCAGTAACTATCCAATAAAACTATTTTGTATCTCATAGATACCACGCGACCATATTTGTGGTTTTAGAAAAGAAGGCACATTGGTGTCATACGTACCACAAAATAAAAACAACCACAAAATAAACGTACTTATGATATCAAGTATGAATATGGATGCAGCGATTGATGAAGAAACAGGTTTAAAAAAAATAGAACTGTAGCCGAGAGCACCAAAACTATAAAGCGATGCCAAATGTTTTGGGCATACTGTGACGTGGCACCCTGCGGGGAGTGAGAACCTGCTTTCTCTACCTCTTTGGATTGATAACATTTCAGGTTTTATATTTTATTTGGAATTCGCACCACTTGTAAATGTTTACTATCCACAAAAGATAGTCAATTTTCTTCTCCATTTTGGATGTAACAGTTTCGTATATAATTTAAGATTTTTATTCTTTTGTTTTTTTTTTCCGTGGTCGGTAGGCCTTGGGGAGAAGAGGTTCGGTTCTAAGGGGAGTCTGTGAAAAATGGCGTAGGTAGACGCTAGTGCCAGGGAAGAAAAGTTTTTTTTTGATGCAAGTTTGAGGTTTCCAGCTTTTTAAGGAGGGACTGAGGCGTCCTTTTTTTGTTAATAATGAAACTGAAGATCCAGTAGCACGAAGAGGCGGCATTTGTCTTCTCCGTTTATCGTTTTGGCCGAACATGTGATTGGAACTCCATGTGGTAGGCTTTTAGAGCATATTGTGGGACAAATGAGTGAGTAACCCATACATTTTATCTTCTGCTGGACACCAGGCTCCACGTTTTATTAATCTCCAGGCCTCATTATGTAAAATTTTGCCGTTCAAGTACTGCCATGAGTGCAAGTAACTATATTGTGTATAACTTAAAAATTTGGGAAAAGTTAAGTTTACTATCGCTAAATAAGTTATTATAAGTAATGCCAGATTACCAAAATTTTGTGTTGTAATTTGATATTGGTGGCTATGCCAGGTTGTGGAATTGTACATGTAGTTGCAATTCGATAATTCTTCAGTATGTGTTTTCTATGCCAATTTGTTGGATAGTTATGGACTTCAGTTTTACCGTCATGTATTATTCTCAAGTAGTTATTGGCCAGGCCAGACTACGGGATTTTATGAGTTTTTGAGAATTGTGTTTTCCCAAATTAAATGTTATATTTCCATATATATATATATATATATATATATATATATATATATATATATATATGCTTTTACTAAGAGTCTAATTTTGTTCTTCCCAGATTACTGATAGTATCTGGTGTATATACATATATGTTTATCTATCGATACCTTTTGCTATATTATTCAATACTTGAATAAAATTGATTCTTCTTGTGATATTTCTATATATATATATATATATATATATATATATATATATATATATATATATATATAGATTTATGCTTTTATTAAGAGTCTAATTTTGTTCTTCCCAGATTACTGATAGTATCTGGTGTATATGCATATATGTTTATCTATCAATGTCTTTTACTATATTATTCAATATTTGAATAATATTAATCCTTCTTGATATTTCTATGTATTAATGATATTTAAAATATATATATACAAACTTACCCTTTATTGGGAATTTATTTTTTTTTGTATTTATAGATATTGATTGTGTTTGGGTATATGGGTTTGAATAATATTAGTCCTTCTTGATACTTCTATGTATTAATGATATTTAAAATATATATATACAAGCTTACCCTTTATTGGGAATTTATTTTATTTTTTTTGGTATTCATAGATATTGATTGTGTTTGGGTATATGGGTGTTTACATTTTTATTGGGAACTATTTGTGGTGTTTCAAGATATTTACTATATTTAAGGTATATATATAGAGGTATATGTTATATGTTTTTTGTTTTTTTTGGAACCTTTGTACTTATCTCAATATAGTTACCAGCTCTGAGTATCTTGTTGTGTTTTTTTTTATTTGGATCACCTGGGTTTCATACCTCATTGAACCTGGCTATCCGTTGGTCTATCCGGATAAATTGTACCACCCCAGGTGTTGGTAAGTGAGTCTCGCTTTAAACTGTTTTTCTTTTGTTTTCATATTCTTTCAAATTAAATTTATTTCGGTACAATACCCAGTATAAATGCAAGGGGAGCGGCCAATATTTATGCCTCTATCATTTCACATTATATTGTCCAGATGGATGTAAAGTAGATGATACAGAAGACGTTTTTTGAGGTTATATATTACTACAAAATATTATTAATATTTGCACTAATTTTTCCTACCTACTTGTTATTTGTATATTTCAACTATATGAATTGGCATATAATAAATAAATAACATATAATACAATGTAAGGTGAGGAATAACCCTTCAAAGTTCAACATATACATTTATTATATAATAAAATTATATGTTGAACTTTGAAGGGTTATTCCTCACCTTGGATTGTATTATTAATTAATACCCTTCCCCTTTTCATCAACATGTATAAATAAATAACTTTTTCTTGGTAAATTTACTATTTTTTATATATAATAATCTCCTGTTAAGAGTTTTTGTTCATTCTTAATACAATAGATAAAGTTATTTATACAGCCTCATTTACGGTAAATGAGACTGAAACTCAGGCGTATCTATCAGATACGAGGCGACCACCAATGGTAGTTTCAATAGCGCGACTATTGGAGTGTTAAATATAAAAGTTAAATACCTATTTAAAGGACTTTTTTCCCAAGAAGAGGCTCTTGGAGCCCGCAAGAAAAAAAAAATAATGCTTGTTTGCAGGGAAACTAAAAATAGATTTCTCGCATATTATTGGTGAACGGACTTCCGTAAAATTGATTTTTTCTCTCATTTTTCAAAACGTTTTTACAGAGGTATGAATAAAAGAAGGGAAAGGGGACCATACTCCTTGGGTATGCTAAGATTAACTATAAAGTCAGGTGTATGTTTTAACTGTGTAATGAGGTGAACAGTTTAACTATATATTACATACACACACATACATATATACGTATATTCGCGATGGAAGGGCATGAAACGTCGATATTTGTGGAAAAACAATATAATTTATCAGTGAAAGTAAAGATGGAATGGTTGGGATTCGGGTAAATAAACCTCAATATGATTTTGTTTTAAAAAATCTATATTTCGGACGTTTTGGCTACTCATTGGTAGCCTTCGTCAGCTAAAATGACAAAAAAGAAATTAATACAGAAACAAAAAAAAAAAATTATAGTTGTGATAGGTAACAGAACTATACATACAATTAACTTATAAAAGAACATATCGTCTTAAATTCTTACAATGAGTAGAATGAAAAAATAAATAGGTACAATAATTGATATTATTAGTAATTAGTAACATTAATTGATTTTACAAAGAAATAAGAAACTACATACCAATGACAAATATAGTAGCTAATAGTAACATTAATTAATTTTACAAAGAAATAAGATACTACATACCAATGGAAATGCCGAGCGGCAGAGGAAGACCAAGGTTGGCAATTAAGTAACCATTGTGAAAGTGTTTAAGAAAAAAGGAATCTACTGGGGTATATGTAGCTGAAAACAGCAGGTGGTGGGAGAAAGGTCGGTAAGGATCAAAAGGCATGTTTTTGACATTTTATGACAGGAAAGGAGAAAAAGGTGTTAATGGAAGGATACCCAAGGGACAAGGGAAAAATCTAGGTGGGAGGTCGGTAGAGTTTTTGGAAAATATTAGCGTACGTCATTTTAGCTGACGAAGGCTACCAATGAGTAGCCGAAACGTCCGAAATATAGATTTTTAAAACAAAATCATATTGAGGTTTATTTAGCCGAATCCCAACCATTCCATCTTTACTTATCACCTCGACGGCTAACTATCTAATCATCATAATATAATTTATCTTTAGCTTTACATTCCTGTGAAATGATTTTTGACAATGAGCAAGAATCGAGTACTTGAAATGTGTCTGTATAATGCCATACAGCTATGCATACACCAGAAGCAGTAGCTGGAGAGATAGTCTGGAGAACAAACACATATCTGGGCTGTGGACAGAGTGCGGCGAGAACAAAGCGTATCTTCAAAGGAACCGTCCACATCGGGAATTGTGTAAATGTTTGATACACAAATGACTCTATCTCCCATTAACTAGGACTTCACTTACACACGAGGTCCTACGTACATTTTCAAAGAACGACTAACAGGATTGTAAATATAATTAAAATAAAACAAATAAAAACCATCTTTTAGTAGCTACCAAAATAATATATTAGCATAATCAGGGAGCCTCATCAAGCAAGCAGAAAAAAAATATGAAAATCAATAACTAAGGAAACCAATATAATCTTTAATCAAAAATATAACTAAGAAACCAATATAATCTTTAAATAAATAAATAACTAAGGAAACCAATATAATCTTTAATCAAATAAATAACTAAGGAAACCAGTATAATATTTACTAAATAAATAAATAACTAAGGAAACCAATATAATCTTTAATCAAATAAATAACTAAGAAAACCAGTATAATATTTACTAATTAAATAAATAACTAAAGAAACCAATATTATCTTTAATAAAATAAATAACTAAGAAAACCAGTATAATATTAACTAAATAAATAAATAACTAAGGAAACCAATATAATCTTTAATCAAATAAATAACTAAGGAAACCAGTATAATATTTACTAAATAAATAAATAACTAAGGAAACCAATATAATCTTTAATCAAATAAATAACTAAGGAAACCAGTATAATATTTACTAAATAAATAAATAACTAAAGAAACCAATATTATCTTTAATAAAATAAATAACTAAGAAAACCAGTATAACATTTTCTAATTAAATAAATAACTAAAGAAACCAATATTAACTTTAATAAAATAAATAACTAAGAAAACCAACATAATCTTTAATTAAATAAATAAATAAAGAAACCAATGTAATCTTTGATTAAATAAATAAATAAAGAAACTAATATAATCTTTAATTAAATAAATACATAAGGAAACCAATATAATCTTTAATTAAATAAATAACTAAGGACACCAATATAATCTTTAAACAAATAAATAGCTTAGGAAACAAATATGAAAACAAAACAAAACATTATTGTAATTAATAATATAAATAAATGAGGAAAAAATATAATTATTTGTAAATGAAAAACCAAGGAAATAATTATAATGATGAATAAATATTAGGGGAGAACCATATGATAATTAATTAAATAAATAATTAAGGAAATAAATATAATAAATCGATAAATAAATAGCTAGGGAAAAAATCTAATAAATAATCAAATTAATATAATATATAGGTATATTAGAACTAAGGAAACACACATGGTAATTACTTAAATGTATTTATTTATTTTCGCAGCTCCACAACAACAAGGTGAAATTACTTAAATAAATATCTAAGGAAACGAATATGAATGTTTATTATATTAATAATTATTAATTATAATTAAGAAAACAAAGGTAATTGTTTTGAATTAAATAATTATAAAACAAGTATTAATACAATAATTATACTAATAAAACATACCTAATTAGCGCTGACATCTGTTTTTAGTATTCATCCACATACCTGAAAAGAAATATTTATTTTATAAAAAATATGTCAAGATATGAATTAGATGTGCTTTATAATATTTCAAAAAGCTTGTTGAGCTTTTGAAAAGGTAGAAGGATAATACTATAGAGGTTACACTAATTAAATAAGTTAATTAAAATGAATTCAAAACATAATTTATTCTACATAGTTAATGGCCAAAAGTTCCACTCTAAAATTTATAAGTAATGTGAATAACATAATATGTATTACATAATAAATTCTAATATAATTACGTGTGTATGTCTGTTGTCACAATATGGGAACAGTCTATAGCTTTTTGGACGAGAAATGAATTTTTGATACATGGTATATTTACCTAGTACCGAAATATTTCGTTATCAAAAGAATCAAAAGACTCGGCAGTAAACGAATGAATATTACTCAGGTTGGCCGTTATTTGAAGCATGGTAGCCTATTTGGTAATGGCACTTGCAGTGGAAGCAAAGGAATTGTGTAACATTAATTGTATGAATTGTGCAACATTAGGTTTGTACATTGTGTAAATAACAGTTTTTCACGCCAACGGCAGTAGCCAAGTGGACTATACTGGTTGCCAAGGATCACCCAAGTTAAGCAACGTTGGGCGTGACCAGTAACTGAATGGGTGACTGTACACGTTCTGTTGGCATTATAAAAGGGTGACAACCTGTTGGTAGGCCGGCTCTAATAGCCCAATTGTTTAATATAATATAATAAATTTTAAAAAAATGTGTTGTTGAGCTTACGCTACGTTGAATGGCATAACTTGCTGTTGTATGAATCTCCAAATTATATTCGGGTCCCTACACATTCTCAGAGAGTAGAGACACTCAGTTCAAATGCAAACTAGGTGAGATAATTTCTGTAAAATTAAATAAAATAATTAAATATTGTAAGCAAACTTTGTAGTATTTACAAATAGCCAGAATTGATTGGTTTCAGTAATTCCTGAATGATGTTGTGAGTGATTCAGAATGTTCAATTCATCATTTGATTTGTTAATGGTGTTGACAAAGGACTGAATTTGCAAATATTTATTAATTGACAACAACTCGCGTAGTAATTAGTGATATTTCCCCATTCATCAATAAGTTAATATTCCATGAGTTATCGGTTGATTACACAGGTCTTCAAGCAAAACCTGTTTATGTGATTTTCACTGGGTATTGTATTATATTCACTCACTGAAACTGCCAGAAATATTATAACATATACTCTTTCACGTATCTAATTCTTACTAGATCAGTTTTGCATTGTCAATTTTCATAAGTTCTCCAATATTCTTGCTTCCTTTAGCGCGGTTCCTCCCTTCCTCCATAGGGAGAAACCCCGCTTGTAAGGTTGAACTCACGGAAGTGGCGACTAGAAAATTTTACGTTTCAGAACCCCTATCCCTTAGAATGCTAGCCAATCTGAGGGAGACCGCCCGCCGGGTGCTACGACCTTTGAGAGCCGATGCTACCCCCAGTGCCAGCCTATTTTCCACCCTCCGCGTGGGACTTTGGTTTGGAACAAGACTATACTCAGACTGAGCTCCCGCCTTGGGTCGATCTTATTACGTAGATACATAACAGGGGACATACAAAATTGCTTGTTTTGTTGTAATTTAAGATGCTAATTTCATTAATTGTGTGTACTTTAGTGTGACCTTTTTAATTATTATAACATGTTTCTTACCTGGACCTGCGAATTGCGAAGAAAATTAATAAATAAACAGTTTCTAAAATAATATTTCAATAGTTACCGAAGTATTTTAGTTTTCAATTTAGCACCATTAGCCCTGTTAGTATGAATGCACCCTTTTATCAAAATATTCATGAAAATACTTTCTCTTCTCTTCATTTTACCCATTTTATGATTTATTTCCTTGTTATGATACTTCAATTTATTTAGTAATTTTTTTTTAAAATATTGATTGAGCTTTATTGATAATTTACATTCTGTACAGTTATGTAAAATAAATAATTATTTAGTAAATAACTGTTTTTTTGTTTTTTTTTTACTAAAAACTAATCATTTTATTTTTATATGCAACTCATAAAACTGGTTATGTCCAATAATTACTTGCTGGAGAAAAAAACAACACTTTTTTAAAATTTGTGTTTTGTATTTATTTTAAAACAAATTTATTTATAATAAGTAGTATAGACGCTAATGGCCTAGATGTAAATGCGCCGTAAAAAAAAAAAAAAAAAAAAAAAAAAAAAAAAATAAGTAGTATATTAGTAAATAGTAATATAATAATAAAGTAATGAATTAGAAATAAATAGTAGGTGTATAGCAAAAATGTTAATAATAAACTTATAAATATAAAAATAAATAATAAACCAAAACTAGTATTGAGAAATATTTGTTAGGATCATATTTCCCCACACCTAATTTAGCCTAAAGGTGGGAAAAGGTTTGGAAAATTTTAGTAAAGGGTCTGCAAACAATAGAAATAACAACCCAACCCCTACAGGTAGCCGCCTTGGTACAGTCTGAATTGGTGATATTGGACCGTTTAGGTGGTCTAGGACACTCCGCTCGAGGTAAAGTTAGCTTCCACTCACAATAAAACCGGAAAAAACACACGTAAAGACATTATTCTGCTATCTAACGGATAGCTAAGTAACTAGACTAGTTACAGCGTGATACAAGAGATCTCTGGGCTTTCTGGAAGCAGAGATTATACAAAGATTATGAAAACGAATATATTCGTGCGTCGCACTCTGAGGAATGTCCCGGCTGCACGAATATATACCTGCTTCGCACTCAGAGCATTTTTTTAGAGAACGAATATATTCGTGCATAGCATGGAAAGGGCTTGAAAATGAAAATAACGGTGTTTCAAATTTGTAAATATATATATATATATATATATATATATATATATATAAATATATATATATACATATATATATATATATATGTCTGTTTGCGCTGTTCACAAAAATTATTTTAATGCAAATTAAATTAATAATAAAAATTTAAAAATGTTTCGTCTAATTTGAAAGGTCAAGTTCGTGAAGCAGCAAAATCTGTATACCGGAACATGGTTTTGGAGCGACATTCTTGCGAAAAAAATCGTTATGCTTACATCATAAGCTTGCAAGTACTCGTTTTATACGCTGCTACGACTAGGAAAGCGAATGAAAACATTTTTAATGAGATAGCTTTAACCGTTTTCTAGAAAAGTGGATATATATTTTTTGAATAAAGATTTTATAAGGTTTGGGTACGTAGAATCATGGGATTCAGTTAAAATATTTTCTCCACGTTTGAAATACACATAAACGAAGATGCATATATTTTTGTTACGTTTCGAGTTAAGGAAGGATTAGAATACAATATTTTATTAATAGACATAAATACATTTTTTCACTGGACTAATAGATTTTTTTTAGATTTTAGAAAACAAGGTGCCCGGCTAACCGAGGAACCGCACCGAGGCCTACAAGACCTATTGTGCCACCCGACGTGTCGTTCTGTTACAATGCCGTAGGTGGGCTGAAGCTGAACACTGGACTAATAAGTTGGACGACCTGAGTTCAAATCCCGAGCAAGCACTTAAGATTTTTTCTTCTAGTGTCTTCGTTCATGGGTTGAATTCGGCCTCCCTGACCGTCGTATCTGCCCCTCAGGGCCCTCGTGGCCTGTTATGGGACTAATTTTTTTTTTTTTTTTTTTTAACAGGCTTGAAACGTTTAGGGAACTTCGTATGTTTTCTTTAATATCTCATGGTTGGGAATCATGGAACGTAATTATTCCAACCCTTACTAAATTTTCTACAAAAACGCTTCAGAAGCAACTTTCGATTAGTCGATGTCAATCGGAGAAATAAGTGTTTAAAACTTCAAATGTGTTTGTTTTGTTCTTTTGAACGGACTTTTGTAGTTCTTCAGCCCACTTTTTAATCGGTTATTTTTTGTTTTAAATTGCATTTATTTGTAGAATTAGCATTATAGTAGAAGAACACAAGAAAATGTGAAACGTTATGTTATTTTTCTATGCATTGAACTCTGAAATGAGTATCTCTAGAAGTGGATGATGGTGGGGGCTGACCAACCGTGCCAGGTAAGGGTTAATCATTTCAAGAAAGGTCGAACCAAAATAATAACTGTTTCTATTTTAATCTTTCCAAATGAGACCAGGGAGACTAGGGACCGCGCTAAGATGACGCAGCCCCTGCGAATGGGACTTTTTTGTAGGTAGGTGAAGTTGAGAGTTTGATGATGGCTAATGGCGTTTTGATTTTATCATCAATTTTTTAATGTTATATATTAATAAATATGGATGCAAAGCTTTTTAATGCAAACTAACAAAGTCCGTCACGCAGGAGCTGCATAACTAAGCACTTTCCTCAGAATTTGGGTAGTGTAGACTGCTTTCCAGAACAATTTGCTTAAAATATCCTACATAAATAAAATAAAAACATGACTAGTTCTCTTTTAAATTTTTAATGAGTAACTGATCAATTATTAATTTGCTTCCAGAGTTATGTTTACACATGGTACCTACAACACTACGTAATAAATACAAAAAACCTCATATTATCGTATTTTGATCTAACGCAGGAACAGGATACAGTCACTCTAGTGGTAGAAAGCGCTCCTTGCGGCGGCTATGTGAACCTACGTTTGGCGGGCTTTTCTATTGAAACATATTACAAATTAAACCCCCGCTTTACGATTGACCGATTCAGCTCATTTTTACAACAATTCTTTCTCATGAGTTACCCACGATGTATACCGCGTTTCGTTACAATACAGCAGAAATTACGACCGGTATGAGTATATTAGGAATTTGGGTCCTGAGCAAACCCCCCCTTCTAATGAACCGATTTAGTTTATTTTTACAACACATATTTAACAGTAGATAACCACTACGAATACCGAGTTTCGTCGAAATATACCAAAAATCACGGCTGGTAGTGGCGAATTGGTATTGTGGGTCCCGAGTAAACCCCCCCTCCTAATGAACCGATTTAGTTTATTTTTACAACACATATTTACCTGTGGATTACCACCACGAATACCGAGTTATGTCGAAATATACCAATAATCACGGCTGGTAGTGGCGAATTTGTATTGTGGGTCAGGAGTAAACCCCCCCTTCTAATGAACCGATTTAGTTAATTTTTATATCTCACTTTTCTCTCTATATTACCACTACGAATACCAAGTTTCGTTGAAATATAACAAATATTACGGCTGACATAGTCAAAATAGTGTTTTGGGTTCGGGGTAAACCCCCCCTTCCGGTGGACCGACTTTGGTGGTTAACGAACTCGTTCAATCGTTTGCTAATTGAATGCTATATACCAAGTTTCGTGACGAAAAAACAAAAACTCTGGCCGCTATCGTGTTAAGAGACACACACACACACACATATATATATATATATATATATATATATATATATATATATATATGCATATATATATATATATATATATATATATATATATATGCATATACATATATATATATATATATATATATATATATATATAAATTTTAACGGGGGTCATTTTCGGTGTCTACTAGGTAGGATCGATAAAGATTTGAAGAAATTTTTCAAAAATTCCGTCATGACTCCAACCTCAATAGCTACTTTCCTTCGGAGGAAAGTGCTAAAAATAATAAGCCGAATTACAAAGACAGGGAAGATCTTGTGGGTTGCCGTTTCTTAAGGGTTAAGCTTTTCCTAAATAATATATTATATACTTTTAATTGACTTCGGTTAATATAACTACATTCCAGAGTAATGTATCATAGTGTAAACTAAGAGTCTAGTTGAGGGATGTGGTAAATTTCAGCAACTCTTGCGGTACGGTGTTTTTATCAGAGATACTGATTCCATGTATTACTTGTTTTCATAAAATACAAACTTCCTTGTTGAAAACTTTCCTTCGTTTAGTAAGAGACGAAGCGTTTTTTAATTCTAGAGTTACAATGTAAATTATTCTCTCTCGATTAGATCTCTGTTTTAACTCTCTGTTAGTTCTATTAATTTCAGGAGACAAATGAGAAGGTTGGCACAAGAATTAAGTCTAGAATAAGATGTAAACACACGGAGGAATAACATAGTTATGCAGGATACTCCCTCAGCGCTTGACATTCTTCGCTCAGAACAATCCAGAGGTGGGACCGGGGAACTTCAGCTGATATTTCAAGGAAACTAAGAGCACCAGAAGGAAGAGGATTCAATTAAGAGGGTCTTAAGGTTTAATAAAGAAGTAAATGAGGGTATTAGAAGCAGCCGCTCCTTTCTTCAATCATCTCTAGAATTACTTTCGGCAGAAATTCTATAGATATACACATCATTCTTACAGAAATACACATCATTCTTATAGATATACACATCATTCTTATAGATATACACATCATTCTTACAGAAATACACATCATTCTTATAGATATACACATCATTCTTATAGATATACACATCATTCTTACAGATATACACATCATTCTTATAGATATACACATCATTCTTACAGATATACGCATCATTCTTATAGATATACACATCATTCTTATAGATATACACATCATTCTTACAGATATACGCATCATTCTTATAGATATACACATCATTCTTACAGAAATACACATCATTCTTACATATATACACATCATTCTTATAGATATACACATCATTCTTATAGATATACACATCATTCTTATAGATATACACATCATTCTTATAGATATACACATCATTCTTACGGATATACACATCATTCTTACGGTTATACACATCATTCTTATAGATATACACATCATTCTTACAGATATAAGGGGGGCGAGGTTAGCTCAGTGGTAGAGCACTGGACTCATATGCTGGAGGACCTGAGTTCAAATCCCGAGCAAGCACTTAAGATTTTTTCTTCTAGTGTCTTAGTTCATGTTTTGAATTCGGCCTCCCTGACCGTCCCTAGGCCAACCCAGCCTTTAATTAATTTAATAATGGGTACCTTGGTGCTAATGACTCTAGCAGTCGATGCAGCAAGGGGAAAATCAGGCGGCCGGAGCATAGTACTGACCATACTGTCTCCCTAGTGTGCTGTATGGTCATGAATCAGGTACCTCTACAGTTTCTGCCCCTCAGGGCCTTCGTTGCCTGTTACGGGACTGATTTATTTTTTTTTTTTACAGATATAAACATCATTCTCATAGATATACAAATCATTCTTACTGATATGCACATCATTCTTACTGATATACACATCATTCTTATAGATATTTATCGATGGTAGTTCTGTTATTACATAATAATCATTCCATTGAATTCTCTAAGAAAAAATATCTTACTATCGTTGATTTATTATTATAAACAATTTTCTTCATTTCCGCTTTTACTTTTGTTTTGATTTATTTTTTGTGATTTTTAATATTTTTTAAGAATATTAGATTATAGGTCTATGTTTCAAACAATAGATTTTGTTTCTCCCTTATTACAATCCTGTTTCTCCCTTATTACAATCCTGTGTTGTTTCTCCCTTATTACAATCCTGTTTCTCCCTTATTACAATCCTGTTTCTCCCTTATTACAATCCTGTTTCTCCCTTATTACAATCCTGTTTCTCCCTTAATACAATCCTGTTTCTCCCTTATTACAATCCTGTTTCTCCCTTATTACAATCCTGTTTCTCCCTTATTACAATCCTGTTTCTCCCTTAATACAATCCTGTTTCTCCCTTATTACAATCCTGTTTCTCCCTTATTACAATCCTGTTTCTCCCTTATTACAATCCTGTTTCTCCCTTATTACAATCCTGTTTCTCCCTTATTACAATCCTGTTTCTCCCTTATTACAATCCTGTTTCTCCCTTAATACAATCCTGTTTCTCCCTTATTACAATCCTGTTTCTCCCTTATTACAATCCTGTTTCTCCCTTATTACAATCCTGTTTCTCCCTTAATACAATCCTGTTTCTCCCTTATTACAATCCTGTTTCTCCCTTATTACAATCCTGTTTCTCCCTTAATACAATCCTGTTTCTCCCTTATTACAATCCTGTTTCTCCCTTATTACAATCCTGTTTCTCCCTTAATACAATCCTGTTTCTCCCTTATTACAATCCTGTTTCTCCCTTATTACAATCCTGTTTCTCCCTTATTACAATCCTGTTTCTCCCTTAATACAATCCTGTTTCTCCCTTATTACAATCCTGTTTCTCCCTTATTACAATCCTGTTTCTCCCTTATTACAATCCTGTTTCTCCCTTATTACAATCCTGTTTCTCCCTTATTACAATCCTGTGATTGTTTTAAAAACTGAGCGTTCTTTGATTGTAACATCCTTTACTTGACTGTTTGCCAGATGTCGTTGACAGCGGCCTACCACAGCTCCCTTCAGCTCCGACCAGTGGGTGGAATCGAAGAGACATCGGTGAGCCAGAGGCATTGAGGCACTTGAGGGAAGAGAAAGCCATTGCTAACACTTCACTTGACAGGTGCAGCAGATCTCTGGGCTACTTTCTACTGAGTCGCATAAGTCTGGAGAAAGAATAGGGGATGCTAAATTGGGAGGCAATCAAAGCAAATAGTGTGAAAAATTATACTTTAAGCTATAATCTATGAGCCAAGGTGCAATACATATAATTAGGAATGATATATATATATATATATATAATTACTTCTTATTTTTAAAATGTCCAAAGTAATTATATATATATATCATTCCTAATTATATGCATTGCATCATGGCTCAGGAAAAAAACACACTTTATTTTTAAAATGTCCAGTGTGTTTTTTTCCTTTCATATTATTATTTTAGGCTTAAAAGGTAATTTTTGCGATTTAAATTTAATCCTGTACAACATTTATACCTACTCCTTTTTTTAATTACTGTTACAGATACGTTATTAGCAGAAAAGTGACAAACAATAAGGTTTTTCTCAGTTTTTTGGGCAATTTTTGACTCAGTGGATTGCTTTAGCAACAGAATTACACATAAAAAACCGCCATCGAATTGAATTCTCTACAAAATCCATCATTAAATGTTTGACATTCCAGAGTCTCTGAGAAGAACTGGAGAACATTGAGAGATCGTGCATTGGGTCCAATAAAAGTGCATAGAACCAAGTTAAGAAACTTCCATTTTTAGCACTTTCCTCCGAAGGAAAGTAGCTATTGAGGTTGCACTCATGACGGAATTTTTGAAAAATTTCTTCAAATCTTTTTCGATCCTACCTAGTAGACACCGAAAATGACCCCCTGTTAAATGTTAAAATTTATACATATCTATATCTATCTATCTATCTATCTATATATATATATATATATATATATATATATATATATATATGTGTGTGTGTGTGTGTGTCTGTTAACACGATAGCGGCCAGAGTTTTTGTTTTTTCGTCACGAAACTTGGTATATAGCATTCAATTAGCAAACGATTGAACGAGTTCGTTAACCACCAAAGTCGGTCCACCGGAAGGGGGGGGGGTTTACCCCGAACCCAAAACACTAATTTGACTATGTCAGCCGTAATATTTGTTATATTTCAACGAAACTTGGTATTCGTAGTGGTAATATAGAGAGAAAAGTGAGATATAAAAATGAACTAAATCGGTTCATTAGAAGGGGGGGTTTACTCCGGCCCACAATACCAATTCGCCACTACCAGCCGTGATTTTTGGTATATTTCGACGAAACTCGGTATTCGTAGTGGTAATCCACAGGTAAGTATGTGTTGTAAAAATAAACTAAATCGGTTCATAAGGAGGGGGGGGGGGGTTTACTCCGGACCCAAAATACCTATTCGCCACTACCAGCCGTGATTTTTGGTATATTTCGACGGAACTCGGTATTCGTAGTGGTAATCTACAGGTAAATATGTGTTGTAAAAATAAACTAAATCGGTTCATTAGAAGGGGGGGGGGTATACTCCGGACCCAAATTCCTAATATACTCATACCGGTCGTAATTTCTGCTGTATTGTAACGAAACGCGGTATACGTCGTGGGTAACTCATGAGAAAGAAGTGTTGTAAAAATGAGCTGAATCGGTCAATCGGAAAGTGGGGTTTAATTTGTAATATATTTCAATAGAAAAGCCCGCCAGACGTAGGTTCACAAAGCCGCCGCAAGGAGCGCTTTCTACCACTAGAGTGACTTTATCCTGTTCCTGCGTTAGATCAAAATACGATAATATGAGGTTATTTGTATTTATTACATAGTGTAATAGGTACCATGTGTAAACATAACTCTGGAAGCAAATTAATAATTGATCAGTTACTCATTACAAATTTAAAAGAGAACTATTCATGTTTTTGTTTTATTTATGTGGGATATTTTAAGCAAATTGTTCTGGAAAGCAGTCTACACCACCCAAATTCTGAGGAAAGTGCTTAGTTATGCAGCTCCTGCGTGACGGACTTTTATTTATATTCCAAAAATTGCGGGGGAAATAGGGCTGTGAATCGCATTTTGATCATCCTGTGTATACTAATTAATGAAGTTCGGAGAAAGTTTTACTTGATTTTCATTAATTAACATTTATATGAGCATACGCAGTTCGTTCAATAAAATTTTCATACATTAAGAAATTATAATTAAGCAAACACGTAAGGAAAACTGAGAAATAGTTTTCCATGATGTAATACTTGCACTAAACAACATATCTTATCTCTGAGCACAAATACATTAAAATTTATATTCACTCACAAAGCAAATTACTAACATTAAAGGACATTTACAGTGACAATCCTTTAACAATGCTTATATTTGACAAACTATCGCTACTGAACAAAACTGTGACTATGTCCTGGCCACGAAGGCATTGACCCCAGTGCTAAAGTAGTTCATAACTCTGACCTACAACATATTATACCTCTACAAAGACCTGACTCGACTTACATACCGTGGACAAAAAGACGTTTAAAAATCCAGACATCTTTACAAAAACACATTTTACTCACGACTGACGGAAAACACAGATACCTTCTTCATCTACACTGACGGCTCGAAATCAGCGTAAGGAACCGGAGCAGCAGCTGTAGTCGGAGAACAAATCTTATTGACAAGATTACCACAAATGACAAGTCCCTACTCGGCTGAACTCCATGCTGTTATACATGCATTAGACAATATACCTAACACTGACCACAAAAACATCACAATATGCACTGACTCACTGAGCATATTACTAACATTACAGGATATTTACAGTGACAATCCTTTAACAATGCTTATATTTAACAAACTTTCACTACCTAGTGAACAAAACTATAACGATGTACCTACTGGCTACCTGGCCACGAAGATATTGCTCCTAGTACTGAAGTAGACATACATGCAAAATAATAACGATGTACTGGCTACCTGGCCACGAAGATATTGCTCCTAGTACTGAAGTAGACATACGTGCAAAACTATAACGATGTACTGGCTACCTGGCCACGAAGACATTGCTCCTAGTACTGAAGTAGACATACGTGCAAAACTATAACGATGTACTGGCTACCTGGCCACGAAGATATTGCTCCTAGTACTGAAGTAGACATACATGCAAAACTATAACGATGTACTGGCTACCTGGCCACGAAGACATTGCTCCTAGTACTGAAGTAGACATACGTGCAAAACTATAACGATGTACTGGCTACCTGGCAACGAAGACATTGCTCCTAGTACTGAAGTAGACATACGTGCAAAACTATAACGATGTACTGGCTACCTGGCCACGAAGACATTGCTCCTAGTACTGAAGTAGACATACGTGCAAAACTATAACGATGTACTGGCTACCTGGCCACGAAGATATTGCTCCTAGTACTGAAGTAGACATACATGCAAAATAATAACGATGTACTGGCTACCTGGCCACGAAGATATTGCTCCTAGTACTGAAGTAGACATACATGCAAAACTATAACGATGTACTGGCTACCTGGCCACGAAGACATTGCTCCTAGTACTGAAGTAGACATACGCGCAAAACTATAACGTTGTACTGGCTACCTAGCCACGAAGATATTGCTCCTAGTACTGAAGTAGACATACGTGCAAAACTATAACGATGTACTGGCTACCTGGCCACGAAGATATTGCTCCTAGTACTGAAGTAGACATACATGCAAAACTATAACGATGTACCTACTGGCTACCTGGCCACGAAGATATTGCTCCTAGTACTGAAGTAGACATACATGCAAAACTATAACGATGTACTGGCTACCTGGCCACGAAGATATTGCTCCTAGTACTGAAGTAGACATACATGCAAAATAATAACGATGTACTGGCTACCTGGCCACGAAGATATTGCTCCTAGTACTGAACTAGACATACGTGCAAAACTATAACGATGTACCTACTGGCTACCTGGCCACGAAGATATTGCTCCTAGTACTGAAGTAGGCATACGTGCAAAACTATAACGATGTACCTACTGGCTACCTGGCCACGAAGATATTGCTCCTAGTACTGAAGTAGACATACGTGCAAAACTATAACGATGTACCTACTGGCTACCTGGCCACGAAGATATTGCTCGTAGTACTGAAGTAGACATACAAGCAAAACTATAACGATGTACCTACTGGCTACCTGGCCACGAAGACATTGCTCCTAGTACTGAAGTAGACATACAAGGAAAACTATAACGATGTACTGGCTACCTGGCCACGAAGACATTGCTCCTAGTACTGAAGTAGACATACAAGCAAAACTATAACGATGTACTGGCTACATGGCCACGAAGATATTGCTCCTAGTACTGAAGTAGACATAAAAGCAAAACTATAACGATGTACTGGCTACCTGGCCACGAAGACATTGCTCCTAGTACTGAAGTAGACATACAAGCAAAACTATAACGATGTACTGGCTACCTGGCCACGAAGATATTGCTCCTAGTACTGAAGTAGACATACAAGCAAAACTATAACGATGTACTGGCTACCTGACCACGAAGACATTGCTCCTAGTACTGAAGTAGACATACAAGCAAAACTATAACGATGTACTGGCTACCTGACCACGAAGATATTGCTCCTAGTACTGAAGTAGACATACAAGCAAAACTATAACGATGTACTGGCTACCTGACCACGAAGACATTGCTCCTAGTACTGAAGTAGACGTACAAGCAAAACTATAACGATGTACTGGCTACCTGGCCACGAAGATATTGCTCCTAGTACTGAAGTAGACATACGTGCAAAACTATAACGATGTACTGGCTACCTGGCCACGAAGATATTGCTCCTAGTACTGAAGTAGACATACGTGCAAAACTATAACGATGTACTGGCTACCTGGCCACGAACATATTGCTCCTAGTACTGAAGTAGACATACATGCAAAACTATAACGATGTACTGGCTACCTGGCCACGAAGATATTGCTCCTAGTACTGAAGTAGACATACAAGCAAAACTATAACGATGTACTGGCTACCTGGCCACGAAGATATTGCTCCTAGTACTGAAGTAGACATACATGCAAAACTATAACGATGAACTGGCTACCTGGCCACGAAGATATTGCTCCTAGTACTGAAGTAGACATACGTGCAAAACTATAACGATGTACTGGCTACCTGGCCACGAAGACATTGCTCCTAGTACTGAAGTAGACATACGTGCAAAACTATAACGATGTACTGGCTACCTGGCCACGAAGATATTGCTCCTAGTACTGAAGTAGACATACATGCAAAACTATAACGATGTACTGGCTACCTGGCCACGAAGACATTGCTCCTAGTACTGAAGTAGACATACGTGCAAAACTATAACGATGTACTGGCTACCTGGCAACGAAGACATTGCTCCTAGTACTGAAGTAGACATACGTGCAAAACTAGAACGATGTACTGGCTACCTGGCCACGAAGACATTGCTCCTAGTACTGAAGTAGACATACGTGCAAAACTATAACGATGTACTGGCTACCTGGCCACGAAGATATTGCTCCTAGTACTGAAGTAGACATACATGCAAAATAATAACGATGTACTGGCTACCTGGCCACGAAGATATTGCTCCTAGTACTGAAGTAGACATACATGCAAAACTATAACGATGTACTGGCTACCTGGCCACGAAGACATTGCTCCTAGTACTGAAGTAGACATACGCGCAAAACTATAACGTTGTACTGGCTACCTAGCCACGAAGATATTGCTCCTAGTACTGAAGTAGACATACGTGCAAAACTATAACGATGTACTGGCTACCTGGCCACGAAGATATTGCTCCTAGTACTGAAGTAGACATACATGCAAAACTATAACGATGTACCTACTGGCTACCTGGCCACGAAGATATTGCTCCTAGTACTGAAGTAGACATACATGCAAAACTATAACGATGTACTGGCTACCTGGCCACGAAGATATTGCTCCTAGTACTGAAGTAGACATACATGCAAAATAATAACGATGTACTGGCTACCTGGCCACGAAGATATTGCTCCTAGTACTGAACTAGACATACGTGCAAAACTATAACGATGTACCTACTGGCTACCTGGCCACGAAGATATTGCTCCTAGTACTGAAGTAGGCATACGTGCAAAACTATAACGATGTACCTACTGGCTACCTGGCCACGAAGATATTGCTCCTAGTACTGAAGTAGACATACGTGCAAAACTATAACGATGTACCTACTGGCTACCTGGCCACGAAGATATTGCTCGTAGTACTGAAGTAGACATACAAGCAAAACTATAACGATGTACCTACTGGCTACCTGGCCACGAAGACATTGCTCCTAGTACTGAAGTAGACATACAAGGAAAACTATAACGATGTACTGGCTACCTGGCCACGAAGACATTGCTCCTAGTACTGAAGTAGACATACAAGCAAAACTATTACGATGTACTGGCTACATGGCCACGAAGATATTGCTCCTAGTACTGAAGTAGACATAAAAGCAAAACTATAACGATGTACTGGCTACCTGGCCACGAAGACATTGCTCCTAGTACTGAAGTAGACATACAAGCAAAACTATAACGATGTACTGGCTACCTGGCCACGAAGATATTGCTCCTAGTACTGAAGTAGACATACAAGCAAAACTATAACGATGTACTGGCTACCTGACCACGAAGACATTGCTCCTAGTACTGAAGTAGACATACAAGCAAAACTATAACGATGTACTGGCTACCTGACCACGAAGATATTGCTCCTAGTACTGAAGTAGACATACAAGCAAAACTATAACGATGTACTGGCTACCTGACCACGAAGACATTGCTCCTAGTACTGAAGTAGACGTACAAGCAAAACTATAACGATGTACTGGCTACCTGGCCACGAAGATATTGCTCCTAGTACTGAAGTAGAATACAAGCAAAACTATAACGATGTACTGGCTACCTGGCCACGAAGATATTGCTCCTAGTACTGAAGTAGACATACGTGCAAAACTATAACGATGTACTGGCTACCTGGCCACGAACATATTGCTCCTAGTACTGAAGTAGACATACATGCAAAACTATAACGATGTACTGGCTACCTGGCCACGAAGATATTGCTCCTAGTACTGAAGTAGACATACAAGCAAAACTATAACGATGTACTGGCTACCTGGCCACGAAGATATTGCTCCTAGTACTGAAGTAGACATACATGCAAAACTATAACGATGAACTGGCTACCTGGCCACGAAGATATTGCTCCTAGTACTGAAGTAGACATACATGCAAAACTATAACGATGTACTGGCTACCTGGCCACGAAGACATTGCTCCTAGTACTGAAGTAGACATACAAGCAAAACTATAACGATGTACTGGCTACCTGGCCACGAAGATATTGCTCCTATTCTGAAGTAGACATACATGCAAAACTTGCAGCACGAAAAGACCAACTAGACATTCAGGACTCGACGTGCCAGGACTTATTGACAGAGGCCAAGACAATAATTACGCAAAGGTGGCTGGAGACATGGTACAGGACAACAAATAATAAGTTACGAGAAATTAAAGACACAATTCATGAATGGCCTTCAAGCAGCAGAAGTAACAGACGAGAAGAAGTCGTCCTGTGCCGGCTGAGGATAGGCCATTCACGACTGACTCACTCTTACCTTATGACTAGACAAGACAGACCAACATGTAAGTATTGTAATACAACTCTCACAATTAAACACATCCTCACAGACTGTAGACTCAGACACAATGATATCCTTCCACACAACATGAACCAACTACTTACAGATGACAGTCACTACATAGGACAGCTATTGGACTATCTTAAAATTGATTTTACTTATAAGTAAAAATTAAAGGCTTATGTAATTATTCCATTCTTTTTTTATTTTCGTACTTACTTTTATTTTTATTTTCCACCCCCCCCCCCCCCTTGCGTAAAATAAATATAAACACAACTGTGTGATAATCGAAAATGCGAAGTTAACTTTTACACATGGGAAGTAACCCATGTGCGCCCACTATGTATATTTGTATTAAAATTATGTTTATAATGTTAAAGCTGTTGAATCGCCATAGTTGTGAGCTAACTAAAATAAATAAATAAACTGAGAAATATGTTAAATGAATAAATATAAAAAAATATTTATTTATCTTTTTCTTATAATAGTTATTGCACTTTAAGTATAGCGTATATCAAGTGAAGTTTCTTGATATTCAATACTCACCGAGATGAGTTTTTAATGAATTATACACCAATTACGGAGGAACAATAGAAGATAATATACTCAGAACCGATCCCTATCAAAGAAGAGCTTGTCTCGAAACTGAGGGAGCTAAAAGTTGTGTTTGTTAGGGATAAAATTCAAGTTGGAGTTTGCAAGTTTGTAAGTGGATTAGGAGTTAGCTTAAGAGGACCGGAGTGACTTACAAGCCGGATGGATAATCCCTTTGTATCCGCCAGAAGTACCTCCAGGAATAGAGTTATCCTCCATGGATACTCTACAGGAATACTGGAGCAGATGTCTGCAGTTCAATGGCATGTAGGCTTATCGGAGTCTTAGCATCTAGGGCTTTTAAGAAGTAACTTCTGTTGACGTGGTAAATGATATTTTAAATACTAACTTGCGGGGGTCTCCCGTGGTCTAGTGGCTCGCGCCTTAGAATCATAAGCGGGAGATGGTGGGTTCGATCCCCACCGGCGGCAGAGTTATCCTCCATGGGTACTCTACAGGAATACGGGAGCAGATGTCTGGAGTTCAATGGCATGTAGGCATATCGGAGTCTTAGCATTTTCTAGGGCTTTTAAGAAGTAACTTCTGTTGACGTGGTAAATGATATTTTAAATACTAACTTGCGGGGGTCTCCCGTGGTCAAGTGGCTAGCGCCTTAGAATCATAAGCGGGAGATGGTGGGTTCGATCCCCACCGGCGGCAGAGTTATCCTTCATGGGTACTCTATAGGAATACGGGAGCAGATGTCTGGAGTTCAATGGCATGTAGGCATATCGGAGTCTTAGCATTTGTATCTGCCAGAAGTACCTCCAGGAATAGAGTTATCCTCCATGGATACTCTACAGGAATACGGGAGGAGGTGTCTGGAGTTCAATGGCATGTGGGCTTATCGGATTCTTAGCATTTTGTAGGTCCTTTAAGAAGAAACTTTCTTTAACGTGGTGGATGGTATTACACATACTAACTTGCGGGGGTATCCCGTGGTCTAGTGGCTAGCGCCTTAGATTCATAATCGGGAGATCGTGGGTTCCATCCCCACCGGCGCACACACAAAAACCGCCCAAAAGTGCTCAAAACTCAATAACATTTGATATTGTTGATTTAGAAACCTGAAATTTGCCCCCCCCCCCCTCTGAACTGCATTCGACTGGGCTCAGAGGGTCAAAAGCAATTAAAAAAAAATACACCTGCTCCTATCTCAGGCAACTTTTTTAAAATTTCAGAACAACAGTTTGAGATAATTTCCTTAGGAGCTATTGGAAATTGATCTGTCAAATACTCGCATACCGAAAGTACACTTTTGTCGTTTGAATTCAACAATATTTCAATTAGGACACGATTTTTCACTCGGATCACTTCAGACATTTTTTGCAGTCAACACTGACCTGAGTACTGCAAAAAAAATCCGTCTTCGACTTAATTCGGATGGTTACATAGAGATAACGCGCGTCTGTCTGTTAGTCATTTACCGAGTTCGATCACCTCTAGCACCGAAGTATGCAGAATTATGCAGCTAATTTCAGTCTGGGATCTTTCTATACATGCCCACGGAATATTTAAGCCCGAAATTAGAGAGACGCAAAAGCTATATGACAAAACGAAATTTGATACGTGTAATTTATTTTACTTTTTCAGTATCCCTGTCCATGAAGGTTATTCGAAAAATACAAGAATATTTTTTGTACCCTTCGAACATCCCATTAAAACAAGAAAAACATGCGTCAACCTTATCGGGCTGAAAAAGTAAAATTGAAAGGACGATTTTGGTACATGAGGATTTGGGAAATTTTCCTCGTTGTAGTACTTCAATGATTAACCACTGTCCTGCAATCGACGGTGTGGGCCTAAAACTCAAGAAATGGCACTCTCACGAGGTATTTAACATGTATGTAAGGCGAATGGGTTCGGAGAAAATACTTCAAAAAATCAAGTTTCGAGCGCTTTTTGGCTATTTTTGACCACTGTGCGGCAGCAGGAATTTTCACATCCCACGGTTCGTTGGGAAAATTCCTCGTTGCACCCTGGAAGTCGGCGCCAAAGGCCTAGTTGTCAAAGCACCACAAAAAAAAAAAAAAAAAAAAAAAAAAAAAAAAAAAAAAAAAAAAAAAAAAAAAAAAAAAAAAAAAATCCCCTATAAGCTTGAACACTACTTCGGGGCCACCCTGTATACGTACAGTGGACCCTCGATATAACGCGGCTCGTTATACCGCGGATTCGGATATAACGCGGGTCAAGCCCTGGTCCCAATCTAGAATAAAAAAAAACATATTCAATATTGTAATTTTTTTTGCATGAATAGCGGAAGAGGCGTTATAGGAAGCAAATAAATACAATGGAAGTATCGCCCCCAAAACTAGCTGATATGTGCACTAGTTTAATGTTGTACGGTTAAGTAGAAGTGACAGGATGTCTGCTACGCCACACGAGTCAGGAAATCAGGGTTCCCGGGACACCTCTCGCTCTGTACGTGCCCTTCTATAACCTTCCCAGATGTCATCCGGTGAAGTCCCGCCCTAATCTTGGTTCACAGAAGCCCCCTCCCTTCGGTTTAAAAATCTATGTGGTATTCCTTCAGTTGTTGTCCAAGTTTGTACCCTAGAGCATCAGACGCTAGTTTCTTTCTGGTTTTGACGTTTTAGCTGTTATTTCTCATCCTTTTCAACCACGGCAGAAAATAAGAAGAGGAAATCGTATACTGTCGAAGAGAAACTTGCCATTATAAATAGAGTAAAGAAAGGTGCTTCAAAAGCTCATTTGAAAAGAGAATTAGGTATTCCAGAAAGCACAATAAGGGGCTGGATGCAAGAAGAAGAGAGGCTTCTGAGTTTCGTTGATAAAAATTCAGCACTGATGAGGAAAAACACGCGCATGGGTAAACTATCGGATTTGGATAAGTGTCTTTTTGTGTGGTTTGTTCAAAAAAGAAGTGAAGGAGTACCTATTTCGGGACCATGTCTTAAAGTGCAGGGCGAGAAATTTCATCGTGACCTACAGATAAAAGAAGAATTTTCAGCAAGTGATGGTTGGCTTTGGCGCTGGCCATGGAGTGGGAGAGATCACTACTTGAGGGGAGAGTCGATCCAGTGATCATGGAAGTGCAGGTAACTTTCTAAAACTGTTAAAAAATATTATTTCTGATAACTGTTATAGTGAGGAGCTAACATTTAATTGTGACGAAACGGCTCTGTATTATAGGATGCTTCCTACCAAAACATTAGATTTAAAACAAGCACCAACAAAGGCTGGTTTTAAACTTAGTAAAGACCGAATAACTCTACTCTTTTGTGTCAATAGGACGGGGAAGTGTAAACTACCCCCACTCTGCATTGGGAAGAGCAGAAATCCACGATGTTTTAAATCAACTGATTTGTCGAAATTGCCAGCAAAATGCAGCAGTTCATCAAATGCGTGGATGACTGCAAACTTATTTCTTGACTGGTTCCATCACGAATTTGTACCACATGTTAGGGCTTTCGCAAAAAAGAAACGATTAGAGGCAAAAGGGTTACTTTTACTGGACAACTGCCCAGCCCACCCTCCTGCTGAAAGCCTTACATCTGATGATGGAAAAATTAAAGTTCTATTTCTCCCCCAAAACACCACCTCCCTAATCCAACCATTAGATCAGGGAATTATTCACGCTTTTAAAGCAAATTAGAGACCTGAATTACTGCTGTCACTTTTGGCGGAAGAAAACGATCTAACCGACTTTTTAAAATCTATAAATCTGAAAGAGACAATTTATAGAATCGGTCTCGGATGGGATTCCGTTTCTAAATTAACGATCCATAACTGCTGGAAAAACATTCTCCAAGAGGAATTAACACTGGCAAATGAGTTGCCTTTAGATTGTCAACTGATAGAAGATCCTAGTGAAATGAGTACCCCCCGACCCTAGTGTCCCTAGAAGATCCTAGTGTCTAACCTCCCCGGTGAAGCATTGACAGCAGATATTTTAAAAGAATGGACTCAGATAGATTCCAATGAGAAACCATACGACATTCTAACGGATGAAGATATTATAAACTCAGTGGTACCAGGGGAGCAACCTACTGAAGAAAAAGATAGCGAAGAGGAGACGTGTGAGCTCGACACACGTGTACCTAGTGACTCTGAAGCACTTGCCGCGGTCAATGTACTATTGGCATGGATGGAGGGACATAAATATTATATTGACCCAATAAAATTACTACAGGTATCAGCAATTAAACCCATCATATTGAAAGCAAAGGAAAAGAGTTTGAAACAACTTAAAATTACAGATATGTTTAAGAAACAGTAAAAAGAAGATACATATATGTAGCTGTTTTCATTTCCGTATTTTTTGGCCCCCTAATCTCTATGCCCTCGTTATACCGCGGGTACGTCTATAACGCGGGTGGTTCCATTTCCCCCAAACCCGCGTTATAACGAGGGTCCACTGTATATATACAGGGAGTCCTTTTTAGATGGCCCGGCTGAATTTCTCTTGAACGGATAACGTTATAATAAAACAAAAAAATACGTATTTCATGATTTTTAGTCTAGTTTAAGATTTCGGCCTGCTTTTGGAAAAAAAAAAATTTCGCGGTACCCCAAAGCCTATACAACTTTTAAATTTCAAATGAGATCCTATACCTTTCGATACAACATTTTAAAGGATTTTTTACACTGAAATCAATGATGCAATCAGATTTTAATTTGGTCAATTAATAAAAAAGTTACGGCATAAAGTTCGAAACAAAATACATTTTGATTGTTTCGTTACTAATTACTTTAAACTGCTTTGCATTTCTTTTGTTACATGGGAAATAATTTGTAAATAAATAATTAACTTATTAGGGGAAATTCGAAATAAATGTTTCTTTTACAGATGCAGAGAAGAAAGAGAAATAAGCCCCTGTATGTTGGGTGAAGGTAGAGCTGTTTACATTTACTGATGTTGTTTATCCAAATGGTCTTAAGTAAGGGAACTTTAATTCCTGGAAATAGATAACTATTACAACAATGCCTACTCGCCTACATTCAGTATTAATCAGTTAGTCAAAATGAACCGAAGAGTGCAGTTTTCCCGTGAGGAAAAAGTTGATATTTACAATTGTTTTATTGAAAGTGGTGGTATCGCTCGTCGTGCAGCTGTGTTGTACTCCCAGAAATTTCCCGCTCGTCCTCAACTGAGCCACAAAACATTTATTCGTGTTGCTCTCAATATGAGGAGATTTGGATCAGTTGCTGATCGACCAAGATATCGGCAGCGCAATTTCGACGAGGAAATGGATATTTTATTGTATGTTATGGAAAATCCAAATTCTTCTCTCCGAAATACTGGAAGGGTTTTAGGTTTTTCAAAGAACAAAATTAGAGATGTACTACGGACTTATAATTTCAAGCCTTATCGCTCTCATCTTGTCCAGGGTCTCCGGGACACTGATTATGACAGGCGTCTAACGTTCCTTGCACAAATGTCGAGTTTGGTAGTTGATGAAAACATGCTTCCATATGTCCTATGGACTGATGAATCGAAGTCCACCACTACCGGTATGTTAAACCGTTGGAATTTTCGAACGTGGGCACAGGAAAATCCTAGAATCTCCTATTCTTGTCATCACCAGGTGGTTCACAGCATCAACGTTTGGTGCGGACTTCTCGGAAATAAATTAATTGGTCCTTATTTCTACCGAAATAATTTAAATGGAGCTCAGTTTCTAAATTTCTTGAGAGAACAATTGCCGGCTTTACTAGAAGGTGTACCTCTGCAGCATCGGCAAAGAATCATTCTGCAGCTTGATGGGTGTCCCGCACACAATTCTCTGCAAGTGAGACGTTACTTAAATCGGCACTACCGGGACCGGTGGATAGGACCTCACGGTCCCATCTGTTGGCTTTCTCGGTCGCCCGATCTAACTCCGTTAGACTTTTTCTTGTGGGGACATTTGAAAAATATCGTTTATGCCAATCATAATCCTGCAACATCAGTTGAAGAACTGCAGCAAAGAGTGGAAAATGCTTGTCGATTGGTCTCTCCTCAGTCCATCGCACTGAGCACCAACGAAGAGTGGCTAACAAGAGCGAATCTTTGCATCTTCAAAGAAGGCAGGCAGTTTGAACATGAGATGTAGGTTCACCAACCTCTGCAGGTACGATGGATTTTTTTTAATATTAAAAACAGTTAACAAAATGTACTGTCTTTTTTTCGACCTTTATGCCATAACTTTGTTATTAGTTGACCAAATTAAAATCTGATTGCATCATTAATTTCAGTGTAAAAAATCCTTTAAAATGATGTATCGGAAGGTATATGGTCCCATTTGAAATTTCAAAGTTGTATAGGGTTTGGGGTACCCTGAATTTTTTTTTTTCAAAAACAGACCAAAATCTTAAACTAGACTAAAAATTATGAAATATATATTTTTTTGTTTTATTATAATGTTATCCGTTCAAGAGAAATTTAGCCGGGCCATCTAAAAAGGACACCCTGTATATATATATATATATATATCCCTGTATATCATCGAAATCAGACCACTTTTGGGCCTTTGTGAGAGCAAAAAGACAAATATATATATATATATATATATATATATATATATATATATATATATATAAATATATATATAATAAAGATAATATGAGATATGTGAGGACGCGGAATCTGTATGTCCTCTATAAGCGGCTGGGCCGAAGACATGATGGGCCATATCTTGTCATGCAGCGAAGATTAATAGGGTTTTTTTTCGTTATAAGATGGATCCAAATCTAAATTACTGCTTTTGGAGCCATTGAAGCTGTTATCAGTGAATTATGTTCTTCCCTTTACAAAATATTACCCGTTAAAGAACTTTCTTAATCCTAGAAAATATATTTTACATGACTCCTAACAATCGAGGAGTACGAGTTTCAGAAAAGTTTTTGGTGATTGAATGATTTTTGTTTTTATTAAATTACACATTTTAGCGTAAATGCATAAATATAAATTACCATTCATTGACGTTATGCTGGTAAATAAGAGAGTATTACCTCAAAGTGGAGAAGCCGAATCCTAGCAAGTGAAAAAAAAAAGAGAAGTGAAAAAGTCATAAATACAACATTAGACGTAACCTAACCAAAACCAGACAAGAATTGAAGGGGTCGGGGCAAAATAGTGCCAAGCAACATTTTTATTGTGCTTTGTCACGGCAGATAAGTAGTTATTTGATTGCGTTGAATAATGTATCATAAAAATTAACGCTACTATATAATTTTGTGCTGTTTATAATATCACTGTTCCCGCCATACTATTTGGTATTCATCAATTGATAAGTAATCAAAGTATGTTTATAGATACTGTGGGGCTCCAGACTAGTGTCAACAAAAAGATAACATAGAGATAACCCGTTATCTATAGGTTAGAGTTTAACCAGTACAGGTTAAAATTCGTTGTCAATAATAAATGGACGTTAGAATTTAAAATTTTTGTTTTCAATATGTCATTTGGAAACACGCATTATATTTGATGCTGTTTGGTGAGGAGGCTGTGCAAGGGGTTTGGATATTATTATTATTGGTGAGGACCATCACCAGGTATAGCGTAAACTCTATGAGGTACAAAATCAAAGTTTATTTCTAGTAATTCAAGGTCTGCCATCGTATTTGAAATTAACCGCAAATAAAAAAGTCCGACTCACAGGAACTGCGTCATCTTAGCGCGGTTACGTACATCTAGAAGAAATGGAATAGATTAGCATCACAAATCACAGGAAACTGACAGTAGCCAACTTGATTGACCTTGCCCCATCGAATATTGCTTCAGAACCTTTTTTGTAGAGAATTTAATAAGCATTCAAATGGTTACCTTCCACTTACCACGATTTACCTACCGTTATCGAGATATTTAAGAAAAATATATGAAGATCCGGATACTTTTCATGTCTATTAATAAAATAGTTTTTTTCGCATACTTCTTTAACTCCAAATATAATCAAAATTTAAACATCTTAGTTGGTATTAATTTCCAAGATGTAGAAAATATTTCAATTGAATCCCGCGATTCTAAGTACCCACAAAAAAATAATCACTTACAAAAACATTGATTCCACTTATCTCTGGAACGGTTACAGATATCGCCTTGAAAATGGTTTCATTCGTTTTCTTATGTTATGAAACCTATAAAACAAGTACCTGCAAGCATATGCACTCAAAAACTTAAGCGTTACGGTTTTTTTTGTGCGAATTTCGCTAACAACACGATCTTCCCGTGGGCGGATTCTGCTGGTTAACGAACTTGACTTTTCAAATTAGAAGACAGATTTTTGTACCAAAATTCATCAAAATCGGGCCATTTTTGAGCTTGCTAGAGAGCGAACAGACAAGCATATATATAAATATATATATATATATATATATATATATATATATATATACAAATTTGAACCACCTATATTTTCGTGATCTATGGGGTCTGAAACGAGAAAATTTCTAGTCGGCACTTCCGGATGGCGTCATGAGGTCAACCTCATAAGTGGGTTCTCCCTATGGAGGTAGGGAGTAAACGCGCTAATAATATTATGAAATAGATACAGTACGGTAACAGTTGTTCTTTAATCGTCCAAATGATCTTTAAAACCAACCAAAAATTCAAACCCCTCTAAAAATACTTAAAAATTTTAATATCAAAAATGCCTTTCTTAGCGAGCGTTTGCATCCTAAAGGGAATGTCCAATCAACTGCAACTTAATCAAAATATGCCTGACAAAACATCTTAATGCGCTCTTTTAACTAGATGGCTATCCAAAATTTTTAATCGGAAGGGTACTTGGGATGGCTTTATTAAAACATGGGTCAGTACAGTTATTTTTCTTAGTTCACAACATGATATCTTGCTTCTGGTCTATCTATTAGGACTGATCTCGGTAATGAATGAAGGTACGCGGCGCTAATGTACGAAGAAAAACACGAAATCAGCTCCACGTGAAGCGTTCCCCTGTAGCCGCACAGAATTTTATATAATATGCAAAAATTTCATATTGCAGTTTGAATTTTACATTCCCTATATATATATATATATATATATATATAATTTTTTTTTGTTTTATTTAAACGCCTGCGTGTAATATTGTTCAATATTTCGTAAATTAATTTAAACCTCCCACGATATTGGAGGCTGAAATTAATACTATAAAGTATTTTCCCTTTCAATGGTCTTGATTTCTATTTTCATTCCTATATTATTTTGTTAGAGCATATGCCCCTTGGAATAATATTCTAAAATAATGTTTATTAATTTAATTATTATGTTGCCTTCATGATTTTGTATAGGTATATCATACCTAATTATATGGATTGTACCCTGGTTCATCCGATACATTAATTAATATACTTTTTTAAACTCTTTGCTTAAAGTACTTTCCCTCCTTTAATCCATCATAACAACGAATTTATTCATATTGAGAAGTCAATAAAAAATAAAGAAAGTATTAATCCAAACTCTCTGAATAATTAAAGGTTGTAGGTAATAAAGGAGAAACATGTATTTAATGTTTCGAATATAGATTAACAATCAAATATACTTAAAAAGAATAAAAAATCACAAAAGAACATGAAAAGAAATATTTTCTTATCTCGAAACTTATCTAAAAAGGAAAAAACAAATATTCATACGCCTTTTAAGAAAATTATGTAAATCTTATGAAGGAAATACATCAATGATAATTTTTTGGATGGAACATCTTCTATCTCCAGCGGTGATTTTGGATGGAACATCTTCTATCTCCAGCGGTGATTTTGGATGGAACATCTTCTATCTCCAGCGGTGATTTTGGATGGAACATCTTCTATCTCCAGCGGTGATTTTGGATGGAACATCTTCTATCTCCAGCGGTGATTTTGGATGGAACATCTTCTATCTCCAGCGGTGATTTTGGATGGAACATCTTCTATCTCCAGCGGTGATTTTGGATGGAACATCTTCTATCTCCAGCGGTGATTTTGGATGGAACATCTTCTATCTCCAGCGGTGATTTTTCTCTTCTACTTCATTCTGGGATATTTCGATGGATTCCTCGACATCAAATAGGAATGAATCAATCTTGTGTGGCCTACCCTGAACCAAGCTAGGACCACCTCTCCTCTCCTATTTTCAACTATAATCGAGAACAGGGTACGCCTTTATTTTTCCTTATTTGTTTTTCCCTGGCATTGTACCATTTAGATATCCGATCTTATTTAACCCTCGGGAGCACGCACTCATTTCCTAACACGGGAACGCGCGATGTATCTGAGAGCTACAAGAGGGGTTAATGTCCAATAAGTACCTACTAATCCATTAAAATCCTTTATATTGTTCTAATATAATATTTTTTTCAATTTTAATAATGCAATATATCGCATTGGATGAATTATAAAAGTTTAATTTAGCTAAATTATTAAAATATTCTTATAATTATTGTAAGGATAACCAATGAAGTCTTTTTGTATTTAATTTATAATTAAGAAACATACAATAAGATAATAAACAATCTCTTTAATTGAATGAAATTATTACATATTTGGAAAACATACTGCTATATAAAAACATACTGCTAGGCATATAAAAACTTACTGCTATCTAAAAAGAGACTGCTTTATAAAAACATACTGATATATAAAAAATGTTGTAACTGTTATGGTGAGTATACTAAAAATAAGTCAAATCAGTAAAGCATACAAAGATTAAAAGAATAATAGAACTATATACAAATAGTAATTCAAAAGAAGATTTTCTTAAATAAAAAAAAAAAAAAAAAAATCGATAGTATGAAGCTCAAGGAACACGAGGACGCGCGATATCTGAGAGATAATACTGTAATTTTAATCCTCAAATGGATATTTCAGACATAGTCAGGCATTACATAACATGCAAAGGACCAAATAGAACCTAATAGAGACACAATTATTTTTTTTAAATCTTAAATAAGAAGTAATTACCTGGGAACGCGCGATGTATCTAAGAAGCACTAATAGGGCAATATCAGGCTTAACATCATCCGACGAGCAACAATTAAAAACTGAAATGATGGTAACAATGAAAAAAGCAGCTAGAAGTACCGGGAGCTGCCTCACTCTATCCTATCATAGCGGGTTCTCCTAAGACGTTGCGCCTATGTATCTACTGGATACACAATCCTTGTCGAGGGTTAATGTGTATACATAAAGCAGCTAGAAGTGACGGGAGCTGCCTCACTCTATCCTATCATAGCGGGTTCTCCTAAGACGTTGCGCCTATGTATCTACTGGATACACAATCCTTGTCGAGGGTTAATGTGTATACATAAAGCAGCTAGAAGTGACGGGAGCTGCCTCACTCTATCCTATCATAGCGGGTTCTCCTAAGACGTTGCGCCTATGTATCTACTGGATACACAATCCTTGTCGAGGGTTAATGTGTATACATAAAGCAGCTAGAAGTGACGGGAGCTGCCTCACTCTATCCTATCATAGCGGGTTCTCCTAAGACGTTGCGCCTATGTATCTACTGGATACACAATCCTTGTCGAGGGTTAATGTGTATACATAAAGCAGCTAGAAGTGACGGGAGCTGCCTCACTCTATCCTATCATAGCAGATTCTCCTAAGACTTTGCGCCTATGTATCTACTGGATACACAATCCTTGTCGAGGGTTAATGTGTATACATAAAGCAGCTAGAAGTGACGGGAGCTGCCTCACTCTATCCTATCATAGCAGATTCTCCTAAGACGTTGCGCCTATGTATCTACTGGATACACAATCCTTGTCGAGGGTTAATGTGTATACATAAAGCAGCTAGAAGTGACGGGAGCTGCCTCACTCTATCCTATCATAGCAGATTCCCCTAAGACGTTGCGCCTATGTATCTACTGGATACACAATCCTTGTCGAGGGTTAATGTGTATACATAAAGCAGCTAGAAGTGATGGGAGCTGCCTCACTCTATCCTATCATAGCGGGTTCCCCTAAGACGTTGCGCCTATGTATCTACTGGATACACAATCCTTGTCGAGGGTTAATGTGTATACATAAAGCAGCTAGAAGTGACGGGAGCTGCCTCACTCTATCCTATCATAGCAGATTCTCCTAAGACTTTGCGCCTATGTATCTACTGGATACACAATCCTTGTCGAGGGTTAATGTGTATACATAAAGCAGCTAGAAGTGACGGGAGCTGTCTCACTCTATCCTATCATAGCGGATTCTCCTAAGACGTTGCGCCTATGTATCTACTGGATACACAATCCTTGTCGAGGGTTAATGTGTATACATAAAGCAGCTAGAAGTGATGGGAGCTGCCTCACTCTATCCTATCATAGCGGGTTCCCCTAAGACGTTGCGCCTATGTATCTACTGGATACACAATCCTTGTCGAGGGTTAATGTGTATACATAAAGCAGCTAGAAGTGACGGGAGCTGCCTCACTCTATCCTATCATAGCAGATTCTCCTAAGACTTTGCGCCTATGTATCTACTGGATACCCAAGCCTTGTCGAGGGTTAATGTGTATACATAAAGCAGCTAGAAGTGACGGGAGCTGCCTCACTCTATCCTATCATAGCAGATTCCCCTAAGACGTTGCGCCTATGTATCTACCGGATACCGCGCGTTCCCGAGGGTTAATTTGACATTTAATATAAGATGTAACATCATTCCGTGTTACTTTGTAAAATCAAACTTCTCCAGCAATAGCTACATTAGCTGCTTGATAGACTTTCTCATTTTTAGATATTCCACAATGACTTGGAATCCATGCAAAATTAACTATGAGTTTATTCCTTTGCATGCAATCCTGAGCTCCAATTACTCTTATGACCAATGGATGCTCAGAGTAATAGTTACTTACGGTCGTTAAAGCTGATAAAGAGTCTGATAATAACAATGGATGTTCAGAGTAATAGTTACTTACGGTCATTAAAGCTGATAATGAGTCTGATAATAACAATGGATGTTCAGAGTAATAGTTACTTACGGTCGTTAAAGCTGATAAAGAGTCTGATAATAACAATGTGAGCAACAGCATTGAGAACCTTCTCTATAGCAAGAATTTCTGCAGTAAATACGGAAGAGACCAATATATTTACTGATGGCTCCAAAACCACCAAAAGTGTTGGTTCTGCACTTCTCGCCAACCAAGAATCTTTGGTTTGTTATACTTTTAGCGCGGTTCCTCCCTTCCTTCATAGGGAGGAACCCCCCTTATAGGGTTGATCTCATGAAACAATCCGGAAGTGCCGACTAGAAAATTTCGCGTTTTAGAACCCCTAGAGACCGAAAATAACGGTGGTTCAAATTTGTATATATATATATATATATATATATATATATATATATATATATATATTTGTCTGTTCGCGTATTTCTGGCGTCCCGAATGGTCCAATTTTGATGAAATTTGGTACAAAAATCTGTCGTCCAATTTGAGAGGTCAAGTTCGTTAACCAGCAAAATCCACCCACTGGAAGATAGCGTTTGGGGCGAAATTCGCGCAAAAAAAAACGTAACGCTTAAGTTTATGAGTTCATATGCTTGTAAGTACTCATTTTATAGGCTTCTTGGGCTAGTAAAACGAATGAAACCATTTTTAATAGCTTTAACCGTTTCTGAGAAAATCGGAAAAACGTTGTTAAATCAAGTTTTTTGTTTGGTTACTTAGAATCATGGGATTCTGTTGAAAAATTTTTTGCATGTTTTAATTTCATCAAAACTAACATGTTAAACTTTTGGTTACGTTTGGAGTTAAGGAAGGGTTAGAATAAAATATTTTATGAACAGACATGAAAAGTTTTGGGAACTTCGTATAATTTCAATAATATCTCGAACACGGTTGGGAAATCGTGATAAGTGGATAGAAATTATTTGAAAGATTTATAAATTCTCTACAAAAAATATTCTGAAACAATTTTTGATTTGGTGATGTCAATCGGAGAAATAAGTTCTTAAACTTTGAAGTAATTGATTTCGTTTATTCGAACGGTTCTTTTTGTCTGCTGTTATTCCTTGTTATTTTTTAATTGCTTATAGTTGAATAATGTATTTGACAATAAAACAGATCAGGCAAAATAAGAAAAACAATTCATTGTTAGAAATATAGCTTGCCAAGAGAAAGAGATTCGATGACGTCTTTTGAATATTTTCAATTGCCTATATGCTGTTGGTTTTTTTATTTTATTTTTGAATTTATTTTATTTGTAGAATTATTACTATAGTAAAAGAACACAGGAATATGTGAAAAATTTAGGCCTTGGGGAGAAGAGGTTCGGTTCTAAGGGGAGTCTGTGAAAAATGGCGTAGGTAGACGCTAGTGCCAGGGAAGAAAAGTTTTTTTTTGATGCAAGTTTGAGGTTTCCAGCTTTTTAAGGAGGGACTGAGGCGTCCTTTTTTTGTTAATAATGAAACTGAAGATCCAGTAGCACGAAGAGGCGGCATTTGTCTTCTCCGTTTATCGTTTTGGCCGAACATGTGATTGGAACTCCATGTGGTAGGCTTTTAGAGCATATTGTGGGACAAATGAGTGAGTAACCCATACATTTTATCTTCTGCTGGACACCAGGCTCCACGTTTTATTAATCTCCAGGCCTCATTATGTAAAATTTTGCCGTTCAAGTACTGCCATGAGTGCAAGTAACTATATTGTGTATAACTTAAAAATTTGGGAAAAGTTAAGTTTACTATCGCTATATAAGTTATTATAAGTAATGCCAGATTACCAAAATTTTGTGTTGTAATTTGATATTGGTGGCTATGCCAGGTTGTGGAATTGTACATGTAGTTGCAATTCGATAATTCTTCAGTATGTGTTTTCTATGCCAATTTGTTGGATAGTTATGGACTTCAGTTTTACCGTCATGTATTATTCTCAAGTAGTTATTGGCCAGGCCAGACTACGGGATTTTATGAGTTTTTGAGAATTGTGTTTTCCCAAATTAAATGTTATACTTCCATATATATATATATATATATATATATATATATATATCTATGCTTTTACTAAGAGTCTAATTTTGTTCTTCCCAGATTACTGATAGTATCTGGTGTATATACATATATGTTTATCTATCGATACCTTTTGCTATATTATTCAATACTTGAATAATATTGATTCTTCTTGTGATATTTCTATATATATATATATATATATATATATATATATATATATATATATATATATATATATATATATAGATTTATGCTTTTATTAAGAGTCTAATTTTGTTCTTCCCAGATTACTGATAGTATCTGGTGTATATGCATATATATTTATCTATCAATGTCTTTTACTATATTATTCAATATTTGAATAATATTAATCCTTCTTGATATTTCTATGTATTAATGATATTTAAAATATATATATACAAGCTTACCCTTTATTGGGAATTTATTTTTTTTTGTATTTATAGATATTGATTGTGTTTGGGTATATGGGTTTGAATAATATTAGTCCTTCTTGATACTTCTATGTATTAATGATATTTAAAATATATATATACAAGCTTACCCTTTATTGGGAATTTATTTTATTTTTTTTGGTATTCATAGATATTGATTGTGTTTGGGTATATGGGTGTTTACATTTTTATTGGGAACTATTTGTGGTGTTTCAAGATATTTACTATATTTAAGGTATATATATAGAGATATATGTTATATGTTTTTTTTTTTTTTGGAACCTTTGTACTTATCTCAATATAGTTACCAGCTCTGAGTATCTTGTTGTGTTTTTTTTTATTTGGATCACCTGGGTTTCATACCTCATTGAACCTGGCTATCCGTTGGTCTATCCGGATAAATTGTACCACCCCAGGTGTTGGTAAGTGAGTCTCGCTTTAAACTGTTTTTCTTTTGTTTTAATATTCTTTCAAATTAAATTTATTTCGGTACAATACCCAGTATAAATGCAAGGGGAGCGGCCAATATTTATGTCTCTATCATTTCACATTATATTGTCCAGATGGATGTAAAGTAGATGATACAGAAGACGTTTTTTGAGGTTATATATTACTACAAAATATTATTAATATTTGCACTAATTTTTCCTACCTACTTGTTATTTGTATATTTCAACTATATGAATTGGCATATAATAAATAAATAACATATAATACAATGTAAGGTGAGGAATAACCCTTCAAAGTTCAACATATACATTTATTATATAATAAAATTATATGTTGAACTTTGAAGGGTTATTCCTCACCTTGGATTGTATTATTAATTAATACCCTTCCCCTTTTCATCAACATGTATAAATAAATAACTTTTTCTTGGTAAATTTACTATTTTTTATATATAATAATCTCCTGTTAAGAGTTTTTGTTCATTCTTAATACAATAGATAAAGTTATTTATACAGCCTCATTTACGGTAAATGAGACTGAAACTCAGGCGTATCTATCAGATACGAGGCGACCACCAATGGTAGTTTCAATAGCGCGACTATTGGAGTGTTAAATATAAAAGTTAAATACCTATTTAAAGGACTTTTTTCCCAAGAAGAGGCTCTTGGAGCCCGCAAGAAAAAAAAAATAATGCTTGTTTGCAGGGAAACTAAAAATAGATTTCTCGCATATTATTGGTGAACGGACTTCCGTAAAATTGATTTTTTCTCTCATTTTTCAAAACGTTTTTACAGAGGTATGAATAAAAGAATGGAAAGGGGACCATACTCCTTGGGTATGCTAAGATTAACTATAAAGTCAGGTGTATGTTTTAACTGTGTAATGAGGTGAACAGTTTAACTATATATTACATACACACACAAACATATATACGTATATTCGCGATGGAAGGGCATGAAACGTCGATATTTGTGGAAAAACAATATAATTTATCAGTGAAAGTAAAGATGGAATGGTTGGGATTCGGGTAAATAAACCTCAATATGATTTTGTTTTAAAAAATCTATATTTCGGACGTTTTGGCTACTCATTGGTAGCCTTCGTCAGCTAAAATGACAAAAAAGAAATTAATACAGAAACAAAAAAAAAAAATTATAGTTGTGATAGGTAACAGAACTATACATACAATTAACTTATAAAAGAACATATCGTCTTAAATTCTTACAATGAGTAGAATGAAAAAATAAATAGGTACAATAATTGATATTATTAGTAATTAGTAACATTAATTGATTTTACAAAGAAATAAGAAACTACATACCAATGACAAATATAGTAGCTAATAGTAACATTAATTAATTTTACAAAGAAATAAGATACTACATACCAATGGAAATGCCGAGCGGCAGAGGAAGACCAAGGTTGGCAATTAAGTAACCATTGTGAAAGTGTTTAAGAAAAAAGGAATCTACTGGGGTATATGTAGCTGAAAACAGCAGGTGGTGGGAGAAAGGTCGGTAAGGATCAAAAGGCATGTTTTTGACATTTTATGACAGGAAAGGAGAAAAAGGTGTTAATGGAAGGATACCCAAGGGACAAGGGAAAAATCTAGGTGGGAGGTCGGTAGAGTTTTTGGAAAATATTAGCGTACGTCATTTTAGCTGACGAAGGCTACCAATGAGTAGCCGAAACGTCCGAAATATAGATTTTTAAAACAAAATCATATTGAGGTTTATTTAGCCGAATCCCAACCATTCCATCTTTACTTATCACCTCGACGGGTAACTATCTAATCATCATAATATAATTTATCTTTAGCTTTACATTCCTGTGAAATGATTTTTGACAATGAGCAAGAATCGAGTACTTGAAATGTGTCTGTATAATGCCATACAGCTATGCATACACCAGAAGCAGTAGCTGGAGAGATAGTCTGGAGAACAAACACATATCTGGGCTGTGGACTGAGTGCGGCGAGAACAAAGCGTATCTTCAAAGGAACCGTCCACATCGGGAATTGTGTAAATGTTTGATACACAAATGACTCTATCTCCCATTAACTAGGACTTCACTTACACACGAGGTCCTACGTACATTTTCAAAGAACGACTAACAGGATTGTAAATATAATTAAAATAAAACAAATAAAAACCATCTTTTAGTAGCTACCAAAATAATATATTAGCATAATCAGGGAGCCTCATCAAGCAAGCAGAAAAAAAAATATGAAAATCAATAACTAAGGAAACCAATATAATCTTTAATCAAATATATAACTAAGAAACCAATATAATCTTTAAATAAATAAATAACTAAGGAAACCAATATAATCTTTAATCAAATAAATAACTAAGGAAACCAGTATAATTTTTACTAAATAAATAAATAACTAAGGAAACCAATATAATCTTAAATCAAATAAATAACTAAGAAAACCAGTATAATATTTACTAATTAAATAAATAACTAAAGAAACCAATATTATCTTTAATAAAATAAATAACTAAGAAAACCAGTATAATATTAACTAAATAAATAAATAACTAAGGAAACCAATATAATCTTTAATCAAATAAATAACTAAGGAAACCAGTATAATATTTACTAAATAAATAAATAACTAAGGAAACCAATATAATCTTTAATCAAATAAATAACAAAGGAAACCAGTATAATATTTACTAAATAAATAAATAACTAAAGAAACCAATATTATCTTTAATAAAATAAATAACTAAGAAAACCAGTATAATATTTACTAATTAAATAAATAACTAAAGAAACCAATATTAACTTTAATAAAATAAATAACTAAGAAAACCAACATAATCTTTAATTAAATAAATAAATAAAGAAACCAATGTAATCTTTGATTAAATAAATAAATAAAGAAACTAATATAATCTTTAATTAAATAAATACATAAGGAAACCAATATAATCTTTAATTAAATAAATAACTAAGGACACCAATATAATCTTTAAACAAATAAATAGCTTAGGAAACAAATATGAAAACAAAACAAAACATTATTGTAATTAATAATATAAATAAATGAGGAAAAAATATAATTATTTGTAAATGAAAAACCAAGGAAATAATTATAATGATGAATAAATATTAGGGGAGAACCATATGATAATTAATTAAATAAATAATTAAGGAAATAAATATAATAAATCGATAAATAAATAGATAGGGAAAAAATCTAATAAATAATCAAATTAATATAATATATAGGTATATTAAAACTAAGGAAACACACATGGTAATTACTTAAATGTATTTATTTATTTTCGCAGCTCCACAACAACAAGGTGAAATTACTTAAATAAATATCTAAGGAAACGAATATGAATGTTTATTATATTAATAATTATTAATTATAATTAAGAAAACAAAGGTAATTGTTTTGAATTAAATAATTATAAAACAAGTATTAATACAATAATTATACTAATAAAACATACCTAATTAGCGCTGACATCTGTTTTTAGTATTAATCCACATACCTGAAAAGAAATATTTATTTTATAAAAAATATGTCAAGATATGAATTAGATGTGCTTTATAATATTTCAAAAAGCTTGTTGAGCTTTTGAAAAGGTAGAAGGATAATACTATAGAGGTTACACTAATTAAATAAGTTAATTAAAATGAATTCAAAACATAATTTATTCTACATAGTTAATGGCCAAAAGTTCCACTCTAAAATTTATAAGTAATGTGAATAACATAATATGTATTACATAATAAATTCTAATATAATTACGTGTGTATGTCTGTTGTCACAATATGGGAACAGTCTATAGCTTTTTGGACGAGAAATGAATTTTTGATACATGGTATATTTACCTAGTACCGAAATATTTCGTTATCAAAAGAATCAAAAGACTCGGCAGTAAACGAATGAATATTACTCAGGTTGGCCGTTATTTGAAGCATAGTAGCCTATTTGGTAATGGCACTTGCAGTAGAAGCAAAGGAATTGTGTAACATTAATTGTATGAATTGTGCAACATTAGGTTTGTACATTGTGTAAATAACAGTTTTTCACGCCAACGGCAGTAGCCAAGTGGACTATACTGGTTGCCAAGGATCACCCAAGTTAAGCAACGTTGGGCGTGACCAGTAACTGAATGGGTGACTGTACACGTTCTGTTGGCATTATAAAAGGGTGACAACCTGTTGGTAGGCCGGCTCTAATAGCCCAATTGTTTAATATAATATAATAAATTTTAAAAAAATGTGTTGTTGAGCTTACGCTACGTTGAATGGCATAACTTGCTGTTGTATGAATCTCCAAATTATATTCGGGTCCCTACACATTCTCAGAGAGTAGAGACACTCAGTTCAAATGCAAACTAGGTGAGATAATTTCTGTAAAATTAAATAAAATAATTAAATATTGTAAGCAAACTTTGTAGTATTTACAAATAGCCAGAATTGATTGGTTTCAGTAATTCCTGAATGATGTTGTGAGTGATTCAGAATGTTCAATTCATCATTTGATTTGTTAATGGTGTTGACAAAGGACTGAATTTGCAAATATTTATTAATTGACAACAACTCGCGTAGTAATTAGTGATATTTCCCCATTCATCAATAAGTTAATATTCCATGAGTTATCGGTTGATTACACAGGTCTTCAAGCAAAACCTGTTTATGTGATTTTCACTGGGTATTGTATTATATTCACTCACTGAAACTGCCAGAAATATTATAACATATACTCTTTCACGTATCTAATTCTTACTAGATCAGTTTTGCATTGTCAATTTTCATAAGTTCTCCAATATTCTTGCTTCCTTTAGCGCGGTTCCTCCCTTCCTCCATAGGGAGAAACCCCGCTTGTAAGGTTGAACTCACGGAAGTGGCGACTAGAAAATTTTACGTTTCAGAACCCCTATCCCTTAGAATGCTAGCCAATCTGAGGGAGACCGCCCGCCGGGTGCTACGACCTTTGAGAGCCGATGCTACCCCCAGTGCCAGCCTATTTTCCACCCTCCGCGTGGGACTTTGGTTTGGAACAAGACTATACTCAGACTGAGCTCCCGCCTTGGGTCGATCTTATTACGTAGATACATAACAGGGGACATACAAAATTGCTTGTTTTGTTGTAATTTAAGATGCTAATTTCATTAATTGTGTGTACTTTAGTGTGACCTTTTTAATTATTATAACATGTTTCTTACCTGGACCTGCGAATTGCGAAGAAAATTAATAAATAAACAGTTTCTAAAATAATATTTCAATAGTTACCGAAGTATTTTAGTTTTCAATTTAGCACCATTAGCCCTGTTAGTATGAATGCACCCTTTTATCAAAATATTCATGAAAATACTTTCTCTTCTCTTCATTTTACCCATTTTATGATTTATTTCCTTGTTATGATACTTCAATTTATTTAGTAATTTTTTTTAAAAATATTGATTGAGCTTTATTGATAATTTACATTCTGTACAGTTATGTAAAATAAATAATTATTTAGTAAATAACTGTTTTTTTGTTTTTTTTTTTACTAAAAACTAATCATTTTATTTTTATATGCAACTCATAAAACTGGTTATGTCCAATAATTACTTGCTGGAGAAAAAAACAACACTTTTTTAAAATTTGTGTTTTGTATTTATTTTAAAACAAATTTATTTATAATAAGTAGTATAGACGCTAATGGCCTAGATGTAAATGCGCCGTAAAAAAAAAAAAAAAAAAAAAAAAAAAAAAAAATAAGTAGTATATTAGTAAATAGTAATATAATAATAAAGTAATGAATTAGAAATAAATAGTAGGTGTATAGCAAAAATGTTAATAATAAACTTATAAATATAAAAATAAATAATAAACCAAAACTAGTATTGAGAAATATTTGTTAGGATCATATTTCCCCACACCTAATTTAGCCTAAAGGTGGGAAAAGGTTTGGAAAATTTTAGTAAAGGGTCTGCAAACAATAGAAATAACAACCCAACCCCTACAGGTAGCCGCCTTGGTACAGTCTGAATTGGTGATATTGGACCGTTTAGGTGGTCTAGGACACTCCGCTCGAGGTAAAGTTAGCTTCCACTCACAATAAAACCGGAAAAAACACACGTAAAGACATTATTCTGCTATCTAACGGATAGCTAAGTAACTAGACTAGTTACAGCGTGATACAAGAGATCTCTGGGCTTTCTGGAAGCAGAGATTATACAAAGATTATGAAAACGAATATATTCGTGCGTCGCACTCTGAGGAATGTCCCGGCTGCACGAATATATACCTGCTTCGCACTCAGAGCATTTTTTTAGAGAACGAATATATTCGTGCATAGCATGGAAAGGGCTTGAAAATGAAAATAACGGTGTTTCAAATTTGTATATATATATATATATATATATATATATATATATATATATATATATATAAATATATATATATACATATATATATATATATGTCTGTTTGCGCTGTTCACAAAAATTATTTTAATGCAAATTAAATTAATAATAAAAATTTAAAAATGTTTCGTCTAATTTGAAAGGTCAAGTTCGTGAAGCAGCAAAATCTGTATACCGGAACATGGTTTTGGAGCGACATTCTTGCGAAAAAAATCGTTATGCTTACATCATAAGCTTGCAAGTACTCGTTTTATACGCTGCTACGACTAGGAAAGCGAATGAAAACATTTTTAATGAGATAGCTTTAACCGTTTTCTAGAAAAGTGGATATATATTTTTTGAATAAAGATTTTATAAGGTTTGGGTACGTAGAATCATGGGATTCAGTTAAAATATTTTCTCCACGTTTGAAATACACATAAACGAAGATGCATATATTTTTGTTACGTTTCGAGTTAAGGAAGGATTAGAATACAATATTTTATTAATAGACATAAATACATTTTTTCACTGGACTAATAGATTTTTTTTAGATTTTAGAAAACAAGGTGCCCGGCTAACCGAGGAACCGCACCGAGGCCTACAAGACCTATTGTGCCACCCGACGTGTCGTTCTGTTACAATGCCGTAGGTGGGCTGAAGCTGAACACTGGACTAATAAGTTGGACGACCTGAGTTCAAATCCCGAGCAAGCACTTAAGATTTTTTCTTCTAGTGTCTTCGTTCATGGGTTGAATTCGGCCTCCCTGACCGTCGTATCTGCCCCTCAGGGCCCTCGTGGCCTGTTATGGGACTAATTTTTTTTTTTTTTTTTTTAACAGGCTTGAAACGTTTAGGGAACTTCGTATGTTTTCTTTAATATCTCATGGTTGGGAATCATGGAACGTAATTATTCCAACCCTTACTAAATTTTCTACAAAAACGCTTCAGAAGCAACTTTCGATTAGTCGATGTCAATCGGAGAAATAAGTGTTTAAAACTTCAAATGTGTTTGTTTTGTTCTTTTGAACGGACTTTTGTAGTTCTTCAGCCCACTTTTTAATCGGTTATTTTTTGTTTTAAATTGCATTTATTTGTAGAATTAGCATTATAGTAGAAGAACACAAGAAAATGTGAAACGTTATGTTATTTTTCTATGCATTGAACTCTGAAATGAGTATCTCTAGAAGTGGATGATGGTGGGGGCTGACCAACCGTGCCAGGTAAGGGTTAATCATTTCAAGAAAGGTCGAACCAAAATAATAACTGTTTCTATTTTAATCTTTCCAAATGAGACCAGGGAGACTAGGGACCGCGCTAAGATGACGCAGCCCCTGCGAATGGGACTTTTTTGTAGGTAGGTGAAGTTGAGAGTTTGATGATGGCTAATGGCGTTTTGATTTTATCATCAATTTTTTAATGTTATATATTAATAAATATGGATGCAAAGCTTTTTAATGCAAACTAACAAAGTCCGTCACGCAGGAGCTGCATAACTAAGCACTTTCCTCAGAATTTGGGTAGTGTAGACTGCTTTCCAGAACAATTTGCTTAAAATATCCTACATAAATAAAATAAAAACATGACTAGTTCTCTTTTAAATTTTTAATGAGTAACTGATCAATTATTAATTTGCTTCCAGAGTTATGTTTACACATGGTACCTACAACACTACGTAATAAATACAAAAAACCTCATATTATCGTATTTTGATCTAACGCAGGAACAGGATACAGTCACTCTAGTGGTAGAAAGCGCTCCTTGCGGCGGCTATGTGAACCTACGTTTGGCGGGCTTTTCTATTGAAACATATTACAAATTAAACCCCCGCTTTACGATTGACCGATTCAGCTCATTTTTACAACAATTCTTTCTCATGAGTTACCCACGATGTATACCGCGTTTCGTTACAATACAGCAGAAATTACGACCGGTATGAGTATATTAGGAATTTGGGTCCTGAGCAAACCCCCCCTTCTAATGAACCGATTTAGTTTATTTTTACAACACATATTTAACAGTAGATAACCACTACGAATACCGAGTTTCGTCGAAATATACCAAAAATCACGGCTGGTAGTGGCGAATTGGTATTGTGGGTCCCGAGTAAACCCCCCCTCCTAATGAACCGATTTAGTTTATTTTTACAACACATATTTACCTGTGGATTACCACCACGAATACCGAGTTATGTCGAAATATACCAAAAATCACGGCTGGTAGTGGCGAATTTGTATTGTGGGTCAGGAGTAAACCCCCCCTTCTAATGAACCGATTTAGTTAATTTTTATATCTCACTTTTCTCTCTATATTACCACTACGAATACCAAGTTTCGTTGAAATATAACAAATATTACGGCTGACATAGTCAATAGTGTTTTGGGTTCGGGGTAAACCCCCCCTTCCGGTGGACCGACTTTGGTGGTTAACGAACTCGTTCAATCGTTTGCTAATTGAATGCTATATACCAAGTTTCGTGACGAAAAAACAAAAACTCTGGCCGCTATCGTGTTAAGAGACACACACACACACACATATATATATATATATATATATATATATATATATATATATATATATATATATATATATATATATATATATATATATATATATGCATATATATATATATATATATATATATATATATATATATATATATATATGCATATACATATATATATATATATATATATATATATATATATATATATATATATAAATTTTAACGGGGGTCATTTTCGGTGTCTACTAGGTAGGATCGATAAAGATTTGAAGAAATTTTTCAAAAATTCCGTCATGACTCCAACCTCAATAGCTACTTTCCTTCGGAGGAAAGTGCTAAAAATAATAAGCCGAATTACAAAGACAGGGAAGATCTTGTGGGTTGCCGTTTCTTAAGGGTTAAGCTTTTCCTAAATAATATATTATATACTTTTAATTGACTTCGGTTAATATAACTACATTCCAGAGTAATGTATCATAGTGTAAACTAAGAGTCTAGTTGAGGGATGTGGTAAATTTCAGCAACTCTTGCGGTACGGTGTTTTTATCAGAGATACTGATTCCATGTATTACTTGTTTTCATAAAATACAAACTTCCTTGTTGAAAACTTTCCTTCGTTTAGTAAGAGACGAAGCGTTTTTTAATTCTAGAGTTACAATGTAAATTATTCTCTCTCGATTAGATCTCTGTTTTAACTCTCTGTTAGTTCTATTAATTTCAGGAGACAAATGAGAAGGTTGGCACAAGAATTAAGTCTAGAATAAGATGTAAACACACGGAGGAATAACATAGTTATGCAGGATACTCCCTCAGCGCTTGACATTCTTCGCTCAGAACAATCCAGAGGTGGGACCGGGGAACTTCAGCTGATATTTCAAGGAAACTAAGAGCACCAGAAGGAAGAGGATTCAATTAAGAGGGTCTTAAGGTTTAATAAAGAAGTAAATGAGGGTATTAGAAGCAGCCGCTCCTTTCTTCAATCATCTCTAGAATTACTTTCGGCAGAAATTCTATAGATATACACATCATTCTTACAGAAATACACATCATTCTTATAGATATACACATCATTCTTATAGATATACACATCATTCTTACAGAAATACACATCATTCTTATAGATATACACATCATTCTTATAGATATACACATCATCCTTACAGATATACACATCATTCTTATAGATATACACATCATTCTTACAGATATACGCATCATTCTTATAGATATACACATCATTCTTACAGATATACGCATCATTCTTATAGATATACACATCATTCTTACAGATATACGCATCATTCTTATAGATATACACATCATTCTTATAGATATACACATCATTCTTACAGATATACGCATCATTCTTATAGATATACACATCATTCTTATAGATATACACATCATTCTTACAGATATACGCATCATTCTTATAGATATACACATCATTCTTACAGAAATACACATCATTCTTACATATATACACATCATTCTTATAGATATACACATCATTCTTATAGATATACACATCATTCTTATAGATATACACATCATTCTTATAGATATACACATCATTCTTACGGATATACACATCATTCGTACGGTTATACACATCATTCTTATAGATATACACATCATTCTTACAGATATAAGGGGGGCGAGGTTAGCTCAGTGGTAGAGCACTGGACTCGTATGCTGGAGGACCTGAGTTCAAATCCCGAGCAAGCACTTAAGATTTTTTCTTCTAGTGTCTTAGTTCATGTTTTGAATTCGGCCTCCCTGACCGTCCCTAGGCCAACCCAGCCTTTAATTAATTTAATAATGGGTACCTTGGTGCTAATGACTCTAGCAGTCGATGCAGCAAGGGGAAAATCAGGCGGCCGGAGCATAGTACTGACCATACTGTCTCCCTAGTGTGCTGTATGGTCATGAATCAGGTACCTCTACAGTTTCTGCCCCTCAGGGCCCTCGTTGCCTGTTACGGGACTGATTTATTTTTTTTTTTTACAGATATAAACATCATTCTCATAGATATACAAATCATTCTTACTGATATGCACATCATTCTTACTGATATACACATCATTCTTATAGATATTTATCGATGGTAGTTCTGTTATTACATAATAATCATTCCATTGAATTCTCTAAGAAAAAATATCTTACTATCGTTGATTTATTATTATAAACAATTTTCTTCATTTCCGCTTTTACTTTTGTTTTGATTTATTTTTTGTGATTTTTAATATTTTTTAAGAATATTAGATTATAGGTCTATGTTTCAAACAATAGATTTTGTTTCTCCCTTATTACAATCCTGTTTCTCCCTTATTACAATCCTGTGTTGTTTCTCCCTTATTACAATCCTGTTTCTCCCTTATTACAATCCTGTTTCTCCCTTATTACAATCCTGTTTCTCCCTTATTACAATCCTGTTTCTCCCTTAATACAATCCTGTTTCTCCCTTATTACAATCCTGTTTCTCCCTTATTACAATCCTGTTTCTCCCTTATTACAATCCTGTTTCTCCCTTAATACAATCCTGTTTCTCCCTTATTACAATCCTGTTTCTCCCTTATTACAATCCTGTTTCTCCCTTATTACAATCCTGTTTCTCCCTTATTACAATCCTGTTTCTCCCTTAATACAATCCTGTTTCTCCCTTATTACAATCCTGTTTCTCCCTTATTACAATCCTGTTTCTCCCTTATTACAATCCTGTTTCTCCCTTAATACAATCCTGTTTCTCCCTTAATACAATCCTGTTTCTCCCTTATTACAATCCTGTTTCTCCCTTATTACAATCCTGTTTCTCCCTTATTACAATCCTGTTTCTCCCTTATTACAATCCTGTGATTGTTTTAAAAACTGAGCGTTCTTTGATTGTAACATCCTTTACTTGACTGTTTGCCAGATGTCGTTGACAGCGGCCTACCACAGCTCCCTTCAGCTCCGACCAGTGGGTGGAATCGAAGAGACATCGGTGAGCCAGAGGCATTGAGGCACTTGAGGGAAGAGAAAGCCATTGCTAACACTTCACTTGACAGGTGCAGCAGATCTCTGGGCTACTTTCTACTGAGTCGCATAAGTCTGGAGAAAGAATAGGGGATGCTAAATTGGGAGGCAATCAAAGCAAATAGTGTGAAAAATTATACTTTAAGCTATAATCTATGAGCCAAGGTGCAATACATATAATTAGGAATGATATATATATATATATATATATAATTACTTCTTATTTTTAAAATGTCCAAAGTAATTATATATATATATCATTCCTAATTATATGCATTGCATCATGGCTCAGGAAAAAAACACACTTTATTTTTAAAATGTCCAGTGTGTTTTTTTCCTTTCATATTATTATTTTAGGCTTAAAAGGTAATTTTTGCGATTTAAATTTAATCCTGTACAACATTTATACCTACTCCTTTTTTTAATTACTGTTACAGATACGTTATTAGCAGAAAAGTGACAAACAATAAGGTTTTTCTCAGTTTTTTGGGCAATTTTTGACTCAGTGGATTGCTTTAGCAACAGAATTACACATAAAAAACCGCCATCGAATTGAATTCTCTACAAAATCCATCATTAAATGTTTGACATTCCAGAGTCTCTGAGAAGAACTGGAGAACATTGAGAGATCGTGCATTGGGTCCAATAAAAGTGCATAGAACCAAGTTAAGAAACTTCCATTTTTAGCACTTTCCTCCGAAGGAAAGTAGCTATTGAGGTTACACTCATGACGGAATTTTTGAAAAATTTCTTCAAATCTTTTTCGATCCTACCTAGTAGACACCGAAAATGACCCCCTGTTAAATGTTAAAATTTATACATATCTATATCTATCTATCTATCTATCTATATATATATATATATATATATATATATATATATATATATATATATATATGTGTGTGTGTGTGTGTCTGTTAACACGATAGCGGCCAGAGTTTTTGTTTTTTCGTCACGAAACTTGGTATATAGCATTCAATTAGCAAACGATTGAACGAGTTCGTTAACCACCAAAGTCGGTCCACCGGAAGGGGGGGGGGTTTACCCCGAACCCAAAACACTAATTTGACTATGTCAGCCGTAATATTTGTTATATTTCAACGAAACTTGGTATTCGTAGTGGTAATATAGAGAGAAAAGTGAGATATAAAAATGAACTAAATCGGTTCATTAGAAGGGGGGGTTTACTCCGGCCCACAATACCAATTCGCCACTACCAGCCGTGATTTTTGGTATATTTCGACGAAACTCGGTATTCGTAGTGGTAATCCACAGGTAAGTATGTGTTGTAAAAATAAACTAAATCGGTTCATAAGGAGGGGGGGGGGGGGTTTACTCCGGACCCAAAATACCTATTCGCCACTACCAGCCGTGATTTTTGGTATATTTCGACGGAACTCGGTATTCGTAGTGGTAATCTACAGGTAAATATGTGTTGTAAAAATAAACTAAATCGGTTCATTAGAAGGGGGGGGGGTATACTCCGGACCCAAATTCCTAATATACTCATACCGGTCGTAATTTCTGCTGTATTGTAACGAAACGCGGTATACGTCGTGGGTAACTCATGAGAAAGAAGTGTTGTAAAAATGAGCTGAATCGGTCAATCGGAAAGTGGGGTTTAATTTGTAATATATTTCAATAGAAAAGCCCGCCAGACGTAGGTTCACAAAGCCGCCGCAAGGAGCGCTTTCTACCACTAGAGTGACTTTATCCTGTTCCTGCGTTAGATCAAAATACGATAATATGAGGTTATTTGTATTTATTACATAGTGTAATAGGTACCATGTGTAAACATAACTCTGGAAGCAAATTAATAATTGATCAGTTACTCATTACAAATTTAAAAGAGAACTATTCATGTTTTTGTTTTATTTATGTGGGATATTTTAAGCAAATTGTTCTGGAAAGCAGTCTACACCACCCAAATTCTGAGGAAAGTGCTTAGTTATGCAGCTCCTGCGTGACGGACTTTTATTTATATTCCAAAAATTGCGGGGGAAATAGGGCTGTGAATCGCATTTTGATCATCCTGTGTATACTAATTAATGAAGTTCGGAGAAAGTTTTACTTGATTTTCATTAATTAACATTTATATGAGCATACGCAGTTCGTTCATTAAAATTTTCATACATTAAGAAATTATAATTAAGCAAACACGTAAGGAAAACTGAGAAATAGTTTTCCATGATGTAATACTTGCACTAAACAACATATCTTATCTCTGAGCACAAATACATTAAAATTTATATTCACTCACAAAGCAAATTACTAACATTAAAGGACATTTACAGTGACAATCCTTTAACAATGCTTATATTTGACAAACTATCGCTACTGAACAAAACTGTGACTATGTCCTGGCCACGAAGGCATTGACCCCAGTGCTAAAGTAGTTCATAACTCTGACCTACAACATATTATACCTCTACAAAGACCTGACTCGACTTACATACCGTGGACAAAAAGACGTTTAAAAATCCAGACATCTTTACAAAAACACATTTTACTCACGACTGACGGAAAACACAGATACCTTCTTCATCTACACTGACGGCTCGAAATCAGCGTAAGGAACCGGAGCAGCAGCTGTAGTCGGAGAACAAATCTTATTGACAAGATTACCACAAATGACAAGTCCCTACTCGGCTGAACTCCATGCTGTTATACATGCATTAGACAATATACCTAACACTGACCACAAAAACATCACAATATGCACTGACTCACTGAGCATATTACTAACATTACAGGATATTTACAGTGACAATCCTTTAACAATGCTTATATTTAACAAACTTTCACTACCTAGTGAACAAAACTATAACGATGTACCTACTGGCTACCTGGCCACGAAGATATTGCTCCTAGTACTGAAGTAGACATACATGCAAAATAATAACGATGTACTGGCTACCTGGCCACGAAGATATTGCTCCTAGTACTGAAGTAGACATACGTGCAAAACTATAACGATGTACTGGCTACCTGGCCACGAAGACATTGCTCCTAGTACTGAAGTAGACATACGTGCAAAACTATAACGATGTACTGGCTACCTGGCCACGAAGATATTGCTCCTAGTACTGAAGTAGACATACATGCAAAACTATAACGATGTACTGGCTACCTGGCCACGAAGACATTGCTCCTAGTACTGAAGTAGACATACGTGCAAAACTATAACGATGTACTGGCTACCTGGCAACGAAGACATTGCTCCTAGTACTGAAGTAGACATACGTGCAAAACTATAACGATGTACTGGCTACCTGGCCACGAAGACATTGCTCCTAGTACTGAAGTAGACATACGTGCAAAACTATAACGATGTACTGGCTACCTGGCCACGAAGATATTGCTCCTAGTACTGAAGTAGACATACATGCAAAATAATAACGATGTACTGGCTACCTGGCCACGAAGATATTGCTCCTAGTACTGAAGTAGACATACATGCAAAACTATAACGATGTACTGGCTACCTGGCCACGAAGACATTGCTCCTAGTACTGAAGTAGACATACGCGCAAAACTATAACGTTGTACTGGCTACCTAGCCACGAAGATATTGCTCCTAGTACTGAAGTAGACATACGTGCAAAACTATAACGATGTACTGGCTACCTGGCCACGAAGATATTGCTCCTAGTACTGAAGTAGACATACATGCAAAACTATAACGATGTACCTACTGGCTACCTGGCCACGAAGATATTGCTCCTAGTACTGAAGTAGACATACATGCAAAACTATAACGATGTACTGGCTACCTGGCCACGAAGATATTGCTCCTAGTACTGAAGTAGACATACATGCAAAATAATAACGATGTACTGGCTACCTGGCCACGAAGATATTGCTCCTAGTACTGAACTAGACATACGTGCAAAACTATAACGATGTACCTACTGGCTACCTGGCCACGAAGATATTGCTCCTAGTACTGAAGTAGGCATACGTGCAAAACTATAACGATGTACCTACTGGCTACCTGGCCACGAAGATATTGCTCCTAGTACTGAAGTAGACATACGTGCAAAACTATAACGATGTACCTACTGGCTACCTGGCCACGAAGATATTGCTCGTAGTACTGAAGTAGACATACAAGCAAAACTATAACGATGTACCTACTGGCTACCTGGCCACGAAGACATTGCTCCTAGTACTGAAGTAGACATACAAGGAAAACTATAACGATGTACTGGCTACCTGGCCACGAAGACATTGCTCCTAGTACTGAAGTAGACATACAAGCAAAACTATAACGATGTACTGGCTACATGGCCACGAAGATATTGCTCCTAGTACTGAAGTAGACATAAAAGCAAAACTATAACGATGTACTGGCTACCTGGCCACGAAGACATTGCTCCTAGTACTGAAGTAGACATACAAGCAAAACTATAACGATGTACTGGCTACCTGGCCACGAAGATATTGCTCCTAGTACTGAAGTAGACATACAAGCAAAACTATAACGATGTACTGGCTACCTGACCACGAAGACATTGCTCCTAGTACTGAAGTAGACATACAAGCAAAACTATAACGATGTACTGGCTACCTGACCACGAAGATATTGCTCCTAGTACTGAAGTAGACATACAAGCAAAACTATAACGATGTACTGGCTACCTGACCACGAAGACATTGCTCCTAGTACTGAAGTAGACGTACAAGCAAAACTATAACGATGTACTGGCTACCTGGCCACGAAGATATTGCTCCTAGTACTGAAGTAGACATACGTGCAAAACTATAACGATGTACTGGCTACCTGGCCACGAAGATATTGCTCCTAGTACTGAAGTAGACATACGTGCAAAACTATAACGATGTACTGGCTACCTGGCCACGAACATATTGCTCCTAGTACTGAAGTAGACATACATGCAAAACTATAACGATGTACTGGCTACCTGGCCACGAAGATATTGCTCCTAGTACTGAAGTAGACATACAAGCAAAACTATAACGATGTACTGGCTACCTGGCCACGAAGATATTGCTCCTAGTACTGAAGTAGACATACATGCAAAACTATAACGATGAACTGGCTACCTGGCCACGAAGATATTGCTCCTAGTACTGAAGTAGACATACATGCAAAACTATAACGATGTACTGGCTACCTGGCCACGAAGACATTGCTCCTAGTACTGAAGTAGACATACAAGCAAAACTATAACGATGTACTGGCTACCTGGCCACGAAGATATTGCTCCTATTCTGAAGTAGACATACATGCAAAACTTGCAGCACGAAAAGACCAACTAGACATTCAGGACTCGACGTGCCAGGACTTATTGACAGAGGCCAAGACAATAATTACGCAAAGGTGGCTGGAGACATGGTACAGGACAACAAATAATAAGTTACGAGAAATTAAAGACACAATTCATGAATGGCCTTCAAGCAGCAGAAGTAACAGACGAGAAGAAGTCGTCCTGTGCCGGCTGAGGATAGGCCATTCACGACTGACTCACTCTTACCTTATGACTAGACAAGACAGACCAACATGTAAGTATTGTAATACAACTCTCACAATTAAACACATCCTCACAGACTGTAGACTCAGACACAATGATATCCTTCCACACAACATGAACCAACTACTTACAGATGACAGTCACTACATAGGACAGCTATTGGACTATCTTAAAATTGATTTTACTTATAAGTAAAAATTAAAGGCTTATGTAATTATTCCATTCTTTTTTTATTTTCGTACTTACTTTTATTTTTATTTTCCACCCCCCCCCCCCCTTGCGTAAAATAAATATAAACACAACTGTGTGATAATCGAAAATGCGAAGTTAACTTTTACACATGGGAAGTAACCCATGTGCGCCCACTATGTATATTTGTATTAAAATTATGTTTATAATGTTAAAGCTGTTGAATCGCCATAGTTGTGAGCTAACTAAAATAAATAAATAAACTGAGAAATATGTTAAATGAATAAATATAAAAAAATATTTATTTATCTTTTTCTTATAATAGTTATTGCACTTTAAGTATAGCGTATATCAAGTGAAGTTTCTTGATATTCAATACTCACCGAGATGAGTTTTTAATGAATTATACACCAATTACGGAGGAACAATAGAAGATAATATACTCAGAACCGATCCCTATCAAAGAAGAGCTTGTCTCGAAACTGAGGGAGCTAAAAGTTGTGTTTGTTAGGGATAAAATTCAAGTTGGAGTTTGCAAGTTTGTAAGTGGATTAGGAGTTAGCTTAAGAGGACCGGAGTGACTTACAAGCCGGATGGATAATCCCTTTGTATCCGCCAGAAGTACCTCCAGGAATAGAGTTATCCTCCATGGATACTCTACAGGAATACTGGAGCAGATGTCTGCAGTTCAATGGCATGTAGGCTTATCGGAGTCTTAGCATCTAGGGCTTTTAAGAAGTAACTTCTGTTGACGTGGTAAATGATATTTTAAATACTAACTTGCGGGGGTCTCCCGTGGTCTAGTGGCTCGCGCCTTAGAATCATAAGCGGGAGATGGTGGGTTCGATCCCCACCGGCGGCAGAGTTATCCTCCATGGGTACTCTACAGGAATACGGGAGCAGATGTCTGGAGTTCAATGGCATGTAGGCATATCGGAGTCTTAGCATTTTCTAGGGCTTTTAAGAAGTAACTTCTGTTGACGTGGTAAATGATATTTTAAATACTAACTTGCGGGGGTCTCCCGTGGTCAAGTGGCTAGCGCCTTAGAATCATAAGCGGGAGATGGTGGGTTCGATCCCCACCGGCGGCAGAGTTATCCTTCATGGGTACTCTATAGGAATACGGGAGCAGATGTCTGGAGTTCAATGGCATGTAGGCATATCGGAGTCTTAGCATTTGTATCTGCCAGAAGTACCTCCAGGAATAGAGTTATCCTCCATGGATACTCTACAGGAATACGGGAGGAGGTGTCTGGAGTTCAATGGCATGTGGGCTTATCGGATTCTTAGCATTTTGTAGGTCCTTTAAGAAGAAACTTTCTTTAACGTGGTGGATGGTATTACACATACTAACTTGCGGGGGTATCCCGTGGTCTAGTGGCTAGCGCCTTAGATTCATAATCGGGAGATCGTGGGTTCCATCCCCACCGGCGCACACACAAAAACCGCCCAAAAGTGCTCAAAACTCAATAACATTTGATATTGTTGATTTAGAAACCTGAAATTCGCCCCCCCCCCCTCTGAACTGCATTCGACTGGGCTCAGAGGGTCAAAAGCAATTAAAAAAAAATACACCTGCTCCTATCTCAGGCAACTTTTTTAAAATTTCAGAACAACAGTTTGAGATAATTTCCTTAGGAGCTATTGGAAATTGATCTGTCAAATACTCGCATACCGAAAGTACACTTTTGTCGTTTGAATTCAACAATATTTCAATTAGGACACGATTTTTCACTCGGATCACTTCAGACATTTTTTGCAGTCAACACTGACCTGAGTACTGCAAAAAAAATCCGTCTTCGACTTAATTCGGATGGTTACATAGAGATAACGCGCGTCTGTCTGTTAGTCATTTACCGAGTTCGATCACCTCTAGCACCGAAGTATGCAGAATTATGCAGCTAATTTCAGTCTGGGATCTTTCTATACATGCCCACGGAATATTTAAGCCCGAAATTAGAGAGACGCAAAAGCTATATGACAAAACGAAATTTGATACGTGTAATTTATTTTACTTTTTCAGTATCCCTGTCCATGAAGGTTATTCGAAAAATACAAGAATATTTTTTGTACCCTTCGAACATCCCATTAAAACAAGAAAAACATGCGTCAACCTTATCGGCCTGAAAAAGTAAAATTGAAAGGACGATTTTGGTACATGAGGATTTGGGAAATTTTCCTCGTTGTAGTACTTCAATGATTAACCACTGTCCTGCAATCGACGGTGTGGGCCTAAAACTCAAGAAATGGCACTCTCACGAGGTATTTAACATGTATGTAAGGCGAATGGGTTCGGAGAAAATACTTCAAAAAATCAAGTTTCGAGCGCTTTTTGGCTATTTTTGACCACTGTGCGGCAGCAGGAATTTTCACATCCCACGGTTCGTTGGGAAAATTCCTCGTTGCACCCTGGAAGTCGGCGCCAAAGGCCTAGTTGTCAAAGCACCACAAAAAAAAAAAAAAAAAAAAAAAAAAAAAAAAAAAAAAAAAAAAAAAAAAAAAAAAAAAAAAAAAAAAAAAAAATCCCCTATAAGCTTGAACACTACTTCGGGGCCACCCTGTATACGTACAGTGGACCCTCGATATAACGCGGCTCGTTATACCGCGGATTCGGATATAACGCGGGTCAAGCCCTGGTCCCAATCTAGAATAAAAAAAAACATATTCAATATTGTAATTTTTTTTGCATGAATAGCGGAAGAGGCGTTATAGGAAGCAAATAAATACAATGGAAGTATCGCCCCCAAAACTAGCTGATATGTGCACTAGTTTAATGTTGTACGGTTAAGTAGAAGTGACAGGATGTCTGCTACGCCACACGAGTCAGGAAATCAGGGTTCCCGGGACACCTCTCGCTCTGTACGTGCCCTTCTATAACCTTCCCAGATGTCATCCGGTGAAGTCCCGCCCTAATCTTGGTTCACAGAAGCCCCCTCCCTTCGGTTTAAAAATCTATGTGGTATTCCTTCAGTTGTTGTCCAAGTTTGTACCCTAGAGCATCAGACGCTAGTTTCTTTCTGGTTTTGACGTTTTAGCTGTTATTTCTCATCCTTTTCAACCACGGCAGAAAATAAGAAGAGGAAATCGTATACTGTCGAAGAGAAACTTGCCATTATAAATAGAGTAAAGAAAGGTGCTTCAAAAGCTCATTTGAAAAGAGAATTAGGTATTCCAGAAAGCACAATAAGGGGCTGGATGCAAGAAGAAGAGAGGCTTCTGAGTTTCGTTGATAAAAATTCAGCACTGATGAGGAAAAACACGCGCATGGGTAAACTATCGGATTTGGATAAGTGTCTTTTTGTGTGGTTTGTTCAAAAAAGAAGTGAAGGAGTACCTATTTCGGGACCATGTCTTAAAGTGCAGGGCGAGAAATTTCATCGTGACCTACAGATAAAAGAAGAATTTTCAGCAAGTGATGGTTGGCTTTGGCGCTGGCCATGGAGTGGGAGAGATCACTACTTGAGGGGAGAGTCGATCCAGTGATCATGGAAGTGCAGGTAACTTTCTAAAACTGTTAAAAAATATTATTTCTGATAACTGTTATAGTGAGGAGCTAACATTTAATTGTGACGAAACGGCTCTGTATTATAGGATGCTTCCTACCAAAACATTAGATTTAAAACAAGCACCAACAAAGGCTGGTTTTAAACTTAGTAAAGACCGAATAACTCTACTCTTTTGTGTCAATAGGACGGGGAAGTGTAAACTACCCCCACTCTGCATTGGGAAGAGCAGAAATCCACGATGTTTTAAATCAACTGATTTGTCGAAATTGCCAGCAAAATGCAGCAGTTCATCAAATGCGTGGATGACTGCAAACTTATTTCTTGACTGGTTCCATCACGAATTTGTACCACATGTTAGGGCTTTCGCAAAAAAGAAACGATTAGAGGCAAAAGGGTTACTTTTACTGGACAACTGCCCAGCCCACCCTCCTGCTGAAAGCCTTACATCTGATGATGGAAAAATTAAAGTTCTATTTCTCCCCCAAAACACCACCTCCCTAATCCAACCATTAGATCAGGGAATTATTCACGCTTTTAAAGCAAATTAGAGACCTGAATTACTGCTGTCACTTTTGGCGGAAGAAAACGATCTAACCGACTTTTTAAAATCTATAAATCTGAAAGAGACAATTTATAGAATCGGTCTCGGATGGGATTCCGTTTCTAAATTAACGATCCATAACTGCTGGAAAAACATTCTCCAAGAGGAATTAACACTGGCAAATGAGTTGCCTTTAGATTGTCAACTGATAGAAGATCCTAGTGAAATGAGTACCCCCCGACCCTAGTGTCCCTAGAAGATCCTAGTGTCTAACCTCCCCGGTGAAGCATTGACAGCAGATATTTTAAAAGAATGGACTCAGATAGATTCCAATGAGAAACCATACGACATTCTAACGGATGAAGATATTATAAACTCAGTGGTACCAGGGGAGCAACCTACTGAAGAAAAAGATAGCGAAGAGGAGACGTGTGAGCTCGACACACGTGTACCTAGTGACTCTGAAGCACTTGCCGCGGTCAATGTACTATTGGCATGGATGGAGGGACATAAATATTATATTGACCCAATAAAATTACTACAGGTATCAGCAATTAAACCCATCATATTGAAAGCAAAGGAAAAGAGTTTGAAACAACTTAAAATTACAGATATGTTTAAGAAACAGTAAAAAGAAGATACATATATGTAGCTGTTTTCATTTCCGTATTTTTTGGCCCCCTAATCTCTATGCCCTCGTTATACCGCGGGTACGTCTATAACGCGGGTGGTTCCATTTCCCCCAAACCCGCGTTATAACGAGGGTCCACTGTATATATACAGGGAGTCCTTTTTAGATGGCCCGGCTGAATTTCTCTTGAACGGATAACGTTATAATAAAACAAAAAAATACGTATTTCATGATTTTTAGTCTAGTTTAAGATTTCGGCCTGCTTTTGGAAAAAAAAAAATTTCGCGGTACCCCAAAGCCTATACAACTTTTAAATTTCAAATGAGATCCTATACCTTTCGATACAACATTTTAAAGGATTTTTTACACTGAAATCAATGATGCAATCAGATTTTAATTTGGTCAATTAATAAAAAAGTTACGGCATAAAGTTCGAAACAAAATACATTTTGATTGTTTCGTTACTAATTACTTTAAACTGCTTTGCATTTCTTTTGTTACATGGGAAATAATTTGTAAATAAATAATTAACTTATTAGGGGAAATTCGAAATAAATGTTTCTTTTACAGATGCAGAGAAGAAAGAGAAATAAGCCCCTGTATGTTGGGTGAAGGTAGAGCTGTTTACATTTACTGATGTTGTTTATCCAAATGGTCTTAAGTAAGGGAACTTTAATTCCTGGAAATAGATAACTATTACAACAATGCCTACTCGCCTACATTCAGTATTAATCAGTTAGTCAAAATGAACCGAAGAGTGCAGTTTTCCCGTGAGGAAAAAGTTGATATTTACAATTGTTTTATTGAAAGTGGTGGTATCGCTCGTCGTGCAGCTGTGTTGTACTCCCAGAAATTTCCCGCTCGTCCTCAACTGAGCCACAAAACATTTATTCGTGTTGCTCTCAATATGAGGAGATTTGGATCAGTTGCTGATCGACCAAGATATCGGCAGCGCAATTTCGACGAGGAAATGGATATTTTATTGTATGTTATGGAAAATCCAAATTCTTCTCTCCGAAATACTGGAAGGGTTTTAGGTTTTTCAAAGAACAAAATTAGAGATGTACTACGGACTTATAATTTCAAGCCTTATCGCTCTCATCTTGTCCAGGGTCTCCGGGACACTGATTATGACAGGCGTCTAACGTTCCTTGCACAAATGTCGAGTTTGGTAGTTGATGAAAACATGCTTCCATATGTCCTATGGACTGATGAATCGAAGTCCACCACTACCGGTATGTTAAACCGTTGGAATTTTCGAACGTGGGCACAGGAAAATCCTAGAATCTCCTATTCTTGTCATCACCAGGTGGTTCACAGCATCAACGTTTGGTGCGGACTTCTCGGAAATAAATTAATTGGTCCTTATTTCTACCGAAATAATTTAAATGGAGCTCAGTTTCTAAATTTCTTGAGAGAACAATTGCCGGCTTTACTAGAAGGTGTACCTCTGCAGCATCGGCAAAGAATCATTCTGCAGCTTGATGGGTGTCCCGCACACAATTCTCTGCAAGTGAGACGTTACTTAAATCGGCACTACCGGGACCGGTGGATAGGACCTCACGGTCCCATCTGTTGGCTTTCTCGGTCGCCCGATCTAACTCCGTTAGACTTTTTCTTGTGGGGACATTTGAAAAATATCGTTTATGCCAATCATAATCCTGCAACATCAGTTGAAGAACTGCAGCAAAGAGTGGAAAATGCTTGTCGATTGGTCTCTCCTCAGTCCATCGCACTGAGCACCAACGAAGAGTGGCTAACAAGAGCGAATCTTTGCATCTTCAAAGAAGGCAGGCAGTTTGAACATGAGATGTAGGTTCACCAACCTCTGCAGGTACGATGGATTTTTTTTAATATTAAAAACAGTTAACAAAATGTACTGTCTTTTTTTCGACCTTTATGCCATAACTTTGTTATTAGTTGACCAAATTAAAATCTGATTGCATCATTAATTTCAGTGTAAAAAATCCTTTAAAATGATGTATCGGAAGGTATATGGTCCCATTTGAAATTTCAAAGTTGTATAGGGTTTGGGGTACCCTGAATTTTTTTTTTTCAAAAACAGACCAAAATCTTAAACTAGACTAAAAATTATGAAATATATATTTTTTTGTTTTATTATAATGTTATCCGTTCAAGAGAAATTTAGCCGGGCCATCTAAAAAGGACACCCTGTATATATATATATATATATATCCCTGTATATCATCGAAATCAGACCACTTTTGGGCCTTTGTGAGAGCAAAAAGACAAATATATATATATATATATATATATATATATATATATATATATATATATAAATATATATATATAATAAAGATAATATGAGATATGTGAGGACGCGGAATCTGTATGTCCTCTATAAGCGGCTGGGCCGAAGACATGATGGGCCATATCTTGTCATGCAGCGAAGATTAATAGGGTTTTTTTTCGTTATAAGATGGATCCAAATCTAAATTACTGCTTTTGGAGCCATTGAAGCTGTTATCAGTGAATTATGTTCTTCCCTTTACAAAATATTACCCGTTAAAGAACTTTCTTAATCCTAGAAAATATATTTTACATGACTCCTAACAATCGAGGAGTACGAGTTTCAGAAAAGTTTTTGGTGATTGAATGATTTTTGTTTTTATTAAATTACACATTTTAGCGTAAATGCATAAATATAAATTACCATTCATTGACGTTATGCTGGTAAATAAGAGAGTATTACCTCAAAGTGGAGAAGCCGAATCCTAGCAAGTGAAAAAAAAAAGAGAAGTGAAAAAGTCATAAATACAACATTAGACGTAACCTAACCAAAACCAGACAAGAATTGAAGGGGTCGGGGCAAAATAGTGCCAAGCAACATTTTTATTGTGCTTTGTCACGGCAGATAAGTAGTTATTTGATTGCGTTGAATAATGTATCATAAAAATTAACGCTACTATATAATTTTGTGCTGTTTATAATATCACTGTTCCCGCCATACTATTTGGTATTCATCAATTGATAAGTAATCAAAGTATGTTTATAGATACTGTGGGGCTCCAGACTAGTGTCAACAAAAAGATAACATAGAGATAACCCGTTATCTATAGGTTAGAGTTTAACCAGTACAGGTTAAAATTCGTTGTCAATAATAAATGGACGTTAGAATTTAAAATTTTTGTTTTCAATATGTCATTTGGAAACACGCATTATATTTGATGCTGTTGGGTGAGGAGGCTGTGCAAGGGGTTTGGATATTATTATTATTGGTGAGGACCATCACCAGGTATAGCGTAAACTCTATGAGGTACAAAATCAAAGTTTATTTCTAGTAATTCAAGGTCTGCCATCGTATTTGAAATTAACCGCAAATAAAAAAGTCCGACTCACAGGAACTGCGTCATCTTAGCGCGGTTACGTACATCTAGAAGAAATGGAATAGATTAGCATCACAAATCACAGGAAACTGACAGTAGCCAACTTGATTGACCTTGCCCCATCGAATATTGCTTCAGAACCTTTTTTGTAGAGAATTTAATAAGCATTCAAATGGTTACCTTCCACTTACCACGATTTACCTACCGTTATCGAGATATTTAAGAAAAATATATGAAGATCCGGATACTTTTCATGTCTATTAATAAAATAGTTTTTTTCGCATACTTCTTTAACTCCAAATATAATCAAAATTTAAACATCTTAGTTGGTATTAATTTCCAAGATGTAGAAAATATTTCAATTGAATCCCGCGATTCTAAGTACCCACAAAAAAATAATCACTTACAAAAACATTGATTCCACTTATCTCTGGAACGGTTACAGATATCGCCTTGAAAATGGTTTCATTCGTTTTCTTATGTTATGAAACCTATAAAACAAGTACCTGCAAGCATATGCACTCAAAAACTTAAGCGTTACGGTTTTTTTTGTGCGAATTTCGCTAACAACACGATCTTCCCGTGGGCGGATTCTGCTGGTTAACGAACTTGACTTTTCAAATTAGAAGACAGATTTTTGTACCAAAATTCATCAAAATCGGGCCATTTTTGAGCTTGCTAGAGAGCGAACAGACAAGCATATATATAAATATATATATATATATATATATATATATACAAATTTGAACCACCTATATTTTCGTGATCTATGGGGTCTGAAACGAGAAAATTTCTAGTCGGCACTTCCGGATGGCGTCATGAGGTCAACCTCATAAGTGGGTTCTCCCTATGGAGGTAGGGAGTAAACGCGCTAATAATATTATGAAATAGATACAGTACGGTAACAGTTGTTCTTTAATCGTCCAAATGATCTTTAAAACCAACCAAAAATTCAAACCCCTCTAAAAATACTTAAAAATTTTAATATCAAAAATGCCTTTCTTAGCGAGCGTTTGCATCCTAAAGGGAATGTCCAATCAACTGCAACTTAATCAAAATATGCCTGACAAAACATCTTAATGCGCTCTTTTAACTAGATGGCTATCCAAAATTTTTAATCGGAAGGGTACTTGGGATGGCTTTATTAAAACATGGGTCAGTACAGTTATTTTTCTTAGTTCACAACATGATATCTTGCTTCTGGTCTATCTATTAGGACTGATCTCGGTAATGAATGAAGGTACGCGGCGCTAATGTACGAAGAAAAACACGAAATCAGCTCCACGTGAAGCGTTCCCCTGTAGCCGCACAGAATTTTATATAATATGCAAAAATTTCATATTGCAGTTTGAATTTTACATTCCCTATATATATATATATATATATATATATATATATATATATATATATAATTTTTTTTTGTTTTATTTAAACGCCTGCGTGTAATATTGTTCAATATTTCGTAAATTAATTTAAACCTCCCACGATATTGGAGGCTGAAATTAATACTATAAAGTATTTTCCCTTTCAATGGTCTTGATTTCTATTTTCATTCCTATATTATTTTGTTAGAGCATATGCCCCTTGGAATAATATTCTAAAATAATGTTTATTAATTTAATTATTATGTTGCCTTCATGATTTTGTATAGGTATATCATACCTAATTATATGGATTGTACCCTGGTTCATCCGATACATTAATTAATATACTTTTTTAAACTCTTTGCTTAAAGTACTTTCCCTCCTTTAATCCATCATAACAACGAATTTATTCATATTGAGAAGTCAATAAAAAATAAAGAAAGTATTAATCCAAACTCTCTGAATAATTAAAGGTTGTAGGTAATAAAGGAGAAACATGTATTTAATGTTTCGAATATAGATTAACAATCAAATATACTTAAAAAGAATAAAAAATCACAAAAGAACATGAAAAGAAATATTTTCTTATCTCGAAACTTATCTAAAAAGGAAAAAACAAATATTCATACGTCTTTTAAGAAAATTATGTAAATCTTATGAAGGAAATACATCAATGATAATTTTTTGGATGGAACATCTTCTATCTCCAGCGGTGATTTTGGATGGATCATCTTCTATCTCCAGCGGTGATTTTGGATGGAACATCTTCTATCTCCAGCGGTGATTTTGGATGGAACATCTTCTATCTCCAGCGGTGATTTTGGATGGAACATCTTCTATCTCCAGCGGTGATTTTGGATGGAACATCTTCTATCTCCAGCGGTGATTTTGGATGGAACATCTTCTATCTCCAGCGGTGATTTTGGATGGAACATCTTCTATCTCCAGCGGTGATTTTGGATGGAACATCTTCTATCTCCAGCGGTGATTTTTCTCTTCTACTTCATTCTGGGATATTTCGATGGATTCCTCGACATCAAATAGGAATGAATCAATCTTGTGTGGCCTACCCTGAACCAAGCTAGGACCACCTCTCCTCTCCTATTTTCAACTATAATCGAGAACAGGGTACGCCTTTATTTTTCCTTATTTGTTTTTCCCTGGCATTGTACCATTTAGATATCCGATCTTATTTAACCCTCGGGAGCACGCACTCATTTCCTAACACGGGAACGCGCGATGTATCTGAGAGCTACAAGAGGGGTTAATGTCCAATAAGTACCTACTAATCCATTAAAATCCTTTATATTGTTCTAATATAATATTTTTTTCAATTTTAATAATGCAATATATCGCATTGGATGAATTATAAAAGTTTAATTTAGCTAAATTATTAAAATATTCTTATAATTATTGTAAGGATAACCAATGAAGTCTTTTTGTATTTAATTTATAATTAAGAAACATACAATAAGATAATAAACAATCTCTTTAATTGAATGAAATTATTACATATTTGGAAAACATACTGCTATATAAAAACATACTGCTAGGCATATAAAAACTTACTGCTATCTAAAAAGAGACTGCTTTATAAAAACATACTGATATATAAAAAATGTTGTAACTGTTATGGTGAGTATACTAAAAATAAGTCAAATCAGTAAAGCATACAAAGATTAAAAGAATAATAGAACTATATACAAATAGTAATTCAAAAGAAGATTTTCTTAAATAAAAAAAAAATAAAAAAAATCGATAGTATGAAGCTCAAGGAACACGAGGACGCGCGATATCTGAGAGATAATACTGTAATTTTAATCCTCAAATGGATATTTCAGACATAGTCAGGCATTACATAACATGCAAAGGACCAAATAGAACCTAATAGAGACACAATTATTTTTTTTAAATCTTAAATAAGAAGTAATTACCTGGGAACGCGCGATGTATCTAAGAAGCACTAATAGGGCAATATCAGGCTTAACATCATCCGACGAGCAACAATTAAAAACTGAAATGATGGTAACAATGAAAAAAGCAGCTAGAAGTACCGGGAGCTGCCTCACTCTATCCTATCATAGCGGGTTCTCCTAAGACGTTGCGCCTATGTATCTACTGGATACACAATCCTTGTCGAGGGTTAATGTGTATACATAAAGCAGCTAGAAGTGACGGGAGCTGCCTCACTCTATCCTATCATAGCGGGTTCTCCTAAGACGTTGCGCCTATGTATCTACTGGATACACAATCCTTGTCGAGGGTTAATGTGTATACATAAAGCAGCTAGAAGTGACGGGAGCTGCCTCACTCTATCCTATCATAGCGGGTTCTCCTAAGACGTTGCGCCTATGTATCTACTGGATACACAATCCTTGTCGAGGGTTAATGTGTATACATAAAGCAGCTAGAAGTGACGGGAGCTGCCTCACTCTATCCTATCATAGCGGGTTCTCCTAAGACGTTGCGCCTATGTATCTACTGGATACACAATCCTTGTCGAGGGTTAATGTGTATACATAAAGCAGCTAGAAGTGACGGGAGCTGCCTCACTCTATCCTATCATAGCAGATTCTCCTAAGACTTTGCGCCTATGTATCTACTGGATACACAATCCTTGTCGAGGGTTAATGTGTATACATAAAGCAGCTAGAAGTGACGGGAGCTGCCTCACTCTATCCTATCATAGCAGATTCTCCTAAGACGTTGCGCCTATGTATCTACTGGATACACAATCCTTGTCGAGGGTTAATGTGTATACATAAAGCAGCTAGAAGTGACGGGAGCTGCCTCACTCTATCCTATCATAGCAGATTCCCCTAAGACGTTGCGCCTATGTATCTACTGGATACACAATCCTTGTCGAGGGTTAATGTGTATACATAAAGCAGCTAGAAGTGATGGGAGCTGCCTCACTCTATCCTATCATAGCGGGTTCCCCTAAGACGTTGCGCCTATGTATCTACTGGATACACAATCCTTGTCGAGGGTTAATGTGTATACATAAAGCAGCTAGAAGTGACGGGAGCTGCCTCACTCTATCCTATCATAGCAGATTCTCCTAAGACTTTGCGCCTATGTATCTACTGGATACACAATCCTTGTCGAGGGTTAATGTGTATACATAAAGCAGCTAGAAGTGACGGGAGCTGTCTCACTCTATCCTATCATAGCGGATTCTCCTAAGACGTTGCGCCTATGTATCTACTGGATACACAATCCTTGTCGAGGGTTAATGTGTATACATAAAGCAGCTAGAAGTGATGGGAGCTGCCTCACTCTATCCTATCATAGCGGGTTCCCCTAAGACGTTGCGCCTATGTATCTACTGGATACACAATCCTTGTCGAGGGTTAATGTGTATACATAAAGCAGCTAGAAGTGACGGGAGCTGCCTCACTCTATCCTATCATAGCAGATTCTCCTAAGACTTTGCGCCTATGTATCTACTGGATACCCAAGCCTTGTCGAGGGTTAATGTGTATACATAAAGCAGCTAGAAGTGACGGGAGCTGCCTCACTCTATCCTATCATAGCAGATTCCCCTAAGACGTTGCGCCTATGTATCTACCGGATACCGCGCGTTCCCGAGGGTTAATTTGACATTTAATATAAGATGTAACATCATTCCGTGTTACTTTGTAAAATCAAACTTCTCCAGCAATAGCTACATTAGCTGCTTGATAGACTTTCTCATTTTTAGATATTCCACAATGACTTGGAATCCATGCAAAATTAACTATGAGTTTATTCCTTTGCATGCAATCCTGAGCTCCAATTACTCTTATGACCAATGGATGCTCAGAGTAATAGTTACTTACGGTCGTTAAAGCTGATAAAGAGTCTGATAATAACAATGGATGTTCAGAGTAATAGTTACTTACGGTCATTAAAGCTGATAAAGAGTCTGATAATAACAATGGATGTTCAGAGTAATAGTTACTTACGGTCATTAAAGCTGATAATGAGTCTGATAATAACAATGGATGTTCAGAGTAATAGTTACTTACGGTCGTTAAAGCTGATAAAGAGTCTGATAATAACAATGTGAGCAACAGCATTGAGAACCTTCTCTATAGCAAGAATTTCTGCAGTAAATACGGAAGAGACCAATATATTTACTGATGGCTCCAAAACCACCAAAAGTGTTGGTTCTGCACTTCTCGCCAACCAAGAATCTTTGGTTTGTTATACTTTTAGCGCGGTTCCTCCCTTCCTTCATAGGGAGGAACCCCCCTTATAGGGTTGATCTCATGAAACAATCCGGAAGTGCCGACTAGAAAATTTCGCGTTTTAGAACCCCTAGAGACCGAAAATAACGGTGGTTCAAATTTGTATATATATATATATATATATATATATATATATATATATATATATTTGTCTGTTCGCGTATTTCTGGCGTCCCGAATGGTCCAATTTTGATGAAATTTGGTACAAAAATCTGTCGTCCAATTTGAGAGGTCAAGTTCGTTAACCAGCAAAATCCACCCACTGGAAGATAGCGTTTGGGGCGAAATTCGCGCAAAAAAAAACGTAACGCTTAAGTTTATGAGTTCATATGCTTGTAAGTACTCATTTTATAGGCTTCTTGGGCTAGTAAAACGAATGAAACCATTTTTAATAGCTTTAACCGTTTCTGAGAAAATCGGAAAAACGTTGTTAAATCAAGTTTTTTGTTTGGTTACTTAGAATCATGGGATTCTGTTGAAAAATTTTTTGCATGTTTTAATTTCATCAAAACTAACATGTTAAACTTTTGGTTACGTTTGGAGTTAAGGAAGGGTTAGAATAAAATATTTTATGAACAGACATGAAAAGTTTTGGGAACTTCGTATAATTTCAATAATATCTCGAACACGGTTGGGAAATCGTGATAAGTGGATAGAAATTATTTGAAAGATTTATAAATTCTCTACAAAAAATATTCTGAAACAATTTTTGATTTGGTGATGTCAATCGGAGAAATAAGTTCTTAAACTTTGAAGTAATTGATTTCGTTTATTCGAACGGTTCTTTTTGTCTGCTGTTATTCCTTGTTATTTTTTAATTGCTTATAGTTGAATAATGTATTTGACAATAAAACAGATCAGGCAAAATAAGAAAAACAATTCATTGTTAGAAATATAGCTTGCCAAGAGAAAGAGATTCGATGACGTCTTTTGAATATTTTCAATTGCCTATATGCTGTTGGTTTTTTTATTTTATTTTTGAATTTATTTTATTTGTAGAATTATTACTATAGTAAAAGAACACAGGAATATGTGAAAAATTTAGGCCTTGGGGAGAAGAGGTTCGGTTCTAAGGGGAGTCTGTGAAAAATGGCGTAGGTAGACGCTAGTGCCAGGGAAGAAAAGTTTTTTTTTGATGCAAGTTTGAGGTTTCCAGCTTTTTAAGGAGGGACTGAGGCGTCCTTTTTTTGTTAATAATGAAACTGAAGATCCAGTAGCACGAAGAGGCGGCATTTGTCTTCTCCGTTTATCGTTTTGGCCGAACATGTGATTGGAACTCCATGTGGTAGGCTTTTAGAGCATATTGTGGGACAAATGAGTGAGTAACCCATACATTTTATCTTCTGCTGGACACCAGGCTCCACGTTTTATTAATCTCCAGGCCTCATTATGTAAAATTTTGCCGTTCAAGTACTGCCATGAGTGCAAGTAACTATATTGTGTATAACTTAAAAATTTGGGAAAAGTTAAGTTTACTATCGCTATATAAGTTATTATAAGTAATGCCAGATTACCAAAATTTTGTGTTGTAATTTGATATTGGTGGCTATGCCAGGTTGTGGAATTGTACATGTAGTTGCAATTCGATAATTCTTCAGTATGTGTTTTCTATGCCAATTTGTTGGATAGTTATGGACTTCAGTTTTACCGTCATGTATTATTCTCAAGTAGTTATTGGCCAGGCCAGACTACGGGATTTTATGAGTTTTTGAGAATTGTGTTTTCCCAAATTAAATGTTATACTTCCATATATATATATATATATATATATATATCTATGCTTTTACTAAGAGTCTAATTTTGTTCTTCCCAGATTACTGATAGTATCTGGTGTATATACATATATGTTTATCTATCGATACCTTTTGCTATATTATTCAATACTTGAATAATATTGATTCTTCTTGTGATATTTCTTATATATATATATATATATATATATATATATATATATATATATATATATATATATATATATATAGATTTATGCTTTTATTAAGAGTCTAATTTTGTTCTTCCCAGATTACTGATAGTATCTGGTGTATATGCATATATATTTATCTATCAATGTCTTTTACTATATTATTCAATATTTGAATAATATTAATCCTTCTTGATATTTCTATGTATTAATGATATTTAAAATATATATATACAAGCTTACCCTTTATTGGGAATTTATTTTTTTTTGTATTTATAGATATTGATTGTGTTTGGGTATATGGGTTTGAATAATATTAGTCCTTCTTGATACTTCTATGTATTAATGATATTTAAAATATATATATACAAGCTTACCCTTTATTGGGAATTTATTTTATTTTTTTTGGTATTCATAGATATTGATTGTGTTTGGGTATATGGGTGTTTACATTTTTATTGGGAACTATTTGTGGTGTTTCAAGATATTTACTATATTTAAGGTATATATATAGAGATATATGTTATATGTTTTTTTTTTTTTTGGAACCTTTGTACTTATCTCAATATAGTTACCAGCTCTGAGTATCTTGTTGTGTTTTTTTTTATTTGGATCACCTGGGTTTCATACCTCATTGAACCTGGCTATCCGTTGGTCTATCCGGATAAATTGTACCACCCCAGGTGTTGGTAAGTGAGTCTCGCTTTAAACTGTTTTTCTTTTGTTTTAATATTCTTTCAAATTAAATTTATTTCGGTACAATACCCAGTATAAATGCAAGGGGAGCGGCCAATATTTATGTCTCTATCATTTCACATTATATTGTCCAGATGGATGTAAAGTAGATGATACAGAAGACGTTTTTTGAGGTTATATATTACTACAAAATATTATTAATATTTGCACTAATTTTTCCTACCTACTTGTTATTTGTATATTTCAACTATATGAATTGGCATATAATAAATAAATAACATATAATACAATGTAAGGTGAGGAATAACCCTTCAAAGTTCAACATATACATTTATTATATAATAAAATTATATGTTGAACTTTGAAGGGTTATTCCTCACCTTGGATTGTATTATTAATTAATACCCTTCCCCTTTTCATCAACATGTATAAATAAATAACTTTTTCTTGGTAAATTTACTATTTTTTATATATAATAATCTCCTGTTAAGAGTTTTTGTTCATTCTTAATACAATAGATAAAGTTATTTATACAGCCTCATTTACGGTAAATGAGACTGAAACTCAGGCGTATCTATCAGATACGAGGCGACCACCAATGGTAGTTTCAATAGCGCGACTATTGGAGTGTTAAATATAAAAGTTAAATACCTATTTAAAGGACTTTTTTCCCAAGAAGAGGCTCTTGGAGCCCGCAAGAAAAAAAAAATAATGCTTGTTTGCAGGGAAACTAAAAATAGATTTCTCGCATATTATTGGTGAACGGACTTCCGTAAAATTGATTTTTTCTCTCATTTTTCAAAACGTTTTTACAGAGGTATGAATAAAAGAATGGAAAGGGGACCATACTCCTTGGGTATGCTAAGATTAACTATAAAGTCAGGTGTATGTTTTAACTGTGTAATGAGGTGAACAGTTTAACTATATATTACATACACACACAAACATATATACGTATATTCGCGATGGAAGGGCATGAAACGTCGATATTTGTGGAAAAACAATATAATTTATCAGTGAAAGTAAAGATGGAATGGTTGGGATTCGGGTAAATAAACCTCAATATGATTTTGTTTTAAAAAATCTATATTTCGGACGTTTTGGCTACTCATTGGTAGCCTTCGTCAGCTAAAATGACAAAAAAGAAATTAATACAGAAACAAAAAAAAAAAATTATAGTTGTGATAGGTAACAGAACTATACATACAATTAACTTATAAAAGAACATATCGTCTTAAATTCTTACAATGAGTAGAATGAAAAAATAAATAGGTACAATAATTGATATTATTAGTAATTAGTAACATTAATTGATTTTACAAAGAAATAAGAAACTACATACCAATGACAAATATAGTAGCTAATAGTAACATTAATTAATTTTACAAAGAAATAAGATACTACATACCAATGGAAATGCCGAGCGGCAGAGGAAGACCAAGGTTGGCAATTAAGTAACCATTGTGAAAGTGTTTAAGAAAAAAGGAATCTACTGGGGTATATGTAGCTGAAAACAGCAGGTGGTGGGAGAAAGGTCGGTAAGGATCAAAAGGCATGTTTTTGACATTTTATGACAGGAAAGGAGAAAAAGGTGTTAATGGAAGGATACCCAAGGGACAAGGGAAAAATCTAGGTGGGAGGTCGGTAGAGTTTTTGGAAAATATTAGCGTACGTCATTTTAGCTGACGAAGGCTACCAATGAGTAGCCGAAACGTCCGAAATATAGATTTTTAAAACAAAATCATATTGAGGTTTATTTAGCCGAATCCCAACCATTCCATCTTTACTTATCACCTCGACGGGTAACTATCTAATCATCATAATATAATTTATCTTTAGCTTTACATTCCTGTGAAATGATTTTTGACAATGAGCAAGAATCGAGTACTTGAAATGTGTCTGTATAATGCCATACAGCTATGCATACACCAGAAGCAGTAGCTGGAGAGATAGTCTGGAGAACAAACACATATCTGGGCTGTGGACTGAGTGCGGCGAGAACAAAGCGTATCTTCAAAGGAACCGTCCACATCGGGAATTGTGTAAATGTTTGATACACAAATGACTCTATCTCCCATTAACTAGGACTTCACTTACACACGAGGTCCTACGTACATTTTCAAAGAACGACTAACAGGATTGTAAATATAATTAAAATAAAACAAATAAAAACCATCTTTTAGTAGCTACCAAAATAATATATTAGCATAATCAGGGAGCCTCATCAAGCAAGCAGAAAAAAAAATATGAAAATCAATAACTAAGGAAACCAATATAATCTTTAATCAAATATATAACTAAGAAACCAATATAATCTTTAAATAAATAAATAACTAAGGAAACCAATATAATCTTTAATCAAATAAATAACTAAGGAAACCAGTATAATTTTTACTAAATAAATAAATAACTAAGGAAACCAATATAATCTTAAATCAAATAAATAACTAAGAAAACCAGTATAATATTTACTAATTAAATAAATAACTAAAGAAACCAATATTATCTTTAATAAAATAAATAACTAAGAAAACCAGTATAATATTAACTAAATAAATAAATAACTAAGGAAACCAATATAATCTTTAATCAAATAAATAACTAAGGAAACCAGTATAATATTTACTAAATAAATAAATAACTAAGGAAACCAATATAATCTTTAATCAAATAAATAACAAAGGAAACCAGTATAATATTTACTAAATAAATAAATAACTAAAGAAACCAATATTATCTTTAATAAAATAAATAACTAAGAAAACCAGTATAATATTTACTAATTAAATAAATAACTAAAGAAACCAATATTAACTTTAATAAAATAAATAACTAAGAAAACCAACATAATCTTTAATTAAATAAATAAATAAAGAAACCAATGTAATCTTTGATTAAATAAATAAATAAAGAAACTAATATAATCTTTAATTAAATAAATACATAAGGAAACCAATATAATCTTTAATTAAATAAATAACTAAGGACACCAATATAATCTTTAAACAAATAAATAGCTTAGGAAACAAATATGAAAACAAAACAAAACATTATTGTAATTAATAATATAAATAAATGAGGAAAAAATATAATTATTTGTAAATGAAAAACCAAGGAAATAATTATAATGATGAATAAATATTAGGGGAGAACCATATGATAATTAATTAAATAAATAATTAAGGAAATAAATATAATAAATCGATAAATAAATAGATAGGGAAAAAATCTAATAAATAATCAAATTAATATAATATATAGGTATATTAAAACTAAGGAAACACACATGGTAATTACTTAAATGTATTTATTTATTTTCGCAGCTCCACAACAACAAGGTGAAATTACTTAAATAAATATCTAAGGAAACGAATATGAATGTTTATTATATTAATAATTATTAATTATAATTAAGAAAACAAAGGTAATTGTTTTGAATTAAATAATTATAAAACAAGTATTAATACAATAATTATACTAATAAAACATACCTAATTAGCGCTGACATCTGTTTTTAGTATTAATCCACATACCTGAAAAGAAATATTTATTTTATAAAAAATATGTCAAGATATGAATTAGATGTGCTTTATAATATTTCAAAAAGCTTGTTGAGCTTTTGAAAAGGTAGAAGGATAATACTATAGAGGTTACACTAATTAAATAAGTTAATTAAAATGAATTCAAAACATAATTTATTCTACATAGTTAATGGCCAAAAGTTCCACTCTAAAATTTATAAGTAATGTGAATAACATAATATGTATTACATAATAAATTCTAATATAATTACGTGTGTATGTCTGTTGTCACAATATGGGAACAGTCTATAGCTTTTTGGACGAGAAATGAATTTTTGATACATGGTATATTTACCTAGTACCGAAATATTTCGTTATCAAAAGAATCAAAAGACTCGGCAGTAAACGAATGAATATTACTCAGGTTGGCCGTTATTTGAAGCATAGTAGCCTATTTGGTAATGGCACTTGCAGTAGAAGCAAAGGAATTGTGTAACATTAATTGTATGAATTGTGCAACATTAGGTTTGTACATTGTGTAAATAACAGTTTTTCACGCCAACGGCAGTAGCCAAGTGGACTATACTGGTTGCCAAGGATCACCCAAGTTAAGCAACGTTGGGCGTGACCAGTAACTGAATGGGTGACTGTACACGTTCTGTTGGCATTATAAAAGGGTGACAACCTGTTGGTAGGCCGGCTCTAATAGCCCAATTGTTTAATATAATATAATAAATTTTAAAAAAATGTGTTGTTGAGCTTACGCTACGTTGAATGGCATAACTTGCTGTTGTATGAATCTCCAAATTATATTCGGGTCCCTACACATTCTCAGAGAGTAGAGACACTCAGTTCAAATGCAAACTAGGTGAGATAATTTCTGTAAAATTAAATAAAATAATTAAATATTGTAAGCAAACTTTGTAGTATTTACAAATAGCCAGAATTGATTGGTTTCAGTAATTCCTGAATGATGTTGTGAGTGATTCAGAATGTTCAATTCATCATTTGATTTGTTAATGGTGTTGACAAAGGACTGAATTTGCAAATATTTATTAATTGACAACAACTCGCGTAGTAATTAGTGATATTTCCCCATTCATCAATAAGTTAATATTCCATGAGTTATCGGTTGATTACACAGGTCTTCAAGCAAAACCTGTTTATGTGATTTTCACTGGGTATTGTATTATATTCACTCACTGAAACTGCCAGAAATATTATAACATATACTCTTTCACGTATCTAATTCTTACTAGATCAGTTTTGCATTGTCAATTTTCATAAGTTCTCCAATATTCTTGCTTCCTTTAGCGCGGTTCCTCCCTTCCTCCATAGGGAGAAACCCCGCTTGTAAGGTTGAACTCACGGAAGTGGCGACTAGAAAATTTTACGTTTCAGAACCCCTATCCCTTAGAATGCTAGCCAATCTGAGGGAGACCGCCCGCCGGGTGCTACGACCTTTGAGAGCCGATGCTACCCCCAGTGCCAGCCTATTTTCCACCCTCCGCGTGGGACTTTGGTTTGGAACAAGACTATACTCAGACTGAGCTCCCGCCTTGGGTCGATCTTATTACGTAGATACATAACAGGGGACATACAAAATTGCTTGTTTTGTTGTAATTTAAGATGCTAATTTCATTAATTGTGTGTACTTTAGTGTGACCTTTTTAATTATTATAACATGTTTCTTACCTGGACCTGCGAATTGCGAAGAAAATTAATAAATAAACAGTTTCTAAAATAATATTTCAATAGTTACCGAAGTATTTTAGTTTTCAATTTAGCACCATTAGCCCTGTTAGTATGAATGCACCCTTTTATCAAAATATTCATGAAAATACTTTCTCTTCTCTTCATTTTACCCATTTTATGATTTATTTCCTTGTTATGATACTTCAATTTATTTAGTAATTTTTTTTTAAAATATTGATTGAGCTTTATTGATAATTTACATTCTGTACAGTTATGTAAAATAAATAATTATTTAGTAAATAACTGTTTTTTTGTTTTTTTTTTACTAAAAACTAATCATTTTATTTTTATATGCAACTCATAAAACTGGTTATGTCCAATAATTACTTGCTGGAGAAAAAAACAACACTTTTTTAAAATTTGTGTTTTGTATTTATTTTAAAACAAATTTATTTATAATAAGTAGTATAGACGCTAATGGCCTAGATGTAAATGCGCCGTAAAAAAAAAAAAAAAAAAAAAAAAAAAAAAAAATAAGTAGTATATTAGTAAATAGTAATATAATAATAAAGTAATGAATTAGAAATAAATAGTAGGTGTATAGCAAAAATGTTAATAATAAACTTATAAATATAAAAATAAATAATAAACCAAAACTAGTATTGAGAAATATTTGTTAGGATCATATTTCCCCACACCTAATTTAGCCTAAAGGTGGGAAAAGGTTTGGAAAATTTTAGTAAAGGGTCTGCAAACAATAGAAATAACAACCCAACCCCTACAGGTAGCCGCCTTGGTACAGTCTGAATTGGTGATATTGGACCGTTTAGGTGGTCTAGGACACTCCGCTCGAGGTAAAGTTAGCTTCCACTCACAATAAAACCGGAAAAAACACACGTAAAGACATTATTCTGCTATCTAACGGATAGCTAAGTAACTAGACTAGTTACAGCGTGATACAAGAGATCTCTGGGCTTTCTGGAAGCAGAGATTATACAAAGATTATGAAAACGAATATATTCGTGCGTCGCACTCTGAGGAATGTCCCGGCTGCACGAATATATACCTGCTTCGCACTCAGAGCATTTTTTTAGAGAACGAATATATTCGTGCATAGCATGGAAAGGGCTTGAAAATGAAAATAACGGTGTTTCAAATTTGTATATATATATATATATATATATATATATATATATATATATAAATATATATATATACATATATATATATATATGTCTGTTTGCGCTGTTCACAAAAATTATTTTAATGCAAATTAAATTAATAATAAAAATTTAAAAATGTTTCGTCTAATTTGAAAGGTCAAGTTCGTGAAGCAGCAAAATCTGTATACCGGAACATGGTTTTGGAGCGACATTCTTGCGAAAAAAATCGTTATGCTTACATCATAAGCTTGCAAGTACTCGTTTTATACGCTGCTACGACTAGGAAAGCGAATGAAAACATTTTTAATGAGATAGCTTTAACCGTTTTCTAGAAAAGTGGATATATATTTTTTGAATAAAGATTTTATAAGGTTTGGGTACGTAGAATCATGGGATTCAGTTAAAATATTTTCTCCACGTTTGAAATACACATAAACGAAGATGCATATATTTTTGTTACGTTTCGAGTTAAGGAAGGATTAGAATACAATATTTTATTAATAGACATAAATACATTTTTTCACTGGACTAATAGATTTTTTTTAGATTTTAGAAAACAAGGTGCCCGGCTAACCGAGGAACCGCACCGAGGCCTACAAGACCTATTGTGCCACCCGACGTGTCGTTCTGTTACAATGCCGTAGGTGGGCTGAAGCTGAACACTGGACTAATAAGTTGGACGACCTGAGTTCAAATCCCGAGCAAGCACTTAAGATTTTTTCTTCTAGTGTCTTCGTTCATGGGTTGAATTCGGCCTCCCTGACCGTCGTATCTGCCCCTCAGGGCCCTCGTGGCCTGTTATGGGACTAATTTTTTTTTTTTTTTTTTTAACAGGCTTGAAACGTTTAGGGAACTTCGTATGTTTTCTTTAATATCTCATGGTTGGGAATCATGGAACGTAATTATTCCAACCCTTACTAAATTTTCTACAAAAACGCTTCAGAAGCAACTTTCGATTAGTCGATGTCAATCGGAGAAATAAGTGTTTAAAACTTCAAATGTGTTTGTTTTGTTCTTTTGAACGGACTTTTGTAGTTCTTCAGCCCACTTTTTAATCGGTTATTTTTTGTTTTAAATTGCATTTATTTGTAGAATTAGCATTATAGTAGAAGAACACAAGAAAATGTGAAACGTTATGTTATTTTTCTATGCATTGAACTCTGAAATGAGTATCTCTAGAAGTGGATGATGGTGGGGGCTGACCAACCGTGCCAGGTAAGGGTTAATCATTTCAAGAAAGGTCGAACCAAAATAATAACTGTTTCTATTTTAATCTTTCCAAATGAGACCAGGGAGACTAGGGACCGCGCTAAGATGACGCAGCCCCTGCGAATGGGACTTTTTTGTAGGTAGGTGAAGTTGAGAGTTTGATGATGGCTAATGGCGTTTTGATTTTATCATCAATTTTTTAATGTTATATATTAATAAATATGGATGCAAAGCTTTTTAATGCAAACTAACAAAGTCCGTCACGCAGGAGCTGCATAACTAAGCACTTTCCTCAGAATTTGGGTAGTGTAGACTGCTTTCCAGAACAATTTGCTTAAAATATCCTACATAAATAAAATAAAAACATGACTAGTTCTCTTTTAAATTTTTAATGAGTAACTGATCAATTATTAATTTGCTTCCAGAGTTATGTTTACACATGGTACCTACAACACTACGTAATAAATACAAAAAACCTCATATTATCGTATTTTGATCTAACGCAGGAACAGGATACAGTCACTCTAGTGGTAGAAAGCGCTCCTTGCGGCGGCTATGTGAACCTACGTTTGGCGGGCTTTTCTATTGAAACATATTACAAATTAAACCCCCGCTTTACGATTGACCGATTCAGCTCATTTTTACAACAATTCTTTCTCATGAGTTACCCACGATGTATACCGCGTTTCGTTACAATACAGCAGAAATTACGACCGGTATGAGTATATTAGGAATTTGGGTCCTGAGCAAACCCCCCCTTCTAATGAACCGATTTAGTTTATTTTTACAACACATATTTAACAGTAGATAACCACTACGAATACCGAGTTTCGTCGAAATATACCAAAAATCACGGCTGGTAGTGGCGAATTGGTATTGTGGGTCCCGAGTAAACCCCCCCTCCTAATGAACCGATTTAGTTTATTTTTACAACACATATTTACCTGTGGATTACCACCACGAATACCGAGTTATGTCGAAATATACCAAAAATCACGGCTGGTAGTGGCGAATTTGTATTGTGGGTCAGGAGTAAACCCCCCCTTCTAATGAACCGATTTAGTTAATTTTTATATCTCACTTTTCTCTCTATATTACCACTACGAATACCAAGTTTCGTTGAAATATAACAAATATTACGGCTGACATAGTCAAAATAGTGTTTTGGGTTCGGGGTAAACCCCCCCTTCCGGTGGACCGACTTTGGTGGTTAACGAACTCGTTCAATCGTTTGCTAATTGAATGCTATATACCAAGTTTCGTGACGAAAAAACAAAAACTCTGGCCGCTATCGTGTTAAGAGACACACACACACACACATATATATATATATATATATATATATATATATATATATATATATATATATATATATATATATATATATATATATGCATATATATATATATATATATATATATATATATATATATATATATATATATATATATGCATATACATATATATATATATATATATATATATATATATATATATATATATATATATATAAATTTTAACGGGGGTCATTTTCGGTGTCTACTAGGTAGGATCGATAAAGATTTGAAGAAATTTTTCAAAAATTCCGTCATGACTCCAACCTCAATAGCTACTTTCCTTCGGAGGAAAGTGCTAAAAATAATAAGCCGAATTACAAAGACAGGGAAGATCTTGTGGGTTGCCGTTTCTTAAGGGTTAAGCTTTTCCTAAATAATATATTATATACTTTTAATTGACTTCGGTTAATATAACTACATTCCAGAGTAATGTATCATAGTGTAAACTAAGAGTCTAGTTGAGGGATGTGGTAAATTTCAGCAACTCTTGCGGTACGGTGTTTTTATCAGAGATACTGATTCCATGTATTACTTGTTTTCATAAAATACAAACTTCCTTGTTGAAAACTTTCCTTCGTTTAGTAAGAGACGAAGCGTTTTTTAATTCTAGAGTTACAATGTAAATTATTCTCTCTCGATTAGATCTCTGTTTTAACTCTCTGTTAGTTCTATTAATTTCAGGAGACAAATGAGAAGGTTGGCACAAGAATTAAGTCTAGAATAAGATGTAAACACACGGAGGAATAACATAGTTATGCAGGATACTCCCTCAGCGCTTGACATTCTTCGCTCAGAACAATCCAGAGGTGGGACCGGGGAACTTCAGCTGATATTTCAAGGAAACTAAGAGCACCAGAAGGAAGAGGATTCAATTAAGAGGGTCTTAAGGTTTAATAAAGAAGTAAATGAGGGTATTAGAAGCAGCCGCTCCTTTCTTCAATCATCTCTAGAATTACTTTCGGCAGAAATTCTATAGATATACACATCATTCTTACAGAAATACACATCATTCTTATAGATATACACATCATTCTTATAGATATACACATCATTCTTACAGAAATACACATCATTCTTATAGATATACACATCATTCTTATAGATATACACATCATCCTTACAGATATACACATCATTCTTATAGATATACACATCATTCTTACAGATATACGCATCATTCTTATAGATATACACATCATTCTTATAGATATACACATCATTCTTACAGATATACGCATCATTCTTATAGATATACACATCATTCTTACAGAAATACACATCATTCTTACATATATACACATCATTCTTATAGATATACACATCATTCTTATAGATATACACATCATTCTTATAGATATACACATCATTCTTATAGATATACACATCATTCTTACGGATATACACATCATTCGTACGGTTATACACATCATTCTTATAGATATACACATCATTCTTACAGATATAAGGGGGGCGAGGTTAGCTCAGTGGTAGAGCACTGGACTCATATGCTGGAGGACCTGAGTTCAAATCCCGAGCAAGCACTTAAGATTTTTTCTTCTAGTGTCTTAGTTCATGTTTTGAATTCGGCCTCCCTGACCGTCCCTAGGCCAACCCAGCCTTTAATTAATTTAATAATGGGTACCTTGGTGCTAATGACTCTAGCAGTCGATGCAGCAAGGGGAAAATCAGGCGGCCGGAGCATAGTACTGACCATACTGTCTCCCTAGTGTGCTGTATGGTCATGAATCAGGTACCTCTACAGTTTCTGCCCCTCAGGGCCCTCGTTGCCTGTTACGGGACTGATTTATTTTTTTTTTTTACAGATATAAACATCATTCTCATAGATATACAAATCATTCTTACTGATATGCACATCATTCTTACTGATATACACATCATTCTTATAGATATTTATCGATGGTAGTTCTGTTATTACATAATAATCATTCCATTGAATTCTCTAAGAAAAAATATCTTACTATCGTTGATTTATTATTATAAACAATTTTCTTCATTTCCGCTTTTACTTTTGTTTTGATTTATTTTTTGTGATTTTTAATATTTTTTAAGAATATTAGATTATAGGTCTATGTTTCAAACAATAGATTTTGTTTCTCCCTTATTACAATCCTGTTTCTCCCTTATTACAATCCTGTGTTGTTTCTCCCTTATTACAATCCTGTTTCTCCCTTATTACAATCCTGTTTCTCCCTTATTACAATCCTGTTTCTCCCTTATTACAATCCTGTTTCTCCCTTAATACAATCCTGTTTCTCCCTTATTACAATCCTGTTTCTCCCTTATTACAATCCTGTTTCTCCCTTATTACAATCCTGTTTCTCCCTTAATACAATCCTGTTTCTCCCTTATTACAATCCTGTTTCTCCCTTATTACAATCCTGTTTCTCCCTTATTACAATCCTGTTTCTCCCTTATTACAATCCTGTTTCTCCCTTAATACAATCCTGTTTCTCCCTTATTACAATCCTGTTTCTCCCTTATTACAATCCTGTTTCTCCCTTATTACAATCCTGTTTCTCCCTTAATACAATCCTGTTTCTCCCTTAATACAATCCTGTTTCTCCCTTATTACAATCCTGTTTCTCCCTTATTACAATCCTGTTTCTCCCTTATTACAATCCTGTTTCTCCCTTATTACAATCCTGTGATTGTTTTAAAAACTGAGCGTTCTTTGATTGTAACATCCTTTACTTGACTGTTTGCCAGATGTCGTTGACAGCGGCCTACCACAGCTCCCTTCAGCTCCGACCAGTGGGTGGAATCGAATAGAGATCGGTGAGCCAGAGGCATTGAGGCACTTGAGGGAAGAGAAAGCCATTGCTAACACTTCACTTGACAGGTGCAGCAGATCTCTGGGCTACTTTCTACTGAGTCGCATAAGTCTGGAGAAAGAATAGGGGATGCTAAATTGGGAGGCAATCAAAGCAAATAGTGTGAAAAATTATACTTTAAGCTATAATCTATGAGCCAAGGTGCAATACATATAATTAGGAATGATATATATATATATATATATATATATATATATATATATATATATATAATTACTTCTTATTTTTAAAATGTCCAAAGTAATTATATATATATCATTCCTAATTATATGCATTGCATCATGGCTCAGGAAAAAAACACACTTTATTTTTAAAATGTCCAGTGTGTTTTTTTCCTTTCATATTATTATTTTAGGCTTAAAAGGTAATTTTTGCGATTTAAATTTAATCCTGTTACAACGTTTATTCCTACTCCTTTTTAGCACTTTCCTCCGAAGGAAAGTAGCTATTGAGGTTGGACTCATAACGGAATTTTTGAAAAATTTCTTCTAATCTTTATCGATCCTACCTAGTAGACACCGAAAATGACCCTCGTTAAAATTTATATATATCTATATATATATATATATATATATATATATATATATATATATATATGCATATATATATATATATATATATATATATATATATATATATATATATATATGTGTCTGTTAACACGATAGCGGCCAGAGTTTTTGTTTTTTCGTCACGAAACTTGGTATATAGCATTCAATTAGCAAAAGATTGAACGAGTTCGTTAACCACCAAAGTCGGTCCATCAGAAGGGGGGGTTTACCCCGAACCCAAAACACTAATTTGACTATGTCAGCCGTAATATTTGTTATATTTCAACGAAACTTGGTATTCGTAGTGGTAATATAGAGAGAAAAGTGAGATATAAAAATGAACTAAATCGGTTCATTAGAAGGGGGGGTTTACTCCGGACACACAATACCAATTCGCCACTACCAGCGGTGATTTTAGGTATATTTCGACGAAACTCGGAATTCGTAGTGCTAATCCACAGGTAAATATGTGTTGTAAAAATAAACTAAATTGGTTCATTAGGAGGGGGGGGGGGGTTTACTCCAGACCCACAATACCAATTCGCCACTACCAGCCGTGATTTTTGGTATATTTCGACGAAACTCGGTATTCGTAGTAGTAATCTACAGGTAAATATGTGTTGTAAAAATAAACTAAATCGGTTCATTAGAAGGGGGGGGGGGTTACTCCGGACCCAAATTCCTAATATACTCATACCGGTCGTAATTTCTGCTGTATTTTAACGAAACGCGGTATACGTCGTGCGTAACTCATGAGAAAAAAGTGTTATAAAAATGAGCTGAATCGGTCAATCGGAAAGCGGGGGTTTAATTTGTAATATATTTCAATAGAAAAGCCCGTCAGACGTAGGTTCACAAAGCCGCCGCAAGGAGCGCTATCTACCACTAGAGTGACTGTATCCTGTTCCTGCGTTAGATCAAAATACGATAATATGAGGTTTTTTGTATTTATTACGTAGTGTAGGAGGTACCATGTGTAAACATAACTCTGGAAGCAAATTAATAATTGATCAGTTACTCATTACAAAATTAAAAGAGAACTATTCACGTTTTTATTTTATTTATGTAGGATATTTTAAGCAAATTGTTCTGGAAAGCAGTCTACACTACCCAAATTCTGAGGAAAGTGCTTAGTTATGCAGCTCCTGCGTGACGGACTTTTTTAATTACTGTTACAGATACGTTATTAGCAGAAAAGTGACAAACAATAAGGTTTTTCTCAGTTTTTTTGGCAATTTTTGACTCAGTGGAGTGCTTTAGCAACAGAATTACACATAAAAAACCGCCATCGAATTGAATTCTCTACAAAATCCATCATTAAATGTTTGACATTCCAGAGTCTCTGAGAAGAACTGGAGAACATTGAGAGATCGTGCATTAGGTCCAATAAAAGTGCATAGAACCAAGTTAAGAGCCACCAACTTACTTTTTTAGCACTTTCCTCCGAAGAAGAGTAGCTATTGAGGTTGGACTCATGACGGAATTTTTGAAAAATTTCTTCAAATCTTTATCGATCCTACCTAGCAGACACCGAAAATGACCCCCGTTAAAATTTATATATATCTATATCTATCTGTATATATATATATATACATATATATATATATATATATATATATATATATATATATATATATATATATATATATATATATATATATATATATATGTCTGTTAACACGATAGCGGCCAGAGGTTTTGTTTTTTCGTCACGAAACTTGGTATATAGCATTCAATTAGCAAACGATTGAACGAGTTCGTTAACCACCAAAGTCGGTCCACCGGAAGGGGGGGTTTACTCCGAACCCAAAACACTACTTTGACTATGTCAGCCGTAACATTTGTTATATTTCAACGAAACTTGGTATTCGTAGTGGTGATATAGAGAGAAAAGTGAGATATAAAAATGAACTAAATCGGTTCATTAGAAGGGGGGGGGGGTTTACTCCGGACCCACAATACCAATTCGCTACTACCAGCCGTGATTTTTGGTATATTTCGACGAAACTCGGTATTCGTAGTGGTAATCCACAGGTAAGTATGTGTTGTAAAAATAAACTAAATCGGTTCATTAGAAGGGGGGGTTTACTCCGGACCCAAATTCCTAATATACTCATACCGGTCGTAATTTCTGCTGTATTGTAACGAAACTCGGTATACGTCGTGGGTAACTCATGAGAAAGAAGTGTTGTAGAAATGAGCTGAATCGGTCAATCGGAAAGTGGGGTTTAATTTGTAATATAATTCAATAGAAAAGCCCGCCAGACGTAGGTTCACAAAGCCGCCGCAAGGAGCGCTTTCTACCACTAGAGTGACTTTATCCTGTTCCTGCGTTAGATCAAAATACGATAATATGGGTTTTTTTCTATTTATTACGTAGAGTAATAGGTACCATGTGTAAACATAACTCTGGAAGCAAATTAATAATTGATCAGTTACTCCTTACAAATTTAATAGAGAACTATTCATGTTTTTCTTTTATTTATGTAGGATATTTTAAGCAAATTGTTCTGGAAAGCAGTCTACACCACCCAAATTCTAAGAAAAGTGGTTTGTTATGCAGCTCCTGCGTGACGGACTTTTATTTATATTCCAAAAATTGCGGGGGAAAAAGGGCTGTGAATCGCATTTTGATCATCCTGTGTATACTAATTAATGAAGTTCGGAGAAAGTTTTACTTGATTTTTATTAATTAACATTTATATGAGCATACGCAGTTCGTTCATTAAAATTTTCATACATTAAGAAATTATAATTAACCAAACACGTAAGCAAAACTGAGAAATAGTTTTCCATGATGTAATACTTGCATTAAACAACATATCTTATCTCTGAGCACAAATACATTAAAATTTACATTCACTCACAAAGCAAATTACTAACATTAAAGGACATTTACAGTGACAATCCTTTAACAATGCTTATATTTGACAAACTATCGCTACTGAACAAAACTGTGACTATGTCCTGGCCACGAAGGCATTGACCCCAGTGCTAAAGTAGTTCATAACTCTGACCTACAACATATTCTACCTCTACAAAAACCTGACTCGACTTACATACCGTGGACAAAAAGACGTTTAAAAATCCAGACATCTTTACAAAAACACATTTAACTCACGACTGACGGAAAACACAGATACCTTCTTCATCTACACTGACGGCTCGAAATCAGCGGAAGGAACCGGAGCAGCAGCTGTAGTCGGAGAACAAATCTTATCGACAAGATTACCACAAATCACAAGTTCCTACTCGGCTGAACTCCATGCTGCTAGACAATATACCTACCACCGACCACAAAAACATCACAATATGCACTGAATCACTGAGCATATTACTAACATTACAGGATATTTACAGTTACAATCCTTTAACAATGCTTATATTTAACAAACTTTCACTACCTAGTGAACAAAACTGTAACGATGTACCTCCTGGCTACCTGGCCACGAAGATAATGCTCCCAGTACTGAAGTAGACATACAAGCAAAACTATAACGATGTACTGGCAACCTGGCCACGAAGACATTGCTCCTAGTACTGAAGTAGACATACAAGCAAAACTATAACGATGTACTGGCTACCTGGCCACGAAGAAATTGCTCCTAGTACTGAAGTAGACATACAAGCAAAACTATAACGATGTACTGGCTACCTGGCCACGAAGACATTGCTCCTAATACTGAAGTAGACATACATGCAAAACTATAACGATGTACTGGCGACCTGGCCTGGAAGACATTGCTCCTAGTACTGAAGTAGACATACTTGCAAAACTATAACGATGTACTGGCTACCTGGCCAGGAAGACATTGCTCCTAATACTGAAATAGACACACAAGCAAAACTATGACGATGTACTGGCTACCTGGCCACGAAGACATTGCTCCTAGTACTGAAGTAGACATACAAGCAAAACTATAACGATGTACTGGCTACCTGGCCACGAAGAGATTGCTCCTAGTACTGAAGTAGACATACATACAAAACTATAACGATGTACTGGCTACCTGGCCACGAAGAAATTGCTCCTATTACTGAAGTAGACATACAAGCAAAACAATAACGATGTACTGGCTACCTGGCCACGAAGACATTGCTCCTAGTACTGAAGTAGACATACATACAAAACTATAACGATGTACTGGCTACCTGGCCACGAAGACATTGCTCCTAGTACTGAAGTAGACATACATGCAAAACTATAACGATGTACTGGCTACCTGGCCACGAAGAAATTGCTCCTAGTACTGAAGTAGACATACAAGCAAAACTATAACGATGTACTGGCTACCTGGCCACGAAGAAATTGCTCCTAATACTGAAGTAGACATACAAGCAAAACTATAACGATGTACTGGCTACCTGGCCACGAAGACATTGCTCCTAATACTGAAGTACACATACAATCAAAACTATAACGATGCACTGGCTACCTGGCCACGAAGAAATTGCTCCTAGTACTGAAGTAGACATACATGCAAAACTTGCAGCACGAATAGACCAACTAGACATTCAGGACTCGACGTGCCAGGACTTATTGACAGAGGCCAAGACAATAATTACAAAAAGGTGGCAGGAGACATGGTACAGGACAACAAATAATAATTTACGATAAATTAAAGGAACAATTCATGAATGGCCTTCAAGCAGAAGAAGTAACGGACGAGAAGAAGTCGTGGTCTGCCGACTGAGGATAGGCTATTCAGGACTGACTCATTCATACCTGATGACTAGACAGGACAGACCAACATGTAAGTATTGTAATACAACTCTCACCATTAAACACATCCTCAGTGATTGTAGACTCAGACACAATGATATCCTCCCACACAACATGCACCAACTACTTACAGATGACAGTCACTACATAGTACATGTACAAACTACTTACAGATGACAGTCACTACATAGTACAGCTATACACAATGATATCCTCCCAAACAACATGAACCAACTACTTACAGATGGCAGTCACTACATAGGACATTTACAAACTACTTATAGATGACAGTCACTACATAGGACACGTACAAACTACTTACAGATGACAGTCACTACATAGGATATGTACAAACTACTTACAGATGACAGTCACTACATAGGACATGTACAAACTACTTACAGATGGCAGTCACTACATAGGACATGTACAAACTACTTACAGATGACAGTCACTACATAGGACATGTACAAACTACTTACAGATGGCAGTCACTACATAGGACATGTACAAACTACTTACAGATGACAGTCACTACATAGGACATGTACAAACTACTTACAGATGACAGTCACTACATAGGACATGTACAAACTACTTACAGATGACAGTCACTACATAGGACATGTACAAACTACTTACAGATGACAGTCATTACATAGGACATGTACAAACTACTTACAGATGACAGTCACTACATAGGACATGTACAAACTACTTACAGATGACAGTCACTACATAGGAAAGCTATTGGACATGTATCAACTACTTACAGATAATAGTCACAACATAGGACAGCTATTGGACATGTACCAACTACTTACAGATGACAGTCACTACATAGGACAGCTATTGGACATGTATCAACTACTTACAGATAATAGTCACTACATAGGACAGCTATTGGACATGTACCAACTACTTAGAGATGACAGTCACTACATAGGACAGCTAATGGACATGTACCAACTACTTACAGATGACAGTCACTACATAGGACAGCTATTGGACATGTACCAACTACTTACAGATGACAGTCACTACATAGGACAGCTATTGGACATGTACCAACTACTTACAGATGACAGTCAATACATAGGAGAGCTATTGGACATGTACCAACTACTTACAGATGACAGTCTCTACATAGGACAGCTATTGGACATGTACCAACTACTTACAGATGACAGTCACTACATAGGAGAGCTATTGGACATGTACCAACTACTTACAGATGACAGTCTCTACATAGGACAGCTATTGGACATGTACCAACTACTTACAGATGACAGTCACTACATAGGACAGCTATTGGACATGTACCAACTACTTACAGATGACAGTCACTACATAGGACAGCTATTGGACATGTACCAACTACTTACAGATGACAGTCTCTACATAGGACAGCTATTGGACATGTACCAACTACTTACAGATGACAGTCACTACATAGGACAGCTATTGGACATGTACCAACTACTTACAGATGACAGTCACTACATAGGACATGTACCAACTACTTACAGATGACAGTCACTACATAGGACAGCTATAGGATATGTACCAACTACTTACAGATGACAGTCACTACATAGGGCAGCTATAGGACATGTACCAACTACTTACAGATGACAGTCACTACATAGGACATGTACCAACTACTTACAGATGACAGTCACTACATAGGACATGTACCAACTACTTACAGATGGCAGTCACTACATAGGACATGTACCAACTACTTACAGATGATAGTCACTACATAGGACAGCTATTGGACATGTACCAACTACTTACAGATGACAGTCACTACATAGGACATGTACCAACTACTTACAGATGACAGTCACTACATAGGACATGTACCAACTACTTACAGATGACAGTCACTACATAGGACAGCTATAGGATATGTACCAACTACTTACAGATGACAGTCACTACATAGGGCAGCTATAGGACATGTACCAACTACTTACAGATGACAGTCACTACATAGGACATGTACCAACTACTTACAGATGACAGTCACTACATAGGACATGTACCAACTACTTACAGATGGCAGTCACTACATAGGACATGTACCAACTACTTACAGATGATAGTCACTACATAGGACAGCTATTGGACATGTACAAACTACTTACAGATGACAGTCACTACATAGGACAGCTATTGGACATGTACCAACTACTTACAGATGACAGTCTCTACATAGGACAGCTATTGGACATGTACCAACTACTTACAGATGACAGTCACTACATAGGACAGCTATTGGACATGTACCAACTACTTACAGATGACAGTCACTACATAGGACATGTACCAACTACTTACAGATGACAGTCACTACATAGGACAGCTATAGGATATGTACCAACTACTTACAGATGACAGTCACTACATAGGGCAGCTATAGGACATGTACCAACTACTTACAGATGACAGTCACTACATAGGACAGCTATAGGATATGTACCAACTACTTACAGATGACAGTCACTACATAGGGCAGCTATAGGACATGTACCAACTACTTACAGATGACAGTCACTACATAGGACATGTACCAACTACTTACAGATGACAGTCACTACATAGGACAGCTATTGGACATGTACCAACTACTTACAGATGACAGTCACTACATAGGACATGTACCAACTACTTACAGATGACAGTCACTACATAGGACAGCTATTGGACATGTACCAACTACTTACAGATGACAGTCACTACATAGGACAGCTATTGGACATGTACCAACTACTTACAGATGACAGTCACTACATAGGACATGTACCAACTACTTACAGATGACAGTCACTACATAGGACAGCTATTGGACATGTACCAACTACTTACAGATGACAGTCACTATATAGGACAGCTATTGGACATGTACCAACTACTTACAGATGACAGTCACTACATAGGACAGCTATTGGACATGTACCAACTACTTACAGATGACAGTCACTACATAGGACAGCTATTGGACATGTACCAACTACTTACAGATGACAGTCACTACATAGGACAGCTATTGGACATGTACCAACTACTTACAGATGACAGTCACTATATAGGACAGCTATTGGACATGTACCAACTACTTACAGATGACAGTCACTACATAGGACAGCTATTGGACATGTACCAACTACTTACAGATGACAGTCACTACATAGGACAGCTATTGGACATGTACCAACTACTTACAGATGACAGTCACTACATAGGACAGCTATTGGACATGTACCAACTACTTACAGATGACAGTCACTACATAGGACAGCTATTGGACATGTACCAACTACTTACAGATGACAGTCACTACATAGGACAGCTATTGGACATGTACCAACTACTTACAGATGGCAGTCACTACATAGGACAGCTATTGGACATGTACCAACTACTTACAGATGACAGTCACTACATAGGACAGCTATTGGACATGCACCAACTACTTACAGATGACAGTCACTACATAGGACAGCTATTGGACATGCACCAACTACTTACAGATGACAGTCACTACATAGGACAGCTATTGGACATGTACCAACTACTTACAGATGACAGTCACTACATAGGACAGCTATTGGACATGTATCAACTACTTACAGATGACAGTCACTACATAGGACAGCTATTGGACATGTACCAACTACTTACAGATGACAGTCACTACATAGGACAGCTATTGGACATGTACCAACTACTTACAGATGACAGTCACTACATAGGACAGCTATTGGACATGTACAAACTACTTACAGATGACAGTCACTACATAGGACAGCTATTGGACATGTACCAACTACTTACAGATGACAGTCACTACATAGGACAGCTATTGGACATGTACCAACTACTTACAGATGACAGTCACTACATAGGACAGCTATTGGACATGTACCAACTACTTACAGATGACAGTCACTACATAGGACAGCTATTGGACATGTACCAACTACTTACAGATGACAGTCACTACATAGGACAGCTATTGGACATGTACCAACTACTTACAGATGACAGTCACTACATAGGACAGCTATTGGACATGTACCAACTACTTACAGATGACAGTCACTACATAGGACATGTACCAACTACTTACAGATGACAGTCACTACATAGGACAGCTATTGGACATGTACCAACTACTTACAGATGACAGTCACTACATAGGACAGCTATTGGACATGTACCAACTACTTACAGATGACAGTCACTACATAGGACAGCTATTGGACATGTACCAACTACTTACAGATGACAGTCACTACATAGGACAGCTATTGGAACATCTTAAAATTTATTTTACTTATAAGTAAAAATTAAAGGCTTGAACTCAACCTTATTTATGTAATTATTCCATTCATTTTTTATTTTCGTACTTACTTTTATTTTTATTTTCCACCCCCCCCCCATAAAATAAATATAAACACAACTGTGTGATAATCGAAAATGCGAAGTCAACTTTTACACATGGGAAGTAATCCCATGTGCGCCCACTATGTATATTTGTATTAAAATTAAGTTTATAATGTTAAAGCTGTTGAATCGCCATAGTTGTGAGCTAACTAAAATAAATAAATAAACTGAGAAATATGTTAAATGAATAAATTAAAAAAAATATTTATTTAGCTTTTTCTTATAATAGTTATTGCACTTTAAGTATAGCGTATATCAAGTGAAGTTTCTTGATATTTAATATACACCGAGATGAGTTTTTAATGAATTATACACCATTTACGGAGGAACAATAGAAGATAATATACTCAGAACCGATCCCTATCAAAGAAGAGCTTGTCTCGAATCTGAGGGAGCTAAAAGTTGTGTTTGTTAGGGATAAAATTCAAGTTGGAGTTTGCAAGTTTGTAAGTGGATTAGGAGTTAGCTTAAGAGGACCGGAGTGACTTACAAGCCGGATGGATAATCCCTTTGTATCCGCCAGAAGTACCTCCAGGAATAGAGTTATCCTCCATGGATACTCTACAGGAATACTGGAGCAGATGTCTGCAGTTCAATGGCATGTAGGCTTATCGGAGTCTTAGCATTTTCTAGGGCTTTTGAGAAGTAACTTCTGTTGACGTGGTAAATGATATTTTAAATTCTAACTTGCGGGGGTCTCCCGTGGTCTAGTGGCTCGCGCCTTAGAATCATAAGCGGGAGATGGTGGGTTCTATCCCCACCGGCGGCAGAGTTATCCTCCATGGGTACTCTACAGGAATACGGGAGCAGATGTCTGGAGTTCAATGGCATGTAGGCATATCGGAGTCTTAGCATTTGTATCTGCCAGAAGTACCTCCAGGAATAGAGTTATCCTCCATGGATACTCTACAGGAATACGGGAGCAGATGTCTGGAGTTCAATGGCATGTAGGCATATCGGAGTCTTAGCATTTGTATCCGCCAGAAGTACCTCCAGGAATAGAGTTATCCTCCATGGATACTCTACAGGAATACTGGAGCAGATGTCTGCAGTTCAATGGCATGTAGGCTTATCGGAGTCTTAGCATTTTCTAGGGCTTTTGAGAAGTAACTTCTGTTGACGTGGTAAATGATATTTTAAATTCTAACTTGCGGGGGTCTCCCGTGGTCTAGTGGCTAGCACCTTAGATTCATAATCGGGAGATGGTGGGTTCCATCCCCGGCGCACACACAAAAACCTCCCAAAAGCGCTCAAAAATCATTAACATTTGATATTGTTGATTTAGAAACCTGAAATTCGCCCCCCCCCCTGAACTGCATTCGACTGGGCTTAGAGGGTCAAAAGCAATTACAAAATAAATACACCTGCTCCTATCTCAGGCAACTTTTTTTAAATTTCAGAACAACAGTTTGAGATAATTTCCGTAGGAGCTATTGGAAATTGATCTGTCAAATATTCGCATACCGAAAGTACATTTTTGTCGTTTGAATTCAACAATATTTCAATTAGGACACGATTTTTCACTCGGATCACTTCAGACATTTTTTGCAGTCAACACTGACTTGAGTACTGCAAAAAAAAAATCCGTCTTCGATTTGATTCGGATGTTTACATAGAGATAACGCGCGTCTGTCTGTTAGTCATTTACCGAGTTGGATCAGCTCTAGCACCGAAGTATGCAGACTTATGCAGCTAATTTCAGTCTGGGATCTTTCTATACATGTCCACGGAATATTTAAGCCCGAAATTAGAGAGACGAAAAAGCTATATGACAAATCGAAATTTGATACGTGTATTTTTTTTTACTTTTTCAGTATCCCCGTCCATGAAGGTTATTCGAAAAATACAAAAATATTTTTTTTACTCTTAACTTAAATATTTTTTTTACCTTCGAACATCCCATTAAAACAACAAAAACATGCGTCAACCTTATCGGCCTGAAAAAGTAAAGTTGAAAAGACGATTTTGGTACATGAGGATTTGGGAAATTTTCCTCGTTCTAGTACTTCAATGATTAACCACCGTCCTGCAATCGACGGTGGGGGCCTAAAACTCAAGAAATGGCACTCTCACGAGGTATTTAAAATGTATGTAAGGCGAATGGGTTCGGAGAAAATACTTCAAAAAATCAAGTTTCGAGCGCTTTTTGGCTATTTTTGACCACTGTGCGGCAGCAGGAATTTTCACATCCCACGGTTCGTTGGGAAAATTCCTCGTTGCACCCTGGAAGTCGGCGCCAAAGGCCTAGTTGTCGAAGCGCCACAAAAAAAAAAAAAAAAAAAAAAAAAAAAAAAAAAAAAGTCCCCTATAAGCTTGAATACTACTTCGGGGCCACCCTGTATACGTATATATACAGGGTGTCCTTTTTAGATGGCCCGGCTGAATTTCTCTTGAACGGATAACGTTATAATAAAACAAAAAAAAGTACGTATTTCATAATTTTTAGTTTAGTTAAAGATTTCGGCCTGCTTTTGGAAAAAAAAAAATTCGGGGTACCCCAAAGCCTATACAACTTTTAAATTTCAAATGGGATCCTATACCTTCCGATACATCACTTTAAAGGATATTTTACACTAAAATCAATGATGCAATCAGATTTTAATTTGGTCAATTAATAAAAAAGTTACGGCATAAAGTTCGAAACAAAATACATTTTGATTGTTTCGTTACTAATTACTTTAAACTGCTTTGCATTTCTTTTGTTACATGGGAAATAATTTGTAAATAAATAATTAACTTATTAGGTGAAATTTGAAATAAATGTTTCTTTTAAAGATGCAGAGAAGAAAGAGAAATAAGCCCCTGTATGTTCGGTGAAGGTAGAGCTGTTTACATTCACTCATCATGTTTATCCAAATGGTCTTAAGTAAGGGAACTTTAATTCCTGGAAATAGATAACTATTACAACAATTCCCACTTGCCTACATTCAGTATTAATCAGTTAGTCAAAATGAACCGAAGAGTGCAGTTTTCCCGTGAGGAAAAAGTTGATATTTACAATTGTTTTATTGAAAGTGGTGGTATCGCTCGTCGTGCAGCTGTGTTGTACTCCCAGAAATTTCCTGCTCGTCCTCAAGTGAGCCACAAAACATTTATTCGTGTTGCTCTCAATATGAGGAGATTTGGATCAGTTGCTGATCGACCAAGATATCGGCAGCGCAATTTCGACGAGGAACTGGATATTTTATTGTATGTTATGGAAAATCCAAATTCTTCTCTCCGAAATACCGGAAGGGTTTTAGGATTTTCAAAGAACAAAATTAGAGATGTACTACGGACTTATAATTTGAAGCCTTATCGCTCTCATCTTGTCCAGGGGCTCCGGGACACTGATTATGACAGGCGTCTAACGTTCCTTGCACAAATGTCGAGTTTGGTAGTTGATGAAAACATGCTTCCATATGTCCTATGGACTGATGAATCGAAGTTCACCACTAACGGTATGTTAAACCGTTGGAATTTTCGAACGTGGGCACAGGAAAATCCTAGAATCTCCTATTCTTGTCATCACCAGGTGGTTCACAACATCAACGTTTGGTGTGGACTTCTCGGAAATAAATTAATTGGTCCTTATTTCTACCGAAATAATTTAAATGAAGCTCAGTTTCTAAATTTCTTGAGAGAACAATTGCCGGCTTTACTAGAAGGTGTACCTCTGCTGCATCGGCAAAGAATGATACTGCAGCTTGATGGGTGTCCCGCACACAATTCTCTGCAAGTGAGACGTTACTTAAATCGGCACTACCGGGACCCGTGGATAGGACCTCACGGTCCCATCTGTTGGCTTCCTCGGTCGCCCGATCTAACTCCGTTAGACTTTTTCTTGTGGGGACATTTGAAAAATATCGTTTATGCCAATCATAATCCTGCAACATCAGTTGAAGAACTGCAGCAAAGAGTGGAAAATGCTTGTCGATTGGTCTCTCCTCAGTCCATCGCACTGAGCACCAACGAAGAGTGGCTAAGAAGAGCGAATCTTTGCATCTTCAAAGAAGGCAGGCAGTTTGAACATGAGATGTAGGTTCACCAACCTCTGCAGGTACGATGGATTTTTTTTAATATTAAAAACAGTTAACAAAATGTACTGTATTTTTTTTCGACCTTTATGCCATAACTTTGTTATTAGTTGACCAAATTAAAATCTGATTGCATTATTAATTTCAGTGTAAAAAATCCTTTAAAATGATCTATCAGAAGGTATATGGTCCCATTTGAAATTTCAAAGTTGTATAGGGTTTGGGGTACCCTGATTTTTTTTATTTTTTTTTTCAAAAACAGGCTAAAATCTTAAACTAGACTAAAAATTATGAAATATATATTTTTTTGTTTTATTATAATGTTATCCGTTCAAGAGAAATTTAGCCGGGCCATCTAAAAAGGACACCCTGTATATATATATATATATATATATATATATATATATATATCCCTGTATATCATCGAAATCAGACCACTTTTGGGCCTTTGTGAGAGCAAAAAGACAAATATATATATATATATATATATATATATAATAAAGATAATATGAGATATGTGAGGACGCAGAATCTGTATGTCCTCTATAAGCGGCTGGGCCGAAGACATGATGGGCCATATCTTGTCATGCAGCGAAGACTAATAGGGTTTTTTTTCGTTATAAGATGGATCCAGATCTAAATTACTGCTTTTGGAGCCATTGAAGCTGTTATCAGTGAATTATGTTCTTCCCTTTACAAAATATTACCCGTTAAAGAACTTTCTTAATCCTAGAAAATATATTTTACATGACTCCTAACAATCGAGGAGTATGAGTTTCAGAAAAGTTTTTGGTGATTGAATGATTTTTGTTTTTATTAAATTACACATTTTAGCGTAAATGCATAAATATAAATTACCACTCATTGACGTTATGCCGGTAAATAAGAGAGTATTACCTCAAAGTGGAGAAGCCGAATCCTAGCAAGTGAAAAAAAAAAAGAGAGAAAAAGTCATAAATACAACATTAGACGTAACCTAACCAAAACCAGACAAGAATTGAAGGGGTCGGGGCAAAATAGTGCCAAGCAACATTTTTATTGTGCTTTGTCACGGCAGATAAGTAGTTATTTGATTGCGTTGAATAATGTATCATAAAAATTAACGCTACTATATAATTTTGTGCTGTTTATAATATCACTGTTCCCGCCATACTATTTGGTATTCATCAATTGATAAGTAATCAAAGTATAATGTTTATAGATACTGTGGGGCTCCAGACTAGTGTCAACAAAAAGATAACATAGAGATAACCCGTTATCTATAGGTTAGAGTTTAACCAGTACAGGTTAAAATTCGTTGTCAATAATAAATGGACGTTAGAATTTAAAATTTTTGTTTTCAATATGTCATTTTGAAACACGCATTATATTTGATGCTGTTGGGTGAGGAGGCTGTGCAAGGGGTGGGGATATTATTATTATTATTGGTGATGGACCATCACCAGGTATAGCGTAAACTCTATGAGGTACAAAATCAAAGTTTATTTCTAGTAATTCAAGGTCTGCCATCGTATTTGAAATTAACCGCAAATAAAAAAGTCCGACTCACAGAAACTGCGTCATCTTAGCGTGGTTACGTACATCTAGAAGAAATGGAATAGATTAGCATCACAAATCACAGGAAACTGACAGTAGCCAACTTGATTGACCTTGTTCCATCGAATATTGCTTCAGAACCTTTTTTGTAGAGAATTTAATAAGCATTCAAATGGTTACCTTCCACTTACCACGATTTCCCTACCGTTATCGAGATATTTACGAAAAATATATGAAGATCCGGATACTTTTCATGTCTATTAATAAAATAGTTTTTTTCGCATACTTCTTTAACTCCAAATATAATCAAAATTTAAACATCTTAGTTGGTATTAATTTCCAAGATGTAGAAAATATTTCAATTGAATCCCGCGATTCTAAGTACCCACAAAAAAATAATGACTTACAAAAACATTGATTCCACTTTTCTCTGGAACGGTTACAGATATCGCCTTGAAAATGGTTTCATTCTTTTTCTTATGTTATGAAACCTATAAAACAAGTACCTGCAAGCATATGCACTCAAAAACTTAAGCGTTACGGTTTTTTTTTGTGCGAATTTCGCCCACAACACGATCTTCCCGTGGGCGGATTCTGCTGGTTAACGAACTTGACTTTTCAAATTAGAAGACAGATTTTTGTACCAAATTTCATCAAAATCGGGCCATTTTTGATCTTGCTAGAGAGCGAACAGACAAGCATATATATAAATATATATATATATATATATATATATATATATATACACACACACACACATATATATATATATATATATATATATATATATATATATATATATATATATATATATATATATATATATATATACAAATTTGAACCACCTATATTTTCGTGATCTATGGGGTCTGAAACGAGAAAGTTTCTAGTCGGCACTTCCGGATGGCGTCATGAGGTCAACCTCATAAGTGGGTTCTCCCTATGGAGGTAGGGAGTAAACGCGCTAATAATATTATGAAATAGATACAGTACGGTAACAGCTGTTCTTTAATCGTCCAAATGATCTTTAAAACCAACCAAAAATTCAAACCCCTCTAAAAATACTTAAAAATTTTAATATCAAAAATGCCTTTCTTAGCGAGCGTTTACATCGTAAAGGGAATGTCCAATCAACTGCAACTTAATCAAAATATGCCTGACAAAACATCTTAATGCGCTCTTTTAACTAGATGGCTATCCAAAATTTTTAATCGGAAGGGTACTTGGGATAGCTTTATTAAACCATGGGTCAGTACAGTTATTTTTCTTAGTTCACAACATGATATCTTGCTTCTGGTCTATCTATTAGGACTGATCTCGCTAATGAATGAAAGTACGCGGCGCTAAAGTACGAAGAAAAACACGAAATCAGCTCCACGTGAAGCGTTCCCCTATAGCCGCACAGAATTTTATATAATATGCATAAATTTCATATTGCAGTTTGACTTTTACATTCCCTGTATATATATATATATATATATATATATATACATATATATATATATATATATATTTTTGTTTTATTTAAACGCCTGCGTGTAATATTCTTCAATATTTCGTAAATTAATTTAAACCTCCCACGATATTGGAGGTTGAAATTAATACTATAAAGTATTTTCCCTTTCAATGGTCTTGATTTCTGTTTTCATTCCTATATTATTTTGTAAGAGCATATGCCCCTTGGAATAATATTCTAAAATAATGTTTATTAATTTAATTATTATGTTGCCTTCATGATTTTGTATAGGTATATCATACCTAATTATAAGGATTGTACCCTGGTTCATCCGATACATTTATTAATATACTTTTTTAAACTCTTTGCTTAAAGTACTTTCCCTCCTATAATCCATCATAACAACGAATTTATTCATATTGAGAAGTCAATAAAAAATAAAGAAAGTATTAATCCAAACTCTCTGAATAATTAAAGGTTGTAGGTAATAAAGGAGAAACATGTATTTAATGTTTCGAATATAGATTAACAATCAAATATACTTAAAAAGAATAAAAAATCACAAAAGAACATGAAAAGAAATATTTTCTTATCTCGAAACTTATCTAAAAAGGAAAAAACAAATATTCATACGTCTTTTAAGAAAATTAAGTAAATGTTATGAAGGAAATACATCAATGATAATTTTTTGGATGGAACATCTTCTATCTCCAGCGGTGATTTTGGATGGAACATCTTCTATCTCCAGCGGTGATTTTGGATGGAACATCTTCTATCTCCAGCGGTGATTTTGGATGGAACATCTTCTATCTCCAGCAGTGATTTTTCTCTTCTACTTCATTCTGGGATATTTCGATGGATTCCTCGACATCAAATAGGAATGAATCAATCTTGTGTGGCCTACCCTGAACCAAGCTAGGACCACCTCTGCTCTCCTATTTTCAACTATAATCGAGAACAGGGTACGCCTTTATTTTTCCTTATATGTTTTTCCCTGGCATTGTACCATTTAGATATCCGATCTTATTTAACCCTCAGGAGCGCGCGCTCATTTCCTAACACGGGAACGCGCCATGTATCTGAGAGATACAAGAGGGGTTAATGTCCAATAAATACCTAATAATCCATTAAAATCCTTTAGATTGTTCTAATATAATATTTTTTGTCAATTTTAATAATGCAATATATCGCATTGGATGAATTATAAAAGTTTAATTTAGCTAAATTATTAAAATATTCTTATAATTATTGTAAGGATAACCAATGAAGTCTTTTTGTATTTAATTTATAATTAAGAAACATACAATAAGATAATAAACAATCTCTTTAATTGAATGAAATTATTACATATTTGGAAAACATACTGCTATATAAAAACATACTGCTAGGCATATAAAAACATACTGCTTTGTAAAAACAGACTGCTTTATGAAAACATACTGATATATAAAAAATGTTGTAACTGTTATGGTGAGTATACTAAAAATAAGTCAAATCAGTAAAACATACAAAGATTAAAAGAATAATAGAACTATATACAAATAGTAATTCAAAAGAAGATTTTCTGAAATAAAAAAAATCAAAAAAATTGATAGTATGAAGCTCAAGGAACACGGGGACGCGCGATATCTGAGAGATAATACTGTAATTTTAATCCTAAAATGGATATTTCAGACATAGTCAGGCATTACCTAACATGCAAAGGACCAAATAGAACCTAATAGAGACACAATTTTTTTTTTAAAATCTTAAATAAGAAGTAATTACCTGGGAACGCGCGATGTATCTAAGAAGCACTAACAGGGCAATATCAGGCTTAACATCATCCGACGAGCAACAATTAAAAACTGAAATGACGGTAAGAATGAAAAAAGCAGCTAGAAGTGGCGGGAGATGCCTCACTCTATCCTATCATAGCGGATTCTCCTAAGACGTTGCGCCTATGTATCTACTGGATACCCAATCCTTGTCGAGGGTTAATGTGTATACATAAAGCAGCTAGAAGTGACGGGAGCTGCCTCACTCTATCCTATCATAGCGGATTCTCCTAAGACGTTGCGCCTATGTATCTACTGGATACCCAAGCCTTGTCGAGGGTTAATGTGTATACATAAAGCAGCTAGAAGTGACGGGAGCTGCCTCACTCTATCCTATCATAGCAGATTCCCCTAAGACGTTGCGCCTATGTATCTACTGGATACCCAAGCCTTGTCGAGGGTTAATGTGTATACATAAAGCAGCTAGAAGTGACGGGAGCTGCCTCACTCTATCCTATCATAGCGGATTCTCCTAAGACGTTGCGCCTATGTATCTACTGGATACCCAAGCCTTGTCGAGGGTTAATGTGTATACATAAAGCAGCTAGAAGTGACGGGAGCTGCCTCACTCTATCCTATCATAGCTGGTTCTCCTAAGACGTTGCGCCTATGTATCTACTGGATACCCAATCCTTGTCGAGGGTTAATGTGTATACATAAAGCAGCTAGAAGTGACGGGAGCTGCCTCACTCTATCCTATCATAGCGGATCCCCCTAAGACGTTGCGCCTATGTATCTACTGGATACCCAATCCTTGTCGAGGGTTAATGTGTATACATAAAGCAGCTAGAAGTGACGGGAGCTGCCTCACTCTATCCTATCATAGCTGGTTCTCCTAAGACGTTGCGCCTATGTATCTACTGGATACCCAAGCCTTGTCGAGGGTTAATGTGTATACATAAAGCAGCTAGAAGTGACGGGAGCTGCCTCACCCTATCCTATCATAGCGGATCCCCCTAAGACGTTGCGCCTATGTATCTACTGGATACCCAAGCCTTGTCGAGGGTTAATGTGTATACATAAAGCAGCTAGAAGTGACGGGAGCTGCCTCACTCTATCCTATCATAGCAGATCCCCCTAAGACGTTGCGCCTATGTATCTACTGGATACCCAAGCCTTGTCGAGGGTTAATGTGTATACATAAAGCAGCTAGAAGTGACGGGAGCTGCCTCACTCTATCCTATCATAGCAGATTCCCCTAAGACGTTGCGCCTATGTATCTACTGGATACCGCGCGTTCCCGAGGGTTAATTTGACGTTTAATATAAGATGTAACATCATTCCGTGTTACTTTGTAAAATCAAACTTCTCCAGCAATAGCTACATTAGCTGCTTGATAGACTTTCTCATTTTTAGATATTCCACAATGACTTGGAATCCATGCAATATTAACTATGAGTTTATTCCTTTGCATGCAATCTTGAGCTCCAATTACTCTTATGACCAATGGATGCTCAGAGTAATAGTTACTTACGGTCGTTAAAGCTGATAAAGAGTCTGATAATAACAATGGATGTTCAGAGTAATAATTACTTACGGTCATTAAAGCTGATAAAGAGTCTGATAATAACAATGGATGTTCAGAGTAATAGTTACTTACGGTCATTAAAGCTGATAAAGAGTCTGATAATAACAATGGATGTTCAGAGTAATAGTTACTTACGGTCGTTAAAGCTGATAAAGAGTCTGATAATAACAATGTGAGCAACAGCATTGAGAACCTTCTCTATAGCAAGAATTTCTGCAGTAAATACGAAAGAGACCAATATATTTACTGATGGCTCCAAAACCACCAAAAGTGTTGGTTCTGCACTTCTCGCCAACCAAGAATCTTTGGTTTGTTATACTTTTAGCGCGGTTCCTCCCTCCCTTCATAGGGAGGAACCCCCCTTATAGGGTTGATCTCATGAAACAATCCGGAAGTGCCGACTAGAAAATTTCGCGTTTTAGAACCCCTAGAGACCGAAAATAACGGTGGTTCAAATTTGTATATATATATATTTGTCTGTTCGCGTATTTCTGGCGTCCCTAATGGTCCGATTTTGATGAAATTTGGTACAAAAATCCGTCGTCCAATTTGAGAGGTGAAGTTCGTTAACCAGCAAAATCCACCCACTGGAAGATAGCGTTTGGGGCGAAATTCGCGCAAAAAAAAACGTAACGCTTAAGTTTATGAGTTCATATGCTTGTAAGTACTCATTTTATAGCCTTCTTTGGCTAGTAAAACGAATGAAACCATTTTTAATAGCTTTAACTGTTTCTGAAAAAATCGGGAAAAAGTTGTAAAGTCAAGTTTTTTGTTTGGTTACTTAGAATCATGGGATTCTGTTGAAACATTTTTTGCATGTTTTAATTTCATCAAAACTAACATGTTAAACTTTTGGTTACGTTTGGAGTTAAGGAAGGGTTAGAATAAAATATTTTATGAACAGACATGAAAAATTTTGGGAACTTCGTATAATTTCAATAGTATCTCGAACACGGTTGGGAAATCGTGATAAGTGGATAGAAATTATTTGAAAGCTTTATAAATTCTCTACAAAAAATATTATGAAACAATTTTTGATTTGGTGATGTCAATCGGAGAAATAAGTTCTTAAACTTTGAAGTAATTGATTTCGTTTATTCGAACGGTTCTTTTTGTCTGCTGTTATTCCTTGTTATTTTTTAATTGCTTATAGTTGGATAATGTATTTGACAATAAAACAGATCAGGCAAAATAGGAAAACAATTCATTGTTAGAAATATAGCTTGCCAAGAGAAAGAGATTCGATGACGTCTTTTGAATATTTTCAATTGCCTTTATGCTGTTGGTTTTTTTTATTTTATTTTTGAATTTATTTTATTTGTAGAATTATTAATATAGTAAAAGAACAAAGGAATATTTGAAAAATTTTGGTATTTTCCAATTCATTCAGACGTATGAAATGAAGTATCGGTAGAAGAGGATTCTAGGGTCTGGCGGACCCGACTAGGTAAAGCCATAAAACCCTTTGAACAAAGGCCGAGGAAAATATTATCTGTTTCTATTCTAAGCTTTTCAAATGACAATAGAGATATGAACAGGAACCGCGCTAAGATGATGCAGTTCCTGCGGGTCGGACTTTTTCTTCTTCTTCATACAACGCCCGTCCTTGGCTGTTGAGCCATTCGACACCATGCCACCCAGTAAAGCCGTGCTCGTCCTTCTGGGGTGTCATCTCCAGTGTTCGCCTGTAGGGCTGAGCAATGTGAAAGGTGGTCCGCCGTCCCGTCCTCCTGACAGCACAGTAGACAAGTTGGAGAATCTGCTAAACCTATCCTATGTAAATTGCTCTGCAGGCAATCGTGGCGTGTAGCCATCCTAAAGGTAGCCACTGCAATTCCTCGGGGAAGGCTGTCGGCGATAGGTTTGTTATACTCGCTCTCTACAAAATACTATATAAAACTCCAGGGTAAATTAACAAGAAACGAGCAGATACTTGAATTAATGTTGGAAACTCTACGATAAGGAGCTGAAGGGAACCCACAGATCATAAGCAAGGGGTTCTACCTGTCTCCCTTATCTCGGATGGTTCCTTCAAGTTATTGTCAAACTCTCAAGGTTCTACTGATAAAAGTCTTTCACTAATAATACCACTCCTAGCTATAGAGAAATCCATTTAACAATCTTTTAGTAAATTGAGTTTCTGAAAGTTTTTAGCCAGTACTTCTGGAGCTATAAAGGAAATTGATGATCTCCCCCCCCCCCACCCAACGGATAGTAGTGGAAAATGGACTTTCTCTCTGACTAATGCTTGAACAAGTTTTTGAGTGCGATTTCATCTCAAAATATATGAATCGTAATTTTTTTTTGTTTAACTTGCTCAGTTTATAGGGGACAACATATCCAAAAAGCATGCACTAAGTAACAAATTCATCAACACCTCAAGTATAATTCGGACAATTTATTGATTTAGTTATGAGATTTTAATTATTATATGGAATTCCATCGATTATTACATTTTTATGCTTACTGAAAAATTTAAACATCTGCTGCTCCAATGACATACTGGTGAAAAGGGAGATTATAGGAGCCACAATGCACAGGAAACTAACAATACCAACCTAAAAGCATTAATTGCTCACTCAACCTCCTTGAGTTACGTATTCTTAACGCAAATTCTGTTGAAAACCTGTTTCCCATTAAATTATTTTGTTCATTTTACAGTTAAATTCAGTTTACAAAAAAAATCAAATAATTAAAAACTGCGGTAAACCTAGGCAGACTAGGAAACCAAACCTTTAACAAATCGAAAGGACGAAACAACACTGTAAGAGGAAAATATGGACCAGAGGTATCTTCGAGATGTCTGATTCTAGACCATACGTCACAGCAGGGAGATAGTGTGGCGTGAACTATGCTCCGGACGCCGGAGCATAGTCAATAATTAATATAATAATTAATATATTAATTAATTAATAACTTAATTAATATACTAATTAAAGGCTGAGTGTACATAGAGACTGTGACCCAGATCCAACCCTCGAACGGCGACACTAGAAGATAAAGTCAGGTCATCTTGTCACTTATCTAACATCGGCATATAATTTTTTGCAGTTAATTATAGCACGGTTCCCGTCATACTATATCGCACTAGTATTTCTAAAGTGACACAACTCAAAATAAAACTCAACTGAAAAGGGTCCTTTGGATTTAGACTGGAAGAATGGCAAGAGTGCCCCCTAGTGTAGTTTTGATGGTTGATAAAGATATATTTACCGTGTCTTTCACAGTCATAACTATGACGGTGTGAATAAAACTGATTTTTGAGTTGTGTCACTTTAGAAATACTGGTACGATATGTTATTCATCAATTGATAATTCATCAAAGTATAATGTTTCTTGACACTAGGGCGCTCCAGACCAGTGTCAAGAAACAGATAACCTAGAGATAACCCGTTATCTATAGGTTACCAGTAACAGAAGTTTACCAGTACTGGTTAAAATTCGTTGTCAATAATACAAAGACGTTTTAATTAAAAAAATTAGGATTCCAAGATTTCATTTGGAAAAATACATTATATTTGCGAGCATTTCCAATAAGTGTTCTGACTGGGGATGCTGATGGTTGAGGAGGATGTACAATAGTTTAGGATATTATTACCACGGATGGACAATCACCAGGTACTCCAGTAAACTCTATGAGGGACAAAAACAAAGTTTATTACTTGCAAATCGAGATCTGCCATCATAGTTAAAATAAAACGCAAATAAAAATAATATTATGAAATAGATACAGTACAGTAACAGCTGTTCTGTAACCGTCCTAGCATCGCATGCTGCCCAGGCGTGCATGCTTTCTTTAAAACCAACTATGAATTCAAACCCCTTGAAAAATACTTAAAAATTTTAGTATCAAAAAAACCTTTCCTAGCGAGTGTTTACATTCAAAAGGGTGTTTCCATGCAAAATTTCAATTTTTTCTGTCAAGTGGATTGGTGTGGGCTATGAGGTCAGTGAGTTAGTGAGTGAGTGGTATTTGACAAATATATAGTTTCTGTCAAGTGGATTGGTGTCGGGTATGAGGTCAGTGAGTTAGTGAGTGAATGGTATTCGACAAAGACTATCTTTTCGCTTTATTGTCAAATAACCTCCCAAGAAAAATTGGAAATATGTCAGGTTGATCCTTCGGCTGTGCTGCTCTTCGAAGCGTAGATAGATCCTGCCCTTTGGGGCTCGAATATCTTCAGGGCTGCGGAATTGGTGTGTCCTGAGTCCTGAGAGAATTTAGTGCCCTGGACAACTGGCCCTTCAGGGGGAGGGGACTAGGAACGTTAGGGTCAAGCCCTTTCTACAGATTGCCTGACATTCGCTCTGAAACCTGTTCCACTTTTCTCAGGCCTGTTCATCGACTGTGAAAAACACCGGACCAGTCCTTACTCGGTCTCTCTACAGAATCATTTCTCCGTAACTCCTCTAAGAGATTTTATACAAAATATTATTTTTAGGGCGATATTAACTGTATTGTTGCAGATGTTATTCGACTCACATACCACTTAGCTGAAAATTATGACTACAGAAGTAATACATTACGAGCCCATTTAACACAAAAATATTAGAACTGGATCACTAGTAGAAAGTTTTAAAAACGGCTAAAAGGCGCGTTTATTAGAAGACTCACTGCCGGAAATAATTATTACCAATTTCAAACAAACTTGAGGAATCCCATATTAACGAAGTGCCATGTCTTAAAAATCCTAAGTCTATCAGATGTCGTGGCTGTATAATACTGTGTCTATCAAATATCTTGATTTCAAAATAACAGTTCATCCCATAAATAACGGCGGTTTTAGCGCGGTTCCTCCCTCCCTTCATAGGGAGGAACCCCGCTTATAAGGCTTGTTTATTAGAAGACTCACTGCGGGAAATAATTATTACCAATTTCAAACAAAATTGAGGAATCCCATAATAACGAGATGCCATGTCTTAAAAATCCTAAGTCTGTCAGTATTGTATAATACTGTTTCTATCAAATACCTTGATTTCAAAATAACAGTTCATCCCATAAGTAATGGCGGTTTTTAATATTCATCACATTTCATTATTGTGGAATTTAGCAGTCTAGTATATCCTTCCAATTGTATCATGTAGTCCAGGTATTTCCTAGTTATGGTATTCCGTGTAAATAGCTTTTTGGGGTCATGGTATTTTTTAACAATAGTGTTTCACAGTGTGGTGTATTGTGGTAATTGTTATCGTAGTCCAGGTATTTCCTAGTCATGGTATTCCGTGCAAATGGCATTTTCGGGTCACGGTATTTCTTAACCATAGTGTTTCGCAGTGTGGTGTATTGTGGTGATTGCATATCGTAGTCCAGGTATTTCCTAGTCATGGTATTCCGTGCAAAATGCATTTTGGGGTCACGGTATTTCTTAATCATAGTGTATATCGAATGTCCAGGTATTTCCTAGTCATGGTATTCTGTGCAAATGGCATTTTCGGGTCACGGTATTTCTTAACCATAGTGTTTCGCAGTGTGGTGTATTGTGGTGATTGCATATTGTAGTCCAGGTATTTCCTAGTCATGGTATTCCGTGCAAAAAGCATTTCGGGGTCACGGTATTTCTTAACCATAGTGTTTCGCAGTGTGGTGTATTGTGGTGATTGCATATCGTAGTCCAGGTATTTCTTAGGCATTGCATTAGATTTTCGTAACCACAATATTTCACAGTCGTAGTTCATTGCAGCCTGGTCCATGATACTTTGTTGCCACGGTGTTTGGACGACATTCTTTATTTGTTTAGTCACGGTATATTGAAGAAATGCCATTTCCTAGGTACTGTATATCAAGGTAATTTTTTTTAAAGATCAAGGTGCTTCGTAGTCATAATACGATTATTTTATGTTTATGAAATTCTTTATCGTAGAATTTTTGTTAACAATATTTGATAGAGGATCTTCCGTGGTCTAGTGGCTAGCGTGCTAGATTCATAAGCGGGAGATCGTGGGGTCAATCCCCACCCGAAAAAAAAATTGATAGATTTCGTAGTTTTGCAACCTGTAAAATGTAGACTAAGTCCCTTTATTTTGTAATAATGTATACATTTTGTATTTTGTTTCAAAATTAAAAACAATATCCCTTTGTGATGTGCAAAAAATGAAGGATAATAAATCATTGTTTAAAATGTAAGCTAGAAAAGATGGAAGTAGAGATAAATAAAATTCCGGGAGATTGTAAGACAGTTTTAAAAAAAGAAGGACATTAGTTTCAGTATTTTTGAGACGGGAAGACGTGTACGTGATGTATCACGTAGAATACGGGAGGACAAGAGTAATCCTCCCGAAATGAAAGCTTGACTGATCTAAGTGTGATTTATACGTGAAGGCTTCCAATCCAGGCCTTTGGAGCTTTTATTAAACCAACTCTAGAAGGAAAGAGATCTCAGACACATCTGTCTTCAAACATATTCGTTCTCGAGTAGGTGTTACTTACACAAACTCTGTTACAATATCATAATGCAAGCACAGTAAATGTCCTAACAGAACATTTACAGTACACACCCTATTATCCAAAAGATAGTTTCACAAATAAACATTCTACAAAGTATAAACAAACATATTACTCTCCCATGGCTACCTGGACACGAAGACATAAAAAAAAAAAGTCCGTCACGCAGGAGCTGCATAACGAAGCACTTTCCTCAGAATTTGGGTAGTGCAGACTGCTTTCCAGAACAATTTGCTTAAAATATCCTACATAAATAAAATAAAAACGTGAATAGTTCTCATTTTGTAATGAGTAACTGATCAATTATTAATTTGCTTCCAGAGTTATGTTTACACATGGTACCTACTACACTACGTAATAAATACAAAAATCCTCATATTATCGTATTTTGTTCTAACGCAGGAACAGGATACAGTCCCTCTAGTGGTAGAAAGCGCTCCTTGCGGCGGCTTTGTGAACCTACGTCTGCCGGCTTTTCTATTCAAATATATTACAAATTAAACCCCCGCTTTCCGATTGACCGATCAAGCTCATTTTTACACTTCTTTCTCATGAGTTACCCACGACGTATACCACGTTTCGTTACAATACAGCAGAAATTACGACCGGTATGAGTATATTAGGAATTTGGGTCCGGAGTAAACCCCCCCCCCCCTTCTAATGAACCGATTTAGTTTATTATTACAACACATATTTACCTGTAGATTACCACTACGAATACCGAGTTTCGTCGAAATATACTAAAAATCACGGCTGTTAGTGGCGAATTGGTATTGTGGGTCCGGAGTGAACCCCCCCCCCTCCTAATGAACTGATTTAGTTCATTTTTATATCTCACTTTTCTCTCTATATTAACACTACGAATACCAAGTTTCGTTGAAATATAACAAATATTACGGCTGACATAGTCAAATAAGTGTTTTGGGTTCGGGGTAAACCCCCCCTTCCGGTGGACCGACTTTGGTGGTTAACGAACTCGTTCAATCGTTTGCTAATTGAATGCTATATACCAAGTTTCGTGACGAAAAAACAAAAACTCTGGCCGCTATCGTGTTAACAGACACACACATATATATATATATATATATATATATATATATATGCATATATATATATATATATATATATATATGTATATATATATATATATGCATATATATATATATATATATATATATATATATATATATAAATTTTAACGGGGGTCATTTTCGGTGTCTACTAGGTAGGATCGATAAAGATTTGAAGAAATTTTTCAAGAATTCCGTCATGAGTCCAACCTCAATAGCTACTTTCCTTCGGAGGAAAGTGCTAAAAATGAGTACAGCTGTGGACATACAATCAAAACTAGCTACCAACCGACCTGAACCCGACGTACAAACAGTGACGACACCTGACTTAAACAAAACCATACACACTAACACACTGTATGAATGGGAAGGAAATTGGCTGAAGAGTGAATGTTAATTAAGAGAAATTAAAAACACGACCAAAGCCTGGGTAACAGAATCATTCACTCGACAAGACCAAGTAATTTTATGCAGACTCCGTATAGGCCACACCCGACTTACCCACTCATACTTAGTGGACAGAAAGGAAAGACCAATGTGTAGACTATGCAACAGAACATTAACTGTAAAACATATCCTGACGGACTGTAGATAACGCAGCAACTTAACCATTCCTCATGACTTACATGACTTACTGACAGAAGGTAGTCCGTACATTCAAACACTTCTAACATATTTCAAATATACACACATTCACTCGAAAGTATAACTATATGTCATTTTTAATGGAAACATTTTATTCTTTATTATTTTATTGTATATAATATTTTTAAGGCAGGGGTTGCATGGACAATGTTTTTATTTTGACAGCCATCTTTCATATGCACTTAAGACTGGCGAAAAGATCTGTTTATGTAGCTTTCATTGATATTAGAAGGGCGTTTGATTCCATACCTCATTCTTCTCTCTGGCATAAGCTTCATGTGCTAGGAATGAGCCCAAAAATCTTGCGGCTACTTATGTAACTATATAATAGTGCCACCGTTCAAATAAAACGAGGATCCGAAATTACTTCTAAAATAAAGGCAACCGAAGGTCTCTTTCAGGGTGAGGTTTTGAGTCCATTTCTGTTTGCTTGCTTTCTGTCAGATATAGAGGTGTTCTTCAGAAACAAAGGAGCTAGTGGTTTAAGTATAAATGGGAATGAAGATATTATAGTATTATTGTATGCTGATGATTTAGTTATTTTGGCGGACTCCCCAGTTGACCTTAAAAAGAAATTAGCTATCTTAGAGGAATATAGCAGCTTGAACTCTTTATCGGTTAATATATCAAAATCAAAAATATTGAAATTTCACAAAGGCAAATGCAAAAATGACTCCAAATTCTATTATTCTGGTCAAGAAATTGAGCAAGTCAAGAAGTTTGTTTATCTTGGTGTTTTGTTCTCGTCGTCAGCACTATTTCTAGAGGAAACAATTTATGCAATTACAAAATTTAAATCTGCAATATCTACTGTTTTCAAAATTTTGGTAGGGTCTAAATGTCACGACTGGGATGCCACAACTAAACTCTTCCATGCATTGGCTAGATCCAATTTAGTGTATGCAGCTCCAGTTTGGTCTTTGAGGTATCTGAGATATTTGGAGCAAGCAGAAACTGGGTTTTACAAGAAATTATTTCAACTAATTCGAAGTACTCCGAACTACATGATTCGATTAGAGGTTGGAGGTGACTATGTTTCTGTACAAATTATGAAATCGATGCTTTCGTGGCTCTATAAAATTTTATCTATGCCCAATGATAGATTACCAAAAATATGTTATAATCGACTATTAGCACTAGACCAAACCCCCACAAACAATGTTAAATTTAATTGGGTATCTCAAGTCAAAAATATATTTCATTCATTGGACCAAATAAATATCGGGTTAACGCAGGATCCAAATGTAATTAAAGGAAACATATGTAATATCCTGGATGCTTATAAAATTGCTGCACAAAATAGAGATCTCGATAAAATGAGAAACTCAGGATATAGTCCAATATATAAATTTATTACACCATCCACGGGACATCCTCATGACTTTTTAACGTTAAGATTACCTTTTGTAACTCTCAAAATTATTGCACAACTCAGGACTACTAGCAACTTTAATATTAAATTTTGTATTAAAAGTGTTAATTATAGCATTAATCCTAAAGAAATGTGTATCCTTTGTAGATCGAATGCCTATGAAGATTTGTATCATATTATGTTGCACTGCCCAATTTACAAGCCTATCAGAGAGCAATATCTACCATTGAATTACCCAGGAGATAACGCTCAATTGCATGAGATCCTAAACAGAGCCTCAAAAGAGGATTATTTCAAAATATTTCTATACCTTAAGAATATGTTAAAGCTGAGGGCTTCACTGCTCGGAGAATAATTCTACTTTGTTTTGTTATTGTTTGAATATTCCTATTTTTCCTCCTGTTTATCTATTTTTAAATATATTATAGAGTATATAAATTTAAATAACTAGGCTACATACAATATTTTTTATGTATTATGATTGCCAAAACAATATCTATTTAAATAAATGTAAATAAGTTATTTTTGTAAATTATTAAGTTAAAAATATTATTAAGATATTGGTGCATGTTAAATAAAAATTAGATTAATGCATGAGCCTAGTAATACTAACATTAGTTATACTAATCACATTATATAAGGCCTACTCCTCGCTATGGGGAAACCTTGTAAGCGATAAACAAAAATAAAAATAAAAAAAATAATATTTTTATATATTTTTTTTAATTTTATTTATTTTTTTTAATACTTTTTGTTACATTCGTTTATTTTATAACCAACTGACTATCACTTGACTACCAACTGACTCACTTTGATTCTGCCGTTCTTATGAGGTCGTCGCCCTTGTTGCGAAACTCAAAAACAATAAATAAAAATAATGCAAGCACTAACTGTGTGAAATAATTTAGCATCAGAGATACTTAATACAATGTAGTCCCTAAGTAGTGTTTAAGCTTCAATTTGAGCGAAAAGGTTCCTATTAATATTTCAGACTAAAAATCCCGGTAGCCTCCCAACAAATGGATTTAGAGAACAAAGTTAAAAATAAATGCTGTAGGCCACTAAATTTTGCACATTTTTGTACCAAGGAATGTGGATTGTGGAGATTTTTTCGGTCTATCTTTAATAATTAGATTGTTTCAGCGTTTATCACTGATCAGTGAATATAGCTGAATCATCACAGGGAGCCTTGATCAACGCTGGAAAACACTAAATATTATTTATTTATATATTTTTAATGAATGAATGGATTAGGTTCACAATTTAATCCAATAGAAAGCGTTGAAATAGCATACCTTCACGAATTATTTAAGATATACCACACGAATATCCACATCCCATGATGCAAAATTAGTGTCCTTGGCACCAACATGAGCAAAATTAAGTAGACTAAAACGTTTATTGTAGTTTTATATATATATATATATATATATATATATATATATATATATATATATATATATATATACATATATATATATATATATATATATATATATATACATATATATATATATATATATATATATATATGTATAAATCAGTCCCATAACAGGCCACGAGGGTCCTGAGCGGCTGATACTATAAATGTATCATATTAATGACCATACGACACGCTTGAGAGATAGTGTGGTCTGTACTATGCTCCAGCCGGCTGAATTTCCCCTTCGCTGCTTGGACTGCTTAAGTCATTAACACCAAGGTACCCATTAATAAATTAATTAAAGACTGGATTGGCCTAGGGACGGTCAGGGCGGCCGAATCTAACCAACGAACGAAGGCACTAGAAGATTAAAATCTTTAGTGCTTCTCGGGATTTGAACTCAGGTCGTCCACCATATTAGTCCAGTGCTGTACCACTGAGCGAACCTGGCCCCCATATATATATTTATATGTTTGTGTGTTTGATCTGTGAATTTCATTACACTAATTGTTGGACTCTTTGAATATATGTCCATATTGTCCGTATATATTTTAATTGATAAGAAAGCTTAATCCCAAAACGTCAGATTCGTCCAATTCCTAATTGATAACTTCATCCTTTTTTAATTAAAATTAACGTGCTTCAATAGTCCAGGATTTGAGAAGTTCATTTAGGAACTCTAATACCAGTAATTAGTTTTTATATCTTTTCCATTTTTATTGACATTTTTAAAATGGACATCATTTTTTTTATTGTTTTAATAAAATATAATCCCTCTTGGTTTGATTAGAGCACATTCGCCAGGAGCGGAAAATGTAACAGCACTCCATTTATTTGTTTAACACATTCTCTGCTCACTTCATAATTTAAATTTTCTCTTATGTGCCACTTGGTTTTTTTTTTTTTTTTTTTTTTTTTTTTTTTTTTTTTTTTTTTTTTTTCGAATTTCTTATGGATTTTTGATTTAAACTCACAGAAAATGTTTATGTATTCTAATATCTACCAAAATATTAGTTTTTTTCCGTATATGCTACGGAGCCGACACCCAGAGCAAGACATGGCGCTCCTTATATGCTGCGGAGTTGGCAGGGATTGTGTTATATGTACGTGCGGTTATGGGAGCCGTCCGACTTCTTATAGGAGCTCTACTTAGCTATAGTACCGCATTCATTTGTTTCAGAAAGTAGATTAAAGAAAAAATACAATAAACACTAATTTATATTTCGTCAAATAAATTTAAAAATATGTACAAGTTTTCATGTAAACTAGCATTATAGTTTTGTTTACAGAATAAATAATAGCAGATTTAAAATCAGCACACCAAAAACCCCTAATGTGGTAAATATCATTGAAAACAGAAAATAATAATTTTTTTCCTGTCCCGAAGAGCCTACAATTTTGTAAGCGAAAAATTTACGTCACGATTTGAATTTTAATATCTCGCCTTGAGATATTCTGATGTTTACGAGTAGAAGGAAAATAGGGTTTCTGGCGCACTTCCAAAATACCTCCATTTTACCCGAAAAACCTGATCGCTGGGTTTTTGATGATTTTAATAAAAAGTGAGTTAAAGTGAGTTAAAGTGAGTTAAAGTCAGTTAAAGTATGTTACTTTAACTTACTTTAACAGACTTTAACTTACTTTAACTGACTTTTACTCACTTTAACTTACTTTAACTCACTTTTTATTAAAATCATCAAAAATCCAGCGATCAGTTTTTTCGGGTAAAATGGAGGTATTTTGGAAGTGCGCCAGAAACCCTATTTTCCTTCTACTTTTACGTCCTTGGATTCTTTGAAAAGACGCGAGCTTCCTTTTTCTCAGGCTCTAAAGCTAGAAATTTTCACCCAATCGGGATATTTCTCAGTGTTCTGGAATTAACGTTATATACAAAATCGTTTTAATTTTATTTTTAATTTGAGAACCATTTCTTACTGAGATAATACAATATTAATTTACATGATTAGATAAATAAAGCTCTCTTCTTTTTGAAGATCCCAAAGACGTAAAACTCGGATTATCTCAAGGCGAGATTTTGAATTTCAAAACTTCATGTAAATGTTTCGCTTACAAATTTGTAGTCTCTTACGGACAGGAAAAAAAATTATTATTTTATATTCTTGACGATATTTACCACATTAGGGTTTCTTGAAGTGCCGATTTTAAATCTGCTATTATTTTTAGTGTGAAAAACTGTATAATGCTAGTTTACTTGAAAACGTAAGCATATTTTCCAATTTATTAGAGGAAATATAAATTATCGTTTAACAATCGTATTTTTTCTTCACTTTACTTTCTAAAGCAAATGAATTGATGAAAAAATAGTTTCGATATCATTTTCGAATTTTTATATTTAAAATAAAGCAATTTCAACCTATTTTATTATTAGCCTGCTTATAACATTATAATCCTATGGGTATTTAGGGGTAAACTTAGACAGCAGACTAAATTTTGCACAGCATGTTAATTATATTTGCGATAAAGACAACAAAACTCTATGTAAAATATATCCATATTTCAACAAGAAGTTCTTACTGAGCCCATCTAATAAATTACTCCTATTTAAATCAATAATAAGACCTGTATTATCATACGCTTGCCCTGCATTCAGCTTTATATCAAAATCGAATATGCAGAAAATACAAATATTAAGTAGGTTATTAAGTGTCCCAGAATAACCAATAACTACCCGTACTATACAAAAATCTCAAAAATGCAAACTGAAACGAAAATACCATATATAAAAATATATTTATAATATATCTGATTTAGTAATATAGGAATCAAAAGGGACAAACTCTTGACTAAATATAAGGTCTATTTGCTAGAATGTGGGGACTGTAGCGCAAAATATATAGGAGAATCCGAACAAATTCTCAAATAGCGTATCATGCAGCATGCAAAAACTGTAGACGATCATTCACAATGTCAAACGGCTCTTTCAGAACACGCCACAGCAAATTCCCACTCATTCAATTTTCAGGAAGCAAAAATTTTAGATAAAGAACCAAACAGCCTCAAAAGAAAGATTAAAGAAAACCTTTACATTGTAGAAAGACAAGAACAGGTGGTAAATAAAAAAAAAGGACATCAAATACTTAAATAAAATCTTCCAGAACCTTGTAGTGCAGAATAGAAATGACGGGGACTGTAGACAGGTTTACGGGGAGGAAGGTTAGGATACTAGTGTTTCATAACCCTCAGACGCATATTCCTATGCAATATTAAAATGACTTTATTATAATTGTACGTGATGGGAACAGACCATCGAATGTAAGTATACACATAATGATCTAAATATGTACTTGTTTCCATCAAATTATAGATGCATAATGTACAAATAATTTTAGGAAATACCCTTTGAGGAGGAGCAGAATAGCTCGAAACCGGTTAGGGTGAAGATAATAAAATACATGAAGTGAAAGGTGTGTTTTTATAACCTATTGGCTACAAAAAACAAGAATATTAAAAATATTTACATATAAACTTACGTATAGTTTCTTTCAAAGATGCAGGAAAAGCAGGAACCCACTGATAAAAGAAATAGGATAATAACATATCCTTATGAAGAGGAATACTGAAAAGTAAATATGTATGAGCAGAAACATCTAGTATACTGCCTGATCTCTGCTCCTATTATCTCATAGCTAGGACTAGCAGATAGCTTTAGGTACTAAGCTGTAAACATAAACACAGGTCTTCTACAATCCCATTCTTTAATTGAATTTAGTTTTATTAACTATTAATTATTAATTAACTCTCCTATTACTTATCAGTGTATATCTCTTCAAATAATTATTATCATTAAAATTATAATTAAATATTATTATAGTTATCTTTAATTTATATTATCATTATATGATAAGCCTTAGTAAGTAGTTAGTAGTCTAAGGCAGGGTTTTTGTAAAATTTTTCCCTTATAAATAATTGTTGACCTTAATTTTAATCTAGAAATAGTGTGTTTGTGTGGTTTAGAGGTACACATGTGTTTTTTTTTTTTTTTTTTTTTTTTTATGGAAGAGAAACAGTGTTAAGACCTTTTCACACATTCTTTTTGTGTTTCATAACTGGATCACAGCATATAAATGAATCCAAAATTTACAGAAACTCAAATTAAATTAAAATAAAAATTCAACAAATTAAATTTAAAAAAAACGAAAAAAAACGTTTTTATTCATGAAAAAACAATAATATCAATAATCAAAAGGTAGGTCGAGAAGAAAGAATCTATAGACATCTCTGAAATAATAGAATTATCTGATTACATCAACACTAAAGTTATTAATATTGGAAAAAGTTATATAAGATAAATTCAATAGGATTGGAATTTTTATTCCAATAAAGAGTTTCAATTTTTTTTTTTTTTTCATTGGCTCTTTCTGAGGTTTTCTTCGGAATTAAATATCCTCGAGTGAGAGTAAATCTTTTGATCCGAGAAAGATTGGAGTGAGTTTCTTCACCCTTTAGAAAGCTGGGAAAACTCTCAGAATTCCGCCATGAAATTCCTCACCATCGCAACACTTATTGAAGATAAACCCATCTCGAAGGAACTGCTTCATTTAAGCTTCTTTCTGTAAAATCCTGATGCCTGCTCTGACATCAGAAGTATTGGATAAAATAAACATAATGTCCTTGAGAGCTAAGGTGTCAGCACTCTATGCCTAAAGTTGTGGGGTGGTGGCTTTTCATAGTGAAAAAGAAAATGCATAAAATGGAGAAAAATAGCTTAGAAGAGAAAAACTTTCTCACAATCATTTTGCTACTTTTGGGTAGAATTCATTCTGAGTGACTCAACACTAAATTGCCTAGATAAAGCATATATATATATATATATATATATATATATATATATATATATATATATATATATATATATATACAGTAGAATCTCCCTAATCCGGCTTCGACGGGACCGGGGTACAGTCAGAATAGAGAGAACCCAAGATTAGAGAATTCAGTTAGAAGCGGCCACTCATGTATTTGAAAACCCTTATTATTGGAGGATATAATAATATGTACCAGTTTTAATATTGCATATTTAAGTAAAATTTAGGTACCGAAGAATAAAACAAATTCAAAATAAGTAAATCCTTGCTGGTGTATTATTTACATGTGCATATGCATGTAAACGTTTCCAGGAATTAATATATATAAACAGTTAAACTAAATCAAAAATATTTCATTACTAGCGAAATCACATATGTATGCATACATTATTACAGTATCAAAAAATTACAAGAAAAATAGTAGCAGGGGCCTTAGTAGAAACATTTTTTTGTTTCTCAGTAGAAACACAAGTTGCTGCCTCTAAAACGAAACATATATGCCTTCTTTCACTTCCATTCGATGAAATACCACGAATCAAATGTTTGGCCAGCTAGGAAGGGAAGGTTTTCTAGGAACCCTCCAGCCGGACTAGCTCCGGCGAGTTCCAAGATCCGTCATTCATAGACCGTCGGATTAGAGAGAGCGACGGATAAGAGAAAGCCGGATAAGGGAGAGTCTACTGTATATATATATATATATATATATATATATATATATATATATATATATATATACAGTATATGTGTATATATATACACGTATATACATATATGTTTGTGTGTATGTATATCATGTCAACAATGGTTCGAGTTACTTTTAGATAAATTATATTAAGAAATTATATATTATTTAAAGGAAATTCTTTACTTTCCTCCATCAGTGAGGGTGTGTTACCTTTAACAAAGTATTGCTAAGTATGAAATAGCATCTAGTCCTCATTTGCGCCGTGTAAATATTACTCAAAGTTGAGATGATACATAACCCTATTGTCGAGGAATGCAATAAATCTTTCTTGACATCTCATTATGAAGAATCGTGGACCGGAAAAAGTTGTATATCACTGGATCATGTAATTTATGTTATATGATTATCTCATTTATAAATTATATAAATTATTATTTGTTTTAAAGCCAAGAAGTACAATAACTTATTACAGTATAAATTTTGATAGAATTCTTGTCTTTGAAGAACAGAAAAATAAATTAAAAGTCATTCCCGTAACATGGAGATGCTGTAGTACACCGTTTTAGGTACTCAATAAATTATTTAAAGGCTAAAAAAAACTGATAAATTCCGATAATACATAAACATAACTGCTAATTATTTCGTATGGAATAAATAGTACATAAACAGCTGACTGATTGAATGAGGAATTAGGAAAGATGACATCCGGATTGCGATAAAGAAATATTAAAAAAGCAACAAAATGAAAAAAAAACCCACGAGTAGTTCCACTTTGTTTGGTAAAGATCAGAATATTTAGAATTATATAAAAAGCTGACATATTTGTATTTCAATGAGGAAGTAAAAAAAATGTGCAAAGTAATTTCGGGTTGATGCTATATGTAATGTTTTTAATTGTGAATTTAATATTAAAGTTGCTGCAGGTTCTTAATTGGGCTATGAACTTTAAAATATGAAAAGGCATATATAGATTAATTAATAACTCTTACATATTAATGACAATAGTATACCGTTTTCATTCCGTGTTCCGTTGTTTATTTTAAAATTATTGACAACAAAAATGTAGTAAATTTTGTTAAATTCAGCAGAAAATAAATTTTTGCAAAACTATAAAAATAACTAGTTATCCGATTTCCCGTGCCCACCGCGAAACTCTACTCTCGGCGAAGCTTGCGGAACCAAATCCTGAGTCCCACAAGATATTTGATAACATATATCAAAATACGTTTTCAAGAGCAATTAGGCTCATGTAATCGAATCAAACCACAAATCAACAACTGACAACATTAGTCGAGAGGTTAGCTAAGTGAATCCTAAAGCGGCTTACATTTTATTGTGATTGACGCTGTTCTCGAATCAACAGGTGGTATTACTTACTTCAAAGGTCCCGCCAACACCTACACCCTGTGTTCTTCATCCAATCACCAAATCACTGAGAATTACTCCATAGCCCTCAATCAATGATCTAACTTCTCCAATTGATTCCAAGAGATGAATAGACGCCTTTTTGTAGTTCTTTCAATAGGAAATTAGACGAATAGAATGAATAAAGTTTTTAAAACAAACTTTCAATTGCAAGTGTCTGAGTAGTTACATTCCTTCGGAAGGAAGAATGAAAGAAATAAGTATCCTTACGTAGGGTGGTCCAAAAAACTGAAGTTTTTTTTAGAGACCTAGGGACCCTCCCATTTTGTTACATCTAATAAAAGAATAATCTATGCAAAATCTCAGCACCCTAGAACATATGGAAGGCAGTGCTCAACAACGTTTAGTTTTCATACATTCTTGAAAAACACTTAAGTTTAGAAAATATTTGTTTGTTTGTTTTTCAAGGTTTAGAAGTTAAAAAAGCTTTTGATCTCTTTATTACAGTTGATGTTAAACATTTTAAGCATTTTAGACATGAGGGTACTGGAATGTAAAGGAGTTGAAAAACTTCAAATATTTGTTACTTTCGGGTATTTAACGAATTTTTTGCTTCACGATTTTAATCTGCAAAATTTCACTAAGGAAGATCATTGAAGTTAATTTATTAATAGAAACTGAAATAAAGAACTGAGCCAGTGAAAGTATCTTTGAAAGTGTGATTTTTAGTGGGAACAATATTTTAATCAAAATGAAAGTGCTTAAGTCGCATCTTGCAGGCAGTGTTTACTTAATCGGTTTTAAGGAATTAGGATATTTCACAAAGAAGAACCAGCTTCCTACAATAAGAAAAGTTTTGTTAAGATTTCATTTTGGTTTAAGTGAAAAAAAAAACTGTCAGAAACACTAGTCATGGCACAATTTAAGAATTGACTGAACTTTGGAGCAAAGCCCTAATGTACGTGCCGACTAAATATACCGAGGATTTGATTGAAAAACTTGAAAATATGCATTCACAGTGGCTTTTAAAGAAAAATAAAGGGAGAAAACAGAAAAACAAGGAACAAACGAGCAATAATTTTTAGGCAAAATTGGAGAGCTTTTTCACATTGCCCATGCATGTTTAATGTAAATACGACAAGACAACGATTGGCCAAATAACTAAGAGAAAAATGATCATTTCATCTCAAGACAAAGAGTATATTAAAATACAAGAAAGATTTGAAAAAGAAGAAGAGAGAAGAAACAAGTCTGTTTCTCCTGCAAAATCCACGTCTTCTTCTATTAATCCAACCGATGATGAGTAAAATGATAGTTCAAGTGCTAAAAGCAGTTCTGAAAAATGTTCTGATGATGAATTAAATCAACCTTCGTCCAAAAAAGAGTTAGAAAAAGTGTTAGGTGGCAAGAGTGAAGATGTTTCTTTACCAAACGCTAAGAAAAGCCTTTTGGAACTTGGAGCCAGTTCCAAAGAAAAAATTTAAAGACTTCATTTTTATTATGGTCTTCATTATAAAATAAACTTATTTTTAACATGGTTTCTAATGTAAAATAACCAAATAAATTTAACCCTTAACCGCAGGCTTGCGGTCCCAGAGACTGCGCTCGGAAACGATGCCTTCATTCCGAGTAGATCTAGTTGCCTGAGGCCAGCTGTACTTTGTTTACCTTTCCGTTTAGGCGGGAACTACCTGTTCCCAGTTCCGGTTCCCTTCTATTTCCCATAGTGCACGTGGCATTGAAGGCTAGGTTCTGCTTGCGGTCCCAGAGACCGCGCTCGGAAACGATGCCTTCATTCCGAGTAGATCTAGTTGCCTGAGGCCAGCTGTACTTTGTTTACCTTTCCGTTTAGGTGGGAACTACCTGTTCCCACTTCCGGTTCCCTTCTATTTCCCATAGTGCACGTGGCATTGAAGGCTAGGTTCTGCTTGCGGTCCCAGAGACCGCGCTCGGAAACGATGCCTTCATTCCGAGTAGATCTAGTTGCCTGAGGCCAGCTGTACTTTGTTTACCTTTCCGTTTAGGCGGGAACTACCTGTTCCCACTTCCGGTTCCCTTCTATTTCCCATAGTGCACGTGGCATTGGAGGCTAAGTTCTACTTGCGGTCCCAGAGACCGCGCTCGGAAACGATGCCTCGATTCCGAGTAGATCTAGTTGCCTGAGAACAGCTGTACTTTGTTTACCTTTCCGTTTAGGCGGGAACTACCTGTTCCCACTTCCGGTTCCCTTCTATTTCCCATAGTGCACGTGGCATTGAAGGCTAGGTTCTGCTTGCGGTCCCAGAGACCGCGCTCGGAAACGATGCCTTCATTCCGAGTAGATCTAGTTGCCTGAGGCCAGCTGTACTTTGTTTACCTTTCCGTTTAGGTGGGAACTACCTGTTCCCACTTCCGGTTCCCTTCTATTTCCCATAGTGCACGTGGCATTGAAGGCTAGGTTCTGCTTGCGGTCCCAGAGACCGCGCTCTGTTCGCGGTCTCCCTGACCGCATGCCTGTGAATGTGCGACTTTTTGAATTCAAGTAATTGTATTGATTCTGGGTATTCCGTTCCTTTTTTTTAAGTAAATATCAAGTGTTAATCTTCTCTAACAGTTATGTTGACTCAAAACTGTCCAGGAAACTCAAAAATTTACACCGATGATCCATGGTTTGCTGAAACCGTATTGGAATGGTTACAAGATGAAGAAAATGACAGTGATATTTCCAATATCTTAATTGTCGTCTATATTTTTTTACTTATTATTATTTATATTTTTCAGGTTCAGAAGTAAGACAAGTTTGTAAAGAAAATCTCAATCCCCGGAAGACCTACCAATCATGCTCCAAAGCCAAAAAAAAAAAAAAAAAAAAAAAAAAAAAAAAAAAAAAAAAAAGAATCTCACTAACAGTGTTACCTCTATGCCACACCAATTTGTGTACAAAATTGTTTCGTCCTGTTTGTCAGAACTGTTCAGGTCAAAACATCCAAGAAAACAATGTAAATGAACAGGAATGTAAATGATTAGGTACACATTTTTATACTTTTTTTTTAGCGATTATATTTTTTATTATTATTATTTTCTTTTTATGATTTATGAAATTTTTAAGCATACGAATTTTCTCTTCTATACTGGTATTTCTTGTATTATGGTTATTTTGAAGTTTTTAACGTATTTTGCTACCATAAAAAAATGTTTTTAAATAATAAGTGTTTATTCTTATTTGTGGAGCAACTGATTTTCATCGATTTTATTTTTTCAATTATATTGTTTATTTCGTTGGTTTAATTATTATATATTCATCTGTATGTCTTCAAATTTCAATTAAATTTGGTGGTACCTACTATTTACCAAAATTTAGTTGTACAAAGCACGTGGATTGGAAAGTTCATTAAAATATCGGGAAAAAATGTTTTTATTATTTTAACAATTTTTGATAAATCTTTTGTCAACTTTTACAACATTTTTCATTGAAAAGAATGTGTTATAAGAAATATCCCCAAAGAAGAAAGCGCCAGCGGGAATTGAAAGGCCCACAGGGCGAGTTTTAAGGGCTGGAGTCCTTAAATGCCTGTAGTTGCGTTACAAAAATCCATGCCTGTAGCTAAGGGTTAAGTATGCTAACATGTCTTCTCATTTTTCAAAACTTTAAAACAAATTCCCATTTTCATTTTTTTAAAACAGCATTGAGCACTGCCTTCCAAGTGACTTATGACCTTGAAATTTTGGCTCCTTATTTCTTTTATCAAATAGGAAAGAATTGGAGGGTCCTTTGGTTTTTAAATTCAACTTGAGTTTTTACCATTAGATCTTGGACCACCCTAATACTTACGTACTAGTTGCACCGAGAAGCGGGACTCATTCAGGGATCCGGATCATGGAATGAGAACTCAATTGACGTTGTGGCAATATGGCGACGGAAAGACCATTTATTAATATTACCAACGAGTTGGATTGACTAGAGTTTCGATATAACCTTGAGCGAGCACAAAGAACACTACAACACTAAGAAGTGAAACAAGAAATAATAAATTGTAAAAACACAAATCTAACAGTAAGTGAACACAAAACGATGCATAGATGGAAGAAAGAACAGCCAAAGAAATCGCCCATAGGAATGAACCAATAGAAACGCTTCATTTGAGTTCTCATTTCATGATCCGGATCCCTGAACGAGACCCACTTCTCGAGATCGGTGAAACTAGTACGTAAATACCGAAATATTGAGTGAATAAAAAAAATCTTTATTTTATATTATACAAATTTATTAAACTTTTCATAAATATTATTTTGATAAATTTGAAACAGGGCTTATCAAGAATGTTAGAAGTAGGTATTGTTCTATTAGCGGACTCTATACTTAAAGCTCACTTGCTTCATAAATTAATAAAGAGTTCTATTTCAACCTATCCAATATGTAGATTTAGATAAAGATATCGAAGACTTAAAAAAGAGATAGGCAGAGATCAACAACATATCAGGCTGTACCGTATGAAATAGGTTGTATCAGGCTGTATCGTATGAAATAGGTTGTATCAGGCTGTACCGTATGAAATAGGTTGTATCAGGCTGTACCGTATGAAATAGGTTGTATCAGGCTGTACCGTATGAAATAGGTTGTATCAGGCTGTACCGTATGAAATAGTATGAAATGTCAGTTTTGTTTACTTTGCGATTTAATCCTTTCCCTTTTTTATTTCATTATTTACAAACATCATTGTTATTCATATAGAATTAAAGCTCTTTTATTCCTATTATTTAAATCAGTAACTTGCGTACTGATACAACGGAAATCCGTATTATTTTTTATTATGAATTTAAGCTCGGCCATAGCGCTGCTGAGGCCTGTATGAACATTAACACGGCTTTCGGGGGGGGGGGGGACGGTGAATGAACGAACTGTTTACCGGAGGTTTTCCAGGTTTCGAAGTGGAAATTTTGACCTTGACAACGAGGAGCGAGGAAGGCCAGAAACCAAGCTTGACAATGACCACCTGAAAGAATGGGTTGAAGCTTATCCCTCAAAAAGCACTAGGGAACATGCCAAAGAACTCGGAGTGAGAGCCACGACAGTTTTAAGACAATTAAAGGAAATCGGCAAGTCTAAAACTGACATTTCATACGGTACAGCCTGATAGTAAATTATAAAGTGAATTTAGAATTACTTAGAATAAGAACAGATACCTACTAGACAAATGACATAGAAAATTTTAGGAATTTAACAAGTTTCGACAAAAAATTTAAGAACAAGTTGGCTTCGACATGAAATTTCAGTGGCTCGTCGTAAGCACGGTACGGGATACATGTGTCCCGCAAGGATTCCCACTGCTGAGCTTTATGGGACAACTGCGTCCCGTAAACATCTGTACATATATATACTTCACACGAAATCAAAAAAAATTCTGAAGGTTATTGCTTAATATTTTTGGTACTAAAAGTTATATGATAACTACTTTGAAGCAGGAGTAGGATTACATAATTAATAAATTAGTACTTGATAAAGCAAAGCATAAGAACCTATGTTATATTCTTAACATTTACAAATATTATCTACAGAAATCGTAAGAATCAAGTTAAATATTAAAAACAAAAATTGTTTGAACAAGTTTCAGGATTTTAAAAGCCGTATAGAATAAGTGAAAGAAAATTATAATTCAAATATTTTTGTTAAAAACCTGACTTATTCGATTGGGCTTCATGATCCATATTAAAAGAATTTAGGCAGTAACCCGGATTCCCTTTACACTCTGAACAAAACGTGTACACGTTTTTAACTTTTTTTATCATGTTTATTTATTTATTTATTTATGAGCGACCGTAACTAAGGCGACTCGCTCAGAACAAAAATTACATATATAATATACATACGAAAATTACATCTAATTAAATACAATCTTATTTTACACATTTTTGCCCAAATATACAAATTGAAATTTATATACACATCTATTTATAAGAGAATACAATATACTTGAATATATGAAAAATCAATATTATAATAATGCATAAAGTTTATACAAATAATCAATTAAGTTGGTTGAAGGAGGTTTCACACTCCTGATAGTTTTATATTGTCAAATGTAAGATTTTAGTATAGTACGGCTGTATAGTTTTAACATTTTAAGATAAATAAAATACATACACATATATGTGTGTATGTCCTGTTATAATTTGTTCATGTTTAATTATAATTATAATTTGTTTAGGAGGTTGGTCTTGTTGAGGTAGTTCAGTATGTGTTCTATATATTTGCTTCCATCGCCGAGTAATTCAGTCATATTGTAAGGTAAGTCATAGTTTTGTCGCTGTAAACATTCAGTAAGTATGTGCTTTATAGTCAGCGGTGTGTTACACTGTGTACATGTCGGTCTGTCCTGAACAGACACACGGGTGTCCCGTATGCCGATATTCGATTATTAGTGTACGTTACGGGACTTATCTGTTAATTTCTGAGCATCTAATGGACTATGAAGTTTTCAAGTTTCTTTTTTTTTTTTTTTTTTTTTTTTTTTTTTTTTTTTTTTTTTTTTTTTTTTGCCAAGTTACAGCTATCGTAAGTTAAGGAAGTTGGGCTATTTCTTTCGCCGTACCTCAGTCGAAGCCAATACGGTATATATATGCCCCGTACCGAAGCCAACGTGTTAAGATTTTTTATGTATGTTTCTGTAAAGTAATAAATTGGTTAAAAATGTAATTAATGGCTAATACTAAAACAATAAATGTAAAGTATAGGAACACCTGAATAAATATGGACAAATGGTTTTTCGCTTTTTTGTATTATTTGTATTAATTTATTGATTGTGAGTCTCGCAACGGAGGCGACGAACTCATTAAAATGCCAGAATCAAAGGCAGTTAGTTTTAGTCAGATCAGACGATTAAAGGTCAGTTATCCTGAAAAAAAAAAAAAGATTGGTTGTCCTAAAAATAGGAAAACTAACAGAAATTATCAAACAAAATCATTAGGTATATAAAATAAAAACAAAAAGGAAATATAAAAAATGTTTGCCTAAAAAGTACTTAGTTATATTTTTGAATGAATGTTTCCATGTTTCAAATATGTTAGGAGTGTTCGTATGTATGGGCTACCTTTCGTCAGTAAGTCGTAAGGAATGGTTAGTTTGCTACGTTGTCTACGGTCAGTTAGTACATGTTTGACGGTAAGAGTTCTGTTTGATATAATTAAACAAAAACAAATTGTTATGAAAACGTCAAAGCCTATATAATGGTTTAAAAAGGAAAGCATACAGCCGTGAGGAAGTCGAATAAAGGTCTAAGAATTGACAAAAAGGCGGAAATTTCAAAGAGCAACTTTTGATGTCTGGAACTTTATCAGTACTTCAAATAGTGACAAAGTTCTAGACATATCGGCTTATTTATGGGCTGAAGTTGGATAGTTTTAGCGGAAGAAGTTGTCGGAAGAACCAATCGGTTCCACTAAAAACCTTCTGTTCGCTATTTCAGAACTTTCTTTCGTCAGCTCATGTTTTAGACGATAACAGCTCATTCTGTGAAAATATATTGTGCCGATTCCATAATAGAAATTCTACACTATTTTTATGTTCAATAGTGGGCTGTCAAGTTGACGGTATTTGATTTATAAATAAGACAGAACATTTTTAAATGAATTTCTATTTTTCTTGAGTTTATATTTGTTGACAAAATAATGCAGGTTTTGTTTGTTTGATTAGAATATTTGGGGCGAAAAACCTCGCGGTCGTCAGCGCCCTACCAAGTAAACTTGTCACACGAAAAACCATTCCATGCCCTTAGGTTGAGCTGTGCTTAAGAAGCATTCGTGTCAGGATATATATATTTATATATATTCGCTTGATTGTATTGTTTCTTTGAATTCTTGCTTTCTTTATCCATTTTTTTTTTTTTTTTGTGAGTGACACATTCCTTGCTCTCACTTCCCCTGACGCATTCATCCATCATCAAAAAAGAATACAATAACTAAAGATGTAGAATCCTATACCCGTATTGCTTGAGGGAATAACTCTAATTAGACCTGGGCAATACTGGAATAATTTATTCCTTAAATAAATAAAATGGTAATTCCTGAAATAATTATTTCCGGAATAACGGAAATTCTTTAAATGTTATTTCATCGTTAAATAAAACAATCTTCATCAAATAACTAGATGTATTTATTCCTTGAATAATTATTTGTAAATTTGATCATTCTTTGAAATAAATCAACATAATTCTAAAAGCTTTATTTCTGAAATAACTATTTGATAAATGATATTTCAGTATTTTTTATTCATGAAATAAATTATTTCACTCAGATGAAAAATAATTATTCCCGAAATAACTTCATCATGAAATAACGTTTGTAATGGATGAGAATAATGCGAATGGTTAATTCTACCATCAAAACACGAGTTAAGGAGATAATCCTTTTAACATTATTATTGGGGTCTCCCCCCGTGGTCAAGAGGTTAAAGCCTTAGATTCTCATGCAGGAGATGGTGGATTCGATTCCCGCCGGCAGGAATTTTCTCATCTAACGGCTCGTTGAGAAAATTCCTCGCTGCAGTTTGGATGTTGGCGATAATGGCCCTGATGTCGATGGGTCGTACAAAAAAAAAAAAAAAAAAAAAAAAAAAAAAAACATCAACATGACGTCATTACAATAAATGAGTAGCGTATTTTAACAATTCGGGATATTGTTAGAGAATTTGGCGATGAACAATCAACAATTGTTCGCTAAAAACTGCATTAGGCAGAAGATCGTTAAAATAAAGAAAAATACACTCACTTACTAGTCGTTTCACTAAAATACAATCACTTACTAGTCGTTTCACTAAAATACACTCACTTACTAGTCGTTTCACTAAAATACACTCACTTACTAGTCGTTTCACTAAAATACAATCACTTACTAGTCGTTTCACTAAAATACACTCACTTACTAGTCGTTTCACTAAAATACACTCACTTACTAGTCGTTTCACTAAAATACACTCACTTACTAGTCGTTTCACTAAAATACACTCACTTACTAGTCGTTTCACTAAAATTATCCTACCGATTTCACATTCATTAATGCCTTTTCAGAGCCAATACGAAGGTCTGTTAAATGGGCAACTTCCATTTTATATAGTTAACAGATTTGGGGTGGGTACCTATCGGGTGCTAATTACCCTGGCAGTCGGAGCACCTATAAATAATGAATAAATAAAATAAAGTACCTATCAGGGCCTAACGGGATATGAAGGGGCTGCAAAAAACGGCTGTTTATTCGTCATAGAGGAAATGAAGGAGATAAAACGAATGACAGAAATGATACATCGGAACGTACGACAGGAATGTATCGAGGAAACAGGTGGCAGAAATGTAATACAAGAACCACCTCGAACAGATGAGTCGCTTTTCAGAATTTCAGAGATTCTGTAAGCATCTATAGGTATAGTAATATGTACGGTTGGCTTTTAAGAGTATTTGTTTTTTTAATACATGCTGCACATGTTGTTAGTTTGTATTGGTCATATTAGGTATAGATCTATCTTTAATGTTATTGGAGCGAAAAGTGGAGAATAAAAGTTAACCCAGAGAAATGCAAACAGGTTACATTCACTCACAATCGGAGATCATGTCCTTCTGTCTACCTCAAAAACACTGCACTTCTAGTATCCAGCGAGGTTCGATATCTAGGATTATACCTTGACAGCCGACTGACATGGAACCCTCACACGAGACTGAAAAGACAAGAACTGAACAAAAGATACGGACTACTTAGACGACTTCTTGGACCCTCGTCCAAGTTAACGACACAGAACAAACTTACGATATACAAGACCATCATTCGACCCATATGGACATACGGACTTGAACTCTGGGGTACTGAAAAAAACATCAAACATCAACAGAATACTGGCATTCCAGTCAAATGTCCTCCGTAAAATTGTAAATGCCCCTTTCTATGTATGCAACAAAACCCTACACAACGACCTTAACATTCCATTTGTCCTTGATCTTGCTAAAACCCGTTTCCAAATGTTCCACTCCAAATTGTCCTACCATCCTAATCCTGAAGGTTTATCCTTATCTTCCCAATCCCATCCAGACAATCCTCCCAGGCGGCTTAAAAGACAGTGGCCCCGAGATAAACTCACATAGCCGATCCTATTTTGATCATTAAAACGTTTGTTTACCCGCCTCAGGAAGTACTAACAATGGTTGGCTTCTTCCCAATTCTTCATTATTTTTATTTTATTTTAATTTTACCGTTTTAATCAACTTGTATATATTATCTGTGTCAACAAACTTGACGATTGTACTGTTGATTTATGTACAGATTTCAAATAAACAAATTAAGAACAAAAAAATCTTTAATGTTAGATCTGACATTTCGCACTAGTATTTCTAAAGCAACACAACTCAAAAATCGGCGTTTTTCAATTATTACTATGAAAGACAGTGGTACGTATGTCTTTATCAACCATAAAAACTGTATGTATCTAGCTTCAGAGCTTGTACACCAGAGGGTACTTGTGTCACTCTTCCTGTCTTAATGCTATTCCCCCAACATAGGCAAGGGTGACACATTTTCAGTTGAGTTTTATTTTGAGTTGTGACACTTAAGAAATACTAGTGCGATATGATTTTTCGGCTCTTAGCTTTCATTTAATATAAATATATTATGATTAAGTTTCCACTGTAGCACTTATTCTAATAATAATATTTATAAAATGTAATAATCAGTTGGTTTAAGGGACCTTTACCGACCATGGATCCTACAAAGATAAACTTTATCTATCTTCTGACTCGTGAGGATTCAATATAAAAAAGTTTGCCATTTGAAATATGAGATATTGGATAAGTAGTATATTGGAGTGAATCCACTGGGATATAACAGTGATTGTCAATGTTACTCCAGAAATCCCATCTACTGGCTTGTTATGTAGATCCAATTCCTACCGATCCTATCCATTTCTCCAATACTCCTCCAATATCTAGCCGTGTTATCAAGTCATTCCAATGTGAAGAGATGGAATACTCCTCTCGTATTGATCACATGATAATTAAATGGAAGCAGTTGTTCCCTTATGGAGCATCCTGTAAAGCAACATATTGCCTCTCTCTTATATAGGTATATATATATATATATATATATATATATATATATATATATATATATATATATATATGTATATATATATATATATATATTCTTCCTGTCTTAATGGTAAGCCCACTACATAGGCAAGAGTGACACATTTTCAGTTTTATTTTGAGTTGTGTCACTTTGGAAATAGTAGTGCAATATGTTAAAAGGATCTAACACAATTTTTCTATAGCATCCTTAGATTTAATGTTCATTTGAGTTCCAGTTAATTGTTTCTCTACCTTTGACTGCTCTGGTAGTGGAGAGCGGCTGGGCCCTTTGTACCGTCAACTTGTGATCAATTCGGTGGTACGCCAGACTTCACCTACATACCGTTAAGTTGTGGGTCATTCCATGTCAAATCAACATACTTTTTGACATCACCCTTTCCGATTCTAATGAAAATTGGTACACCCAAAGTAGGTGTTGGGATTAATAAAAATGCCAAATTTAAAATTTTTATCTAAAACGGTTATCAAAATACGGCCACGTAAAGTTGTCAAAATCTCGCTTTTTCAAAATATTTAAATAGACATAACTCCTCTCCTCTTTACGTTATAAACATGAAGAAGGTGTCATTGTTTATCTCTTTATATGCCCTTTCAAACGACATGCAACACATGATAGGTTATGAGAACAAAATATTTTTCAAAATCAAAAATAAAATTTTGAATCTAAATATTTTCAAAAACGCATCTTCAAAAATTTTGAAAAAATTATATATGATAGGTCATATTATTACTAATTTGTATAGCAAATTTAGTTATTGGATGGAAATGGGTTCTAAGTAAAAAAAATATAAGAAGCTCTCGACTTTTGGACAAGTCCAAAAGTCGAGGGCTTCTTATATCTCTATCTCATTTCTCGACTTTAGATCATTTGAGCGTTATCGTAGTGTAATTCCAGTCTTACTGCCTGTTACTAGACGATATTTGAATGAAGTTCATTCATGCGTACATAAATAAACTGTGTTTAACATGGTCGGAGGGGTCTTAGATTCTCATGCGGGAGATGGTGGGTTCGATTCAGTACAGGAGCACCCTTCACTGTGCGTCTGTCTTCCTAAGGAAAGGGTTAAGCAACAATAACAACAAATATCAGTTAATGTAAAAGTGTTTTCATCGTAAAATGAAACAATTTTCATTGTTGCTTATGACCAAGGTAGTCGAAGTACCTTTATGAATAAAATAGAAAAAACAAAGTCCATCCTTGGAAAATATCCGCATTCCTTCCTAGATTTATCTGTATGGGTTATTGCTTGGAGGGATTGAGAGCGAGGCTGATTTTAATCCAAGCAAAGAGCCGAGGTTGGGTTTTTGCTTTACTAGAGGAGGTGGAGCAAAAAACCTGACAGTTCTCCAGACCTCTTCTTCAGATCGTTATGGTCCTGTTCTCGGGGAATTACTTCTGCATTTACATACATCAGTACTATACATCATTCCTATTATACAACAGTTTCATTACAACCTCAATTCATTAAAAACTACATAGTTTTTAGGCTGTTCTCTTGTAGTTAAGGCATACAGTTGAATGGGGAGTGGTCCGCGGATTTGGTTATCTTAGCCTAATCTTGAAAAAGACATATAATTGCCAAATTTATATTTTTTTAAATTTATTTATTGCTTACAAAAGATTCTTTTTACAGCAATTTACTTATAATAAAATGTTAATTAAGTTATGATTATTATTAGTGAGATTAGTACTTTAGTTATAATAAATATGAATACTATTACCATAAATTCACAATGACATTTTTTGTATTTTTTTTTTTTTTTACTTTAAATACGTAGGTACATATTCATACCTACACACTTTCATATTCTCATACTATACATATCCATAGATACATACACACGCATACATATGCACACACATATACGCACATACATACATATTTACATACCCAAAAGCATACACACATACATTCACACACACACATACAAATATATACAAAGTCAGTACTTCTAATTTGTAATTATACCCATGAGTATTAAAATGAAATAGATATATAAATCTAAAATTTAGGTGTTTTATTTTAAGTAACTAAGATCTGTATATAAGTATATTAATCATATGCTGACTATGAGAAAAGTGTTGCTTATTTTAATCATTTAAACTTTTAGAACGCAGCGTTACTAGATTTGATATATATTTATATACGTTAAAGTAATTAGATTTGGAGTCATAATTAATTATTCGGTATAAATCATCGGGATCGGAGGGTGGTTTGATATTTGGTAGGTATTTTGCACGTAGGTCTGAATAAGCCGGGCAGTGTAGAAATATATGGTGGAAATCTTCTGATGCAGTTTCTTCGCAGATGGTACAAAGTAATTTCGGGTTGATGCTATATGTAACATTATTAATTGTGAATTTAATATTAAAGTTGCTGCAGGTTCTTAATTGGGCTATGAACTTTAGAATGTGGAAAGGCATATTTAATAACAGGCCTCCAGGTCATCCTAGAATCCTTCCTAACTAGGAAGGTATTCGGTTGACAACTGGGGACACCTGAGGCGTGAGCAAGTAACATGTATCAAATTCATACATAATGCAATTGAATTGTAGATTTTTATATTTCTTTAAATAAAAAAAAAATAATAAAAAATAACAGGTAGTTTTGTGGCAATCCGGGTTCAATCTTTAGATTTTTATAAATCGGGCTATATCTAGATGTCACTAGCTTGTTGATATCTGATGTAAGTAGATTTTCTTTATTTATTTATTACAGCTGACAAATTGTTCTTTATTATGATTGGGTCCTGGTTAGCCGAGACAACAGAAAAATTTAAATTCTGTAATACAATTTTGATTTGAGTTGCCCAATTGATTGATAATTGCCAAGTTATGGTCAATGGGATCCCATTGGAAAGGGTTAAAACTTAAAATTTCCTATTATGGTTAAAAGATACCCCCTTTATGAAATATGACCAAATAAGGTGAATGTAGTCCCCTGATAACGTTTTAAAAATATGTTTATTGTAATATACAAAAACATTTTAATGCGGAGTCGTACATTTTCCTGACTGTTCACCTCTGGGACTCCATTTCATCAGTTAGCAATCATGTAATGGTGAGAAAAATGTGGAGAATTATTTAGCAGTCGGATGCATTATCAATTACTTTATGATTGTACGAATTCATCGAGAGGCACAAATTGAGTGGCTCGTTGTGTTTTTTTTTTTTTTTTTTTTTTTGTTTTTTTTTTTTTTTGTTTTGTCATACCATAAATTATTCATCGCTTCATAATGTATGTTTTAATTTTCCCAATTACAATTTCAAATTAATATTCATTATTTTATTTTATATTTATTATTTTGTTAATAAATTCCTATTTTATCTCCTGAATCACGTTTTTCTAGTGCGATAAATTGTTTTCATCTGCTAAATTATCTATTTCTCTTTATAATTTTTTTAAACTAACAGCTCAGAAATGAGTTTGTCTCCGGCGTTGTGGAATTCAATAAATAAATAAATTGAGTGGCCCCTCCATTATTATTTCAATCAATGCTTTCAGTTCTATGCAATTTTTGGCCAATCAAATTTAATGAAATATAAATGTGCTTTAATTTGATTGGAGGAGATTTCAATTATTAAACTAAATGGAGATTCCCTTTTTTACCAGTTTATCTTAAATAAAGAATAGCTATTCTGCATTTTATTAAGAGTAACTAAAAATATGTATATATATATATATATATATATATATATATATATATATATATATATATATATATATATTCCTATTACATCTTCGGAGTTAAAAAGTAAACAGAATTATCTTATATTAGGTTTATAAAAGCGAATAATCTTTGATGAATATAACCATCAAAGAGTTTTCACTTCACAAAGGAATGGCATTAATGTCATACAGGGTTCACATGTCATGAAAAGAAAATAATAATATTAAAAAATATAAGAAATAATAAAATAAATAAAAAAGACTCTACAGTAAAAGGCCGAATAACCTAGTATTTTTTTAGATTTTGCTCGAGCTATATATGGCTAGGGCACACAGTTTTTATGTTCCGATTCCTATGAGAACTGTAAAGAAAAATTGGTGTGCCTTCAATAAAATAATATTTAAAATAATAATAAAATAATATTTTTTATAAAAGGTTTACTTACTTACAGACGAGGACTACAGTCCGTGAAGGACCAAGGCCTCAGCCAATAGCTCATACCAGGCAGCTCTATCTGTCGCAAAACGCCTCCAACGACGGATTCCTATTTCCTTCAAATCCTTCTCCACGTCCTGCAGCCAGCGTAATCGAGGTTTTCCCCGCCTTCTTCTGCCACCCGGCATTCCATAAAGGAGCTTTCTTGGCAATCTTTCAGGGGTCATTCTCTCGACGTGTCCCAACCATTTGAGCCTCTGATGTTTTATAAAAGTAATTATGTCTGGGTCTCCATACAGCGATTTCAGCTCCTGATTAGTTTTTATTCTCCAGAAGTCGCCACACTTTACCGGGCCATATATCCTTCCGCTGCCAGACTAGTAGCATTCTTGTACTTTCTTTGGTTAGTACCCACGCCTCGCTTCCATATGTGACTACTGGGCGAATAACTGTCTTATAAATATGGACCTTTGCCTTCCTGGAGAGCCCCTTGAACCTCAACATTTTCTATACCCCAAACAGACACCTATTTCCTGCAGCGATTCGGGCTTTAATGTCTGGCACTACACTACACTCAGCTTATAAAAGGTTACAAAATATTTTTACTAAATAGTGATCTATAAAATAATTCTTTTTTCATCATGTAACACAGTACTGTCTTTTATATTTGGAATTTTCGTAGCCCGATAAAGCTTGTAAGCAAGTTAAATGAGTTCACGGATCAGGTACCACCTTAAGTGTAGTGATTGAAATCACAGAAGGCTGAGTCTGTGGCAGCGTGTGGAGATGCAGTAACGCAGCGTGTGGAGGTAACTGTAATAATGGTTTTCGCGAAAGAAATATGGACATTTTAACTTTTATCTGAGAAAATTGGTTGGTAATGCAATCAGCCAATAGATGGAGGATTGAGAAATCGCAGAACACATTGGAGAGTGAAATGCCTAACAATTTGTTAAGCATTTCTCTTTGGAGTGTTTTTCAGAAGAGCTTTTCTCTAATGAAGAAAACTCAGAGATAAAAGTCCGTCACGCAGGAGCTGCATAACTAAGCACTTTCCTCAGAATTTGGGTAGTGTAGACTGCTTTCCAGAACAATTTGCTTAAAATATCCTACATAAATAAAATAAAAACATGAATAGTTCTCTTTTAAATTTGTAATGAGTAGCTGATCAATTATTAATTTGCTTCCAGAGTTATGTTTACACATGGTACCTACTACACTACGTAATAAATACAAAAAACCTCATATTATCGTATTTTGATCTAACGCAGAAACAGGATACAGTCCCTCTAGATGCAAAGCGCTCCTTGCGGCGGCTTTGTGAACCTACGTCTGGCGGGCTTTTCTATTGAAATATATTACAAAGTAAACCCCCCTTTCCGATTGACCAATTCAGCTCATTTTACAACACTTCTTTCTCATGAGTTACCCACGACGTATACCGCGTTTCGTTTCAATACAGCAGAAATTACTACCGCTATCAGTATATTAGGAATTTGGGTCCAGAGTAAACCCCCCCCCCTCCTAATGAACCGATTTAGTTTATTTTTACAACACATATTTACCTGTAGATTACCACTACGAATACCGAGTTTCGTCGAAATATACCAAAAATCACGGCTGTAAGTGGCGAATGGGTATTGTGGGTCCGGAGTAACCCCCCCCCCCCCTCCTAATGAACCGATTTAGTTAATTTTTATATCTCACTTTTCTCTCTATATTACCACTACGAATACCAAGTTTCGTTGAAATATAACAAATATTACGGCTGACCTGGTCAAATTAGTGTTTTGGGTTCGGGGTAAACCCCCCCTTCCGGTGGACCGAATTTGGTGGTTAACGAACTCGTTCAATCGTTTGCTAATTGAATGCTATATACCAAGTTTCGTGACGAAAAAACAAAAACTCTGGCCGCTATCGTGTTAACAGATATATATATATATATATATCTATATATATATATATATATATATATATATATATATATATATATATATATATATAGATATAAATTTTAACGGGGGTCATTTTTGGTGTCTACTAGGTAGGATCGATAAAGATTTGAAGAAATTTTTCAAAAATTCCGTCATCAGTCCAACTTCAATAGCTACTTTCCTTCGGAGGAAAGTGCTAAAAGTGGTTTTCAGTGAAAGCCATTGGGTGTGAATTGCAAGATTCTCTGGTCCAATTTAACTAAACGCCGACCAGTATTCATTTTACGAAAACGCATTACTAGCTGACGTATGTGTGGATTTCTCGTTTTGATTTTTCATCTCCTTTAGGAGACTTTCAAAGGTGGTAAGTACTCCTCTCAGAAGTTGGTAAAATTAATTTCAAAGCATTAAAATAAGTTTTAAGTTGCAAGTAAAACATTAATGAACAGCGGAAGCTTTGTAAACAACCTAAGATGGTAATGTGTAATAACATAAGCGTGTTACGCGTGGAATATGGTGCGCGTGGATTATGATGCAGGTGGAATGTGGAGCACGTGGATTTACATCCACTTGGAATATGGCATGCGTTGCCGTTTATTCTACTTACCAACGTCGGAAATAAGTGAAAACAGGCACCTAAAGACTTCGGTGAAGAGTTTTGTAAATTATTTTAAAAACCTTTGGTACCCTATTTTTTTAAACAAATATATATATATTTAAAATATGCAAGGATTTATTTTTCTTTATTTATTTTCTTTTTTTTTTTTGCATTTTGCAACAACTCGAATAATTTTTATTTATTTTGATAATAAGTCAATTGCCAAAAATTAGGTATTATGCAAAAATTATTAAACTGATTTAAACGAAATTTAATCAGTAAATTTACTCAAAAATGAACTTTTCATTGATATAATTTGTATGTCCTTAATGCATTTAATGCTGCAGAAAAAAATAATACAAACAATGTTTATTTATAGATTTTTTTTTTCATGCTTATTGCTATTTTGCACTGCCGCGAATCAATTTTTTCGTTTTTAACTATTGGAAAATCATATCAAATTTCATTTACAAATATTTCAAAATCTTGGAAACGTCCCTAGCATAAATTTATCCGTAAAAAACGTACTTTTTTAAATTTATTAATATAAGAAAAAAAAAAATGTTCGATTTTCGCTTACCTCAATTATAGGCATGGCTTATTCTTAGGGCTTTAGAAATATTCATTTGATCCTTCCGCCAGGAATGGGCGATCTGAATCGATACTTTAAAAGATCGATCTTTTTTTACGCGATATATCCTTTGTTGAATCGATCTCCAAGAATCGATTGCAGATCTTTTCTACGAATCGATCTTTAAGGGCTAATCTTTTTAAAGAATCGATCTTCAAGGGCCGATCTTTTAAAGAATCGATCTATCTAGAATACAGTAAAATAAAGTGTTTTTTTTTTGTTTTGTTTTTTTCAAATACCTCACCTCTTGTTACTCAATCTCATTTCTATTTTTTAGCAGAAGGTAAATTTAGAGAACTATGTTCTATGTTCAGTAGCCGAATTTTAATACAACAATAACATTTTAAAATAACGAAAATAAGATTTCAAACTGTTCTCTTAATTTGTGTAACAATTTTTCTCTATTATTATTCTTTTATTCTATTTTTTTTTTCATTTGATAAACAAATATAATTAATAATATATTTTAATGTGATGTATCAGAAGTAGTTTCATTCTGTATTTTTTTTTCACGAAAAAAGTCTTAAATCTTTCTAATTTTAGGTTACAGATATATTTTTCAGGTTATAAAGAATTCAAATGGACTTATTTAATAGTGATAGGAGATTCTCGAATGAGAATCGATTTGAATCGAAATAAAATATATCGATTTATATCCAGGATCGATCCATATTGAAGATCGATCTATAAAGAAGATCTATCTATATTGAAGATCGATCCATATCGAAGATCGATCCATATCGAAGATCGATCCATATCGAAGATCTATCCATATCGAAGATAGATCCATATCGAATATAGATCCATATCGAAGATAGATCCATATCGAAGATCGATCCATATCGAAGATAGATCCATATCGAAGAACGATCCATATCGAAGATCGATCCATATCGAAGATCTATCCATATCGAAGATCTATCCATATCGAAGATAGATCCATATCGAAGATCGATCCATATCGAAGATCGATCCATATCGAAGGTCGATCCATATCGAAGATCGATCCATATCGAAGATCGATCTATATCGAAGATCTATCCATATCGAAGATCTATCCATATCGAAGATCTATCCATGTCGAAGATCGATCCATATCGAAGATCGATCTATATCTTAGATCGTTCAACTGAGCCCAGAAGATGGATCTTTTGAATCGATCTGAACTCGCCGATCTTTTTTGTGGATCGATTTTTTTTCATTTTCATTCAAATCAATTCAAAAGATAGATTCATAATCGAGAATCTTCCATCATTAACCCTACCCAAGCTCTATTCTTACTTTATGCCATCGTCTTCAAAGACCAGATCGGAATAAGCACGCTTTGGAATAGCTTGTCCAATTCACTTCCTTACCAGACCTTACGTTAAATCATATAATACAAATTTAACATTTTTGATCAGTTTTGTTACACTATGTCGGGAAAAAGTTTTTGTGTTTCATTTTCCGTAACCCTCGACAAGGCTTGGGTATCGAGTAGATACATAGGCGCAACTTCATAGGAGAATCCGCTATGATAGACTAGATTGAGGCAGCTCCCCCACTTCTAGCTGCTTTTTTCATTCTTCAGTTTTTTATTGTTGCTCGTCGGATGACGTTAAGCCTGATTTTGCCGTATTTGTGCTTCTTACATATATCGCGCTCCCTCCACCATAGGGAGAAACCCCACTTATAAGGTTGATCTCATGACGCAATCCGGAAGTGCCGACAAGAAAATTTTGCATTTCAGAACCCCTAGAGACCGAAAATGATAGTGGTTAAAATTTGTACATATATATATATATATATATATATATATATATATATATATATATACACACACATATATATATGTATATATTTATAACGATTACTAAATGAAGGGTATTAATTAATAATACCAAACAGGTGAAGAATAACCCTTCAAAAATTTTTTTCAAACTTTCCATTTATTCCTCCATCACAACGTTTCGGACACACAGGTCCATCCTCAGGCAATCATGTCCTGTTCATTACTATAGTTACACTAAACAGTCATACAATAAATAAACATGATTCCTGTAAGGAACCAAGTCAAAATTCCACCTACATCAAACACTCATTATCACTTAATGAGTGTTTGATGTAGGTGGAATTTTGACTTGGTTCCTTACAGGAATCATGTTTATTTATTGCATGACTGTTTTAGTGTTACTATAGTAATGAACAGGACATGATTGCCTGAGGATGGACCTGTGTGTCCGAAACGTTGTGATGGAGGAATAAATGGAAAGTTTGAAAAAAATTTTTGAAGGGTTATTCTTCACCTGTTTGGTATTATGTATATATTTATATATATATATATACACACATATATATATATGTATATATTTATATATATATATATATATATATATATATATATATATATTTATTTGTCTGTTCGCTCTGTAGCTCCCAGACGAATGGTCCGATTTTGTTGAAATTTGGTACAAAAATCTTCCGTCTAATTTAAAAGGTCAAGTTCGTTAACCAGCAAAATCCGCCCACTGGAAGATGGCGTTTGAGGCGATATTCGCGCACAAGAAATCGTAACGCTTACGTTTTTGAGTTCATACGCTTGTAAGTACTCATTTTATATGCTTCTTGGGCTAGGAAAACGAATGAAACCATTTTCAAGTCGATAGCTTTAACCGTTTTCGAGAAAATTGGAAAAATAGTTTTTGAATACCGTTTTTGGTTTGGATACTTAGAATCATGGGATTCAGTTGAAACATTTTTTGCATGTTTAAATTTCATTAAAACTACTATGTTAAACGTTTGGAGTTAAGGAAGAGCTAGAATAAAATATTTCATGAACAGTCATGAAAAGTTTTGGGAACTTCGTATACTTTCATTAATATCTCGAACACGGTTGGGAAATCGTGGTAAGTGGATAGAAACTATTTGAAAGCTTACTAAATTCTCTACAAAAAAGATCCTAAAACTATTTTTGATTAGGTTAGGTCAATCGGAGAAATAAGTGCTTAAAACTTCAAATATGTCTGTTTTGTTCTTATGAACGGGTTTTTGTCGTTCTTTTTGTCTCTTCCCCTTAGATTTTTATTGCTTTTTATTTTTGTAATTCTTATATTAGGTAAATGTATTTGTGTTTAAAACAGGATAGTTAAAATGAGAACCAATTTTCTGTTGTTAGAAATAGATGAGTTAGAAAAATACGAGTACCTTTGCATAAATTCCTAGTAACCTGAAAATTTGCATGAAATATAGGGACAACATTATAAGGGAATTGGGAAAAGCCCTTATCGATGAGTGCAAAGAATTTTTTTCGAGGTCAAAGTTCGCTAAAAAACGTTTTTAGGAATTTTCAACGAAAAGTTTTGTTTTATGGTAAAAATAGTTCAGACAAAAATTGTAGATTGTGCAATTATGTACAAAACTTGTCTTCACGCTTTTATTCATTAGATTAACCATTTCTGAGAAAAGGCGATTCCAGAATTCCTCTTTTTAAGGTCCTGACAATAAGTACCGTTACAGACCCAGCCATAAGCCTCGCAAAATGACCTGCTTGACATTTGATAATATAAAACTCGAGAAGTAGTTCCTCTTTTTGTGTCTCTGTTTACTTCAGTTATTAATTTTTATTTATGTTGTACGCCTTATTTTTTAATATGGTGCTGTTATTTTGATTGCATTTTTTTTTCAATAAAACAAAGCTAGTAAATGAGAAGGATGTTCACGCTTATATAGAAAATAATTTTGGAGGGGACTGGGAGAATTTCGGGGGGGAGCCTGAAAGGATTTTGGGGGGTATGGGATAATAAAAATCTAGAACATGGAATAGTTAGACAATTAAAACGCTATTACGCCTAAAAGAAATTATTTTTTTCTGAACTAAGTGATCTTATTATTAGTTTTAAGGTTTTTACGATACATTTTTACCGATTGCGGGGGGGAGCAGCCCTTTAAGCCCCCCCTCCTTATATACGCCCATGCACGTTTTTGTTTTATTTTATTGATGTATAGAGCTTTACTTTAGAATGAGAGCCAGATTGTGTAATTTCCGGTTCTGTGTAAGTTACTACTGCCGGTTTTCCTGACGCCTTAATATCACTTTTCTTCAAGATGTTGGAGAGGATGTTGACAATTTTCACGAGACATAAAAAAAAAGAGAAGTTTACTTCTATTCTAAGATTTTCAAATGACATTAGGGATAAGAACGGAACCGCGCTAAGATGATGCAGTTCCTGCGAGTTGGAATTTTTTTAGTTTCCTTGTTCTTCTTTTGAATTATTATTTGTATATAGTTCTATTATTCTTTTAATCTTTGTATTTTTTACTGATTTCACTTATTTTTAGTATATTCAACATAACAGTTACAACATTTTTTATATATCAGTATGTTTTTATAAAGCAGTATGTTTTTATATAGCAGTATGTTTTTATATAGCAGTATGTTTTTATATAGCAGTATGTTTTTATATATCAGTATGTTTTTATAAAGCAGTATGTTTTTATAAAGCAGTATGTTTTTATATAGCAGTATGTTTTTATATAACAGTATGTTTTTATATAGCAGTATGTTTTTATATAGCAGTATGTTTTTATATAGCAGAATGTTTTTATATAGCAGTATGTTTTCCAAATATGTAATAATTTAATTCAATTAAAGAGATTGTTTATTATCTTATTGTATGTTTCTTAATTATAAATTAAATACAGAAAGACTTCATTGGTTATCCTTACAATAAATATAAGAATATTTTAATAATTTAGCTAAATTAAACTTTTATAATTCATCCAATGCGATATATAAACAATATAAACGATTTTAATGGATTAGAAGGTATTTACTGGACATTAACCCCTCTTGTATCTCTCAGATATGTAGCGCGTTTCCGTGTTAGGAAATGAGCGCGCGCTCCCGAGGGTTAAGTTGTCTTACGTTATTTGGGATTTTCATTATACCAATATTTATTGTTTTCGAAATTATTTTTTCGTAAATGAACATACTTGGTCAGCAAATTGATTCCTGTAAATAACTTCCGAAACTTGGGCAGAGGAGTAGGATTTTCCTCGTCTGACATTCATTCCTAAGGACATTTGACGTATCGGCTAATGATTCGAATGACATTTTCGGGTCCTGATGATTTATTGAACCCCTCTCCCTCCGACGGGTTCACCCCCTCCCTACTACCCCGAAGAATGTCCAATCAGGTAGCGGAATGCAAGGGTCGTACCCAATGGCCAATCCCCGTCCTCCTCTAATCTACCTCCAGAACCTAATTATCTCCAGGTAATGGGCTTCCATTTCAGGCAACATGGTTACCTGTGCATCACTCGTACCCTCCAATCAGGGTCAGGAAGCGGAATGGATATGATGCCGGATGTTTGAGATTTAGCTCATACCCGAAGGTATTTCCTGTTAGTATGAAATTACGCAATTAGCGTTCCATGGATATAATTTGCAGTATTTTGCTTCTGTATCGATTTTCTTTATCATGAGATTATTGCTAAAGTTGCTGAGCTCACAAGAAAATAAATTGAATCAAAATTAACACTATTCAGGCAGAGTATCTATTGAGATACCAGTTCGGTGATCACGTTTTACCACATGGTCGTCAGCATTAATAGGCGGAATAAACGGCCAAAGAGCATCTGAAAACGTCTAAATTTCAGATTTTTCCGAAACTCTGACTGTTTTTCCTAGCCAAAAACTTGACTTAAGATGAATAAGAAATTTTACATCAACCAGAAGTTGCATAATATTATTTCTTATTTTACCAGGAATACAGGAAAACAGGAGTGGTTTATAATTCATAAAACTTTATAACTTTTTAAGACTACTGAATTTTTCCTGTGATTAAAAGATTAAAAATTCGACCCCTCTGACAGATTATACTAATGCACAACTTTAAGACTGGAAAGAAGTCCACTCACACCAAAAAAAGTCCGACTTGAAGGAACTGCGTCATCTTTGCGAGGTTCCGTTCTTATCCTTAGAGTCATTTGGAATGGTTAGACATGAAACAACTATTATTTGGTTAGACCTTCTATGAAATACTTCTATGGGCCCAGATACGTGACAGATGGCCTTCTCAACGTTCGCTCAAGGCGAACACTATTTCTAAAAAGTTTTTAATTTTCTTGTCTTATTTTAATATAATACTCATTATACTGATAAATGCAATTAAAAAAAACAGCCAATTAAAAAGTGAGTTAAACAACTGCAAAACCCGTTCAAACGAACGAAACTAATAACTAATAACATTTGAAGCTCTAACGACTTATTTCTCCGATTGACATCGCAAATACCTTTTTCACGCGAATTTCGCCCTAAAATCATGTTCCGGACGATGGATTTTACTAGTTAATAAACTTGACCTTTCATATATGTGTATATATTTATTTATATATATATATATATATATATATATATATATATATATATATATATATATATGTAAATTTGAACCTCCGTTATTTTCGTGATCTGTAGGGTCCGAAACGTAAAATTTTCTAGTCGGCACTTCCGGATTGTGTCATGAGGTCAACCTCTTGAGCGGGGCTCCTCCCCATGGAGGGAGGGAGGAACCGCGCTAAAACGTTTCAGTGAATTCCAAGACAATAAATTCATATAGACTTTGTGCCAATAATAAAATTTCCTACAAATCGCTAGGCAAAAAAAAATTCCGAATATTATCATTTGAAAAATGTGGTTATAAAGGATAGGGATCATATCCATATACTATCCATAAACTTAAATACATTCTCACACACAGACATGCAACTAAAAACTTAGTTAAACAATGACAGATACAGTAAACAAGAACGGACACGACATATTTCAATTTCATAGATCGATTTCTCTCAATGAGATCGCCTGATAATGAAATTAAAAATATTTTCTAATTTTTTAAAATGAAAGTTAAAAAATAAAATACTAGGTGGGAGGTCGGGAGAACTCTCCTGACCTCCCACCTAGTATTTTCCCCTGCCCCTTGTGTATCCTTCCATTAACACCTTTCTCTCCTTTCCTGTCCTAAAATACTAGGTGGGAGGTCGGGAGAACTCTCCTGACCTCCCACCTAGTATTTTCCCCTGCCCCTTGTGTATCCTTCCATTAACACCTTTCTCTCCTTTCCTGTCCTAAAATACTAGGTGGGAGGTAGGGAGAACTCTCCTGACCTCCCACCTAGTATTTTCCCCTGCCCCTTGTGTATCCTTCCATTAACACCTTTCTCTCCTTTCCTGTCCTAAAATACTAGGTGGGAGGTCGGGAGAACTCTCCTGACCTCCCACCTAGTATTTTCCCCTGCCCCTTGTGTATCCTTCCATTAACACCTTTCTCTCCTTTCCTGTCCTAAAATACTAGGTGGGAGGTAGGGAGAACTCTCCTGACCTCCCACCTAGTATTTTCCCCTGCCCCTTGTGTATCCTTCCATTAACACCTTTCTCTCCTTTCCTGTCCTAAAATACTAGGTGGGAGGTCGGGAGAACTCTCCTGACCTCCCACCTAGTATTTTCCCCTGCCCCTTGTGTATCCTTCCATTAACACCTTTCTCTCCTTTCCTGTCCTAAAATACTAGGTGGGAGGTAGGGAGAACTCTCCTGACCTCCCACCTAGTATTTTCCCCTGCCCCTTGTGTATCCTTCCATTAACACCTTTCTCTCCTTTCCTGTCCTAAAATACTAGGTGGGAGGTCGGGAGAACTCTCCTGACCTCCCACCTAGTATTTTCCCCTGCCCCTTGTGTATCCTTCCATTAACACCTTTCTCTCCTTTCCTGTCCTAAAATACTAGGTGGGAGGTAGGGAGAACTCTCCTGACCTCCCACCTAGTATTTTCCCCTGCCCCTTGTGTATCCTTCCATTAACACCTTTCTCTCCTTTCCTGTCCTAAAATACTAGGTGGGAGGTCGGGAGAACTCTCCTGACCTCCCACCTAGTATTTTCCCCTGCCCCTTGTGTATCCTTCCATTAACACCTTTCTCTCCTTTCCTGTCCTAAAATACTAGGTGGGAGATAGGGAGAACTCTCCTGACCTCCCACCTAGTATTTTCCCCTGCCCCTTGTGTATCCTTCCATTAACACCTTTCTCTCCTTTCCTGTCCTAAAATACTAGGCGGGAGGTAGGGAGAACTCTCCTGACCTCCCACCTAGTATTTTCCCCTGCCCCTTGTGTATCCTTCCATTAACACCTTTCTCTCCTTTCCTGTCCTAAAATACTAGGCGGGAGATAGGGAGAACTCTCCTGACCTCCCACCTAGTATTTTCCCCTGCCCCTTGTGTATCCTTCCATTAACACCTTTCTCTCCTTTCCTGTCCTAAAATACTAGGTGGGAGGTCGGGAGAACTCTCCTGACCTCCCACCTAGTATTTTCCCCTGCCCCTTGTGTATCCTTCCATTAACACCTTTCTCTCCTTTCCTGTCCTAAAATACTAGGCGGGAGGTAGGGAGAACTCTCCTGACCTCCCACCTAGTATTTTCCCCTGCCCCTTGTGTATCCTTCCATTAACACCTTTCTCTCCTTTCCTGTCCTAAAATACTAGGTGGGAGGTAGGGAGAACTCTCCTGACCTCCCACCTAGTATTTTCCCCTGCCCCTTGTGTATCCTTCCATTAACACCTTTCTCTCCTTTCCTGTCCTAAAATACTAGGTGGGAGGTCGGGAGAACCATCCTGACCTCCCACCTAGTATTTTCCCCTGCCCCTTGTGTATCCTTCCATTAACACCTTTCTCTCCTTTCCTGTCCTAAAATACTAGGTGGGAGGTAGGGAGAACTCTCCTGACCTCCCACCTAGTATTTTCCCCTGCCCCTTGTGTATCCTTCCATTAACACCTTTCTCTCCTTTCCTGTCCTAAAATACTAGGTGGGAGGTCGGGAGAACTCTCCTGACCTCCCACCTAGTATTTTCCCCTGCCCCTTGTGTATCCTTCCATTAACACCTTTCTCTCCTTTCCTGTCCTAAAATACTAGGTGGGAGATAGGGAGAACTCTCCTGACCTCCCACCTAGTATTTTCCCCTGCCCCTTGTGTATCCTTCCATTAACACCTTTCTCTCCTTTCCTGTCCTAAAATACTAGGCGGGAGGTAGGGAGAACTCTCCTGACCTCCCACCTAGTATTTTCCCCTGCCCCTTGTGTATCCTTCCATTAACACCTTTCTCTCCTTTCCTGTCCTAAAATACTAGGCGGGAGATAGGGAGAACTCTCCTGACCTCCCACCTAGTATTTTCCCCTGCCCCTTGTGTATCCTTCCATTAACACCTTTCTCTCCTTTCCTGTCCTAAAATACTAGGTGGGAGGTCGGGAGAACTCTCCTGACCTCCCACCTAGTATTTTCCCCTGCCCCTTGTGTATCCTTCCATTAACACCTTTCTCTCCTTTCCTGTCCTAAAATACTAGGCGGGAGGTAGGGAGAACTCTCCTGACCTCCCACCTAGTATTTTCCCCTGCCCCTTGTGTATCCTTCCATTAACACCTTTCTCTCCTTTCCTGTCCTAAAATACTAGGCGGGAGGTAGGGAGAACTCTCCTGACCTCCCACCTAGTATTTTCCCCTGCCCCTTGTGTAACCTTCCATTAACACCTTTCTCTCCTTTCCTGTCCTAAAATACTAGGCGGGAGGTAGGGAGAACTCTCCTGACCTCCCACCTAGTATTTTCCCCTGCCCCTTGTGTATCCTTCCATTAACACCTTTCTCTCCTTTCCTGTCCTAAAATACTAGGCGGGAGGTAGGGAGAACTCTCCTGACCTCCCACCTAGTATTTTCCCCTGCCCCTTGTGTATCCTTCCATTAACACCTTTCTCTCCTTTCCTGTCCTAAAATACTAGGCGGGAGGTAGGGAGAACTCTCCTGACCTCCCACCTAGTATTTTCCCCTGCCCCTTGTGTATCCTTCCATTAACACCTTTCTCTCCTTTCCTGTCCTAAAATACTAGGCGGGAGGTAGGGAGAACTCTCCTGACCTCCCACCTAGTATTTTCCCCTGCCCCTTGTGTATCCTTCCATTAACACCTTTCTCTCCTTTCCTGTCCTAAAATACTAGGCGGGAGATAGGGAGAACCATCCTGACCTCCCACCTAGTATTTTCCCCTGCCCCTTGTGTATCCTTCCATTAACACCTTTCTCTCCTTTCCTGTCCTAAAATACTAGGCGGGAGGTAGGGAGAACTCTCCTGACCTCCCACCTAGTATTTTCCCCTGCCCCTTGTGTATCCTTCCATCAACACCTTTCTCTCCTTTCCTGTCCTAAAATACTAGGCGGGAGGTAGGGAGAACTCTCCTGACCTCCCACCTAGTATTTTCCCCTGCCCCTTGTGTATCCTTCCATTAACACCTTTCTCTCCTTTCCTGTCCTAAAATACTAGGTGGGAGGTCGGGAGAACTCTCCTGACCTCCCACCTAGTATTTTCCCCTGCCCCTTGTGTATCCTTCCATTAACACCTTTCTCTCCTTTCCTGTCCTAAAATACTAGGCGGGAGGTAGGGAGAACTCTCCTGACCTCCCACCTAGTATTTTCCCCTGCCCCTTGTGTATCCTTCCATTAACACCTTTCTCTCCTTTCCTGTCCTAAAATACTAGGTGGGAGGTAGGGAGAACTCTCCTGACCTCCCACCTAGTATATTCCCCTGCCCCTTGTGTATCCTTCCATTAAAACCCTTTCTCTCCTTTCCTGTCCTAAAATGTCGTAAACTGGCCTTTTGATCCCAACCGACCTTTCTCCCACCACGTGGTTTGTTTTCAGTTCCATTTACCCTAGTAGATTCCTTTTTTCTTAGTCACTTCCACTATGGTGACTTTACTGTCTACATTGGTCTTCCTCTGCCTCCAGGCATTTCCATAGGTATGTAGTATCTTATTAGTTTGTTATAATTAATTAGTGTTATTATTAGCACCTATTTACCTATATAAACTTCAATATAATAGCCTTTTTTCTTCTTTTTGTTATGTTTCTTTTGATTTTCATTCTATGAATTTAAGGCCAAATTGTTCTTTTATAACAAGTTAAATTTATTTATATTTCTGTTACTTATGTCAATTATAAACTTTTTTCTGTATTAATTTCTGTTTTTCTTGTCATTTTAGCTGACGAAGGCTACCAATGAGTAGCCGAAACGTCCAAAATATAGATTTTTTACAAAAAAAAAATCATATTGACGTTTCTTTAGCCGAATCCCAATCATTCCATCTTTACTTATTTGTCATTATCGATACAACAAGACGAACGTAGAAAGGAATTCCCAGAGGATTTTCTAGAAATTCCATTACTAAATAAAAGAGCTTGATATCTAGAGATGGAAGGAGTGGAATGTGACAATTAAAGAGGCATCGCTTTATTGCCTATCAGGAACCCATGCTCGCTCGCTCGCTCCGAATCCAAAGGATATTTATGGAAGCTCAAGGAGGAAGCAGGAATCCGACAGCCAGCTTTTATTTTAAAGGATAGTTCCAATTTACTTGGACAATTTTTTTTTTTTTTTGTTTTGTTATGTTTTTTTTTTGTAAAGAGAAATACATTTAAAGTTAAAAAACAAAAACAAAAAAAAAACGCAAGTAAATCAATCCTTGAATAATAAACGTATTTATTTATTTATTGGTTTATGATTTCATTCATGATTTGGTTTCTTTCGTTTTCTTTTATCATAGAACCTATAAAAAGTGTACCTGGGAGCCTATGAAGATAAAACAATAAAATAAACGATTTTTTCCATGGAATTTTACTGAAAACTAGAACTAGGTAGATTTTTGTCGGATAACAAACTGTCTTTTTAAATTAGACAGCCGATTTTGTGCCAAATATTATCAAAATTGGACCATTTTAGAGCCTGTGAGAGATCAAACAGACAGATATATAAAATAATTTGAAACAACGTTATTTTAGTGACCTATGGGTTCTGAACGTGAAATGAAGTCGAAACTTCCGGATTGCGTCATTAATTCAAAGTCATATGCGGTTTTCCTCCTAGGAGGAAACACGCTAAAATGTGCATAAACTAATCTATATAAGCACAGAATAAACAAAGGTACTTTTAACCAGAGATGGGCATAATTTTATTTATAAATAAAAATACGAATTTATTCGTACTTCATATATTTGTGAATACGAATATAAATAAATTCGTACGTCATATATTTGTGAATGCGAATATAAATAAATTCGTATTCATAAGTGTGAATACGAATTTATTTTTATTCACATACATTATATATAAAAATACAAATAAAATTTTATTCGCAAATTTTTCTGCGAATAAAAATAAATTCAAAGAAAAAATTGTAAATAATCACAAAAATGTGAATATTTACAAAAAATCAAGTGATTAAAGAAAATCACATTAAAATATAGGAATAAAAATTTATTCACATTATAATTTGTGAATAAAAATTTATTCACCATAAAATTCGCAAGTAAATTATGAATTTATTCGTATTAAGATGATATTACGAAACGAAGACAGGTATAGTTGGGATTCGGCTAGGAGAAAAACGTCAGACTTTCAAAAAGAAATCTGTATTTTGGACGTTTCATTTTGAAAGTCTGACGTTTTTCTCCTAGCTGAATCCCAACTATACCTGTCTTCGTATCTCTACAGCGGCTAACTATCTCCATCTACGATATTACGAAAGTTATTGAAAGTGATTTTTTTTTTTTTTTTTTCTTTTATGGAGGTACAGATGACAAAACCAAAACCACCTTCAACAACTTTCGTAATATCATCTTAATACGAATAAATTCATAATTTACTTGAGAATTTTATTGCGAATAAATTTTTATTCACAAATTATAATGTGAATACATTTTTATTCGTATATTTTAATGTGATTTTTTTTGTAATCACTTTTTTTTTTTGTAAATATTCACATTTTTTTCTGTGAATTTATTTTTATTCACAGAAAAATTTGCGAATAAAATTTTATTTGTATTTTTATATTTAATATATGTGAATAAAAATAAATTCGTATTCACACTTATGAATACGAATTTATTTATATTTGTATTCACAAATATATGAAGTACAAATAAATTCGTATTTTTTATTTATAAATAAAATGATGCCCATCTCTGCTTTTAACCCCGCCCTAACCTATTTATAGATTTTTATCTTCATCCCACCACATAGTCCTCATATTGACGAGGCTGTTAATGAGATGAAGAATGTATATATATTTCAGTTTGCTTAATGAACCCACGAATAGATATAACTTCAGCTGAAGTAGGTTCTGCTTAGTAAGGAGTATGAAATGGCTGTTAGAGAAACAGCCGAGCAAGCCATATTCAGCTGTAGATAAGCAAGCAGACAAGAAATGAGCTGTATATGGACGCCTTTAAACGGAAAGGAACCAAGTGCCATCTCTTCATTCTTTAGAGAATTGGGTTTAAAGTTTTTTGTGGGTCTAAAATTCCTTTATTATCTGAAATGTTTCATTCATTTTCTCTCATTAAAATAAACTGTTGTTATGGTAATGGGGTTTTATTTTTATAGTTATTGATAAAAATGGTGCTTGATTCCTTTCTGTTTATTACAGCATACTAGATACACCATTTCACTTTTTTTTTGGTATTTTTGCTTGCTTTAATGACAACATTATATTTTAACCAGCTTTTTATTACTACATAAATTCTCTAATTCTCTACAAGATAGCACCAAAAACTAAATTTCGTTAAAAATGGCGCTTGGTTCCTTTCCTTTTAAAGGCGTCCTTATTAGTTATACCAAGCTGATTTATTGATATCAATAATAAAGCAATAGAATATCGTCCGATCGCTCATGTTTAAGGTTTAACGTCAATTGTGGTTAGTACACGAATGGTTTTCTCTCTACAAGGGTCAAAAATGGTCAAATTTTGATGGAATATAGCATAAAAATCCTTTGTCTGATTCGTACGGTCAATTTTGTTAACCAACAGACTGAACAAACCGAAACGGTAGTTGTTTCTCCTAAGTCGTGCGAAAACCTTTATAGACTTCCAGGTAGATTTCTTTCCGGGCAATGAAATAAAACAATTTTCGAAACGATGTCTGTAGCCGTTTTCGATCTAAAAACTGGAATGTTTTGGGGATTTTTGTATATTTTCCTAATTATCTCGAAATCTATTTGGAAATCATGGTAACTGTAAAAAGGTCAAGTTCGCTAACCAGCAGAGTCCGCCTTCCGGAACACTGTTTAATGGAAGAAATGCGTGTGACAAAAATCTTTGCAGTTACGGCTTTTCGTTTATGTTGTAAAAAAAAAAAAAAAAAACTGGAAAACGAATGAAATTATATCGAATAATATTTTTTTGTAAATATTTTTGACATGTTTTAAATATGTCGAAAATATTATTATTTTGGGTTGTTCGAATATTTTCTTAAAATTCTCTAATGCGGTTAGAAAATCGTGGTAAGTCTAAGATGACCATTGGAAAATTTTCTACAACATAGGTTCTTATGGAATTTTTGATTAGGCGATGTTATTCGGAGAAATGACTGCTTATATCTTTAAAGTTGTTGGTTTCGTTTATTTGAAGAGCACTTTTAGCACGTTTCGAGTTTGACCTCATAATCTTTCTGTTTCCCTTAGTTTTATATTGCTTGTTATATTTGTAAACGCTTATACTAGGAAAATGCATTTGTTTGTAAGGGATAAGTAAAATTAAACCCAATTTTCTGTTGCTTGAAATTAATGGGTTAGAAAAATATGGGTACCCTTGCATAAATTCCTAGCACGCTGAAAATTTGCAAGAACGTTAGGGACACCATTATAATGAAATTGGGAAAAGTCCCTCCTCTCCCCGATCCCATGAGTGCAAACAATTTTATTCAAAGTCAAAGTTCGCAAAAAAGGTTCCTATCAGACAATTTGAAAACGCAACACACTGTTAGAGGTGTAAAAGTGAATCCCCTACATTAACGAGCCTTTTGAATCTAAAGGGAAAAGTAATGGAGGAGTGTCCTTCAGAAGGGACACTCGTAAGCGGGCAGGATCGCTAGTGTCCTTCCGTAAACACACCCGCAGCGAAAGTGTTAATATTGCTTTTATTTTAGATGATCGAGGGGTGTTGACAATTTTCAGGGAATATCAAAAACCAAAAAAATATTTGTTTCTAATCTAATCTTCACAAATGACACTAGAGATAAGAACGGAACCGCGCTAAGATGACGCATTTTCTACGAGTCGGACTTTTTCAAAGAACGCCTCAACACCCATAGCCACCGGGCCTCCTATGATAAATTATATAAAAATAGTAGAATGCATTTTTTTGGAAATTCTTATAGTCTTGTGCTTTAAAGAAAGAAGGATATTGTCGAAGGAGGAAAGGAAATCGATGAGGGGATAAAAGGAAAGTGAAATCGGATATTCCGAAAAGCGACATACTTTCTGAGGAAAAGGATTCTGAGCAAATATTTATTGGATGATCCTTGCAGAGACTTCAAGAGATTGGATAGGATTTCTCAGAGGTTCTTATGCCAATTTTCAGGAATTGCTTTGACTATAGGTCGTCGTATGAACTCATAACTTTTACCTAGATTTTTTTAAACTACCTAACGCAACGGTATTTTTTTTGTTGAAATTTTAGTATTCATGAAAATCAGGATACGTACCTATAATTTTGTATTCATAAAAATCAGGATCCATATTTTTCTAAAACTATTCTAACTGATTGAAAAATATTATAAATTTTACATAGACTGTTTACACTGGTATACAAAAATTGAACTTTTTTTGTTCCAATAGCATTTCATGTAGATCTCGATGCCCACGTTTTTGAGGTGCCACCCGTTTTTCTGCATCACCCTCCAATTTTTAGGAAAACGGGACAAACGAAAAACAGCGTTTTTAATTTACTGTTGATTAAAAACAAAGTCACTAGTTAATTAATTAAAAAATGCAAATTTTAGGGCGTCAAATCCTCTTTAAAACAACCCCACAACTATTAAAATAAGTTGAGCATATGCAAAAATAGACGACTTGAAATGACATAATATGTCAGAAAATCGTCATAAATTTGCAATGTTTTGTTGCCTCACGGCCACAGTAATGCTGTCACAATAATCATAATAGCTCTAACTTGAAGGATTTTTAATTTAGAAAATGAATCTTCAATCAGATTTTTTTTTTATCTCATCTAATTAGTAAGTAAATTAGAAATCCGTAAAAGAGAACATGGCAGCACTAGCCCAAAAAGTCATAAAGGTGGGTGCTAAACCATGGATTTCGGGAGACCAGAAATAATATTAAAATAAAATATTAAGTTGCGTTGAAGTGGGATAATGTAGTACTTACTCAGCCTATGTGTTGGCTAACTAATCGCCTAATCAACTATAAACTATAAAAGGTAAACTTAATAAAGTGAAACAATACTTAAAAATGTAAAATCATTAATAAAGGAGAGTTGAGCATAAATTCAGAATATACATTGAATGTCTACTTGTAAAGTGAATGTTTAAACAATACTCACCTCCCCATTGTAATACAGACCTATTATATTCACTCTGACATGAATTACAGGGAGGGGCCGCGGCTTTATTCCATTTGTCAATCTTATGTAATATGTATAACATTTTCGAGTATATATAGTTATTGCTATTACACCAATGGACAAAATAATTTAAATTTTTCTTCAAATATTCACCGATTTTGGGTAGTACTGAATATATAGGGAAAAAAGTCCGTATCGCTGGAACTGCTTTATCTTAGTGCGCATCCATATAATGCATATAACTTTTGTTTTATTGAAAATTCATAAATTGTTATATTGTGTCAACACTCACTCACTGTTGACCGCTACCGCCCTTGTAGGTCCTCGGCCTCTGCCAACATCCTGTTCCATTCCACGCCCCACAGTGGTTCCAGAGTGAAAAAAAAAAATCAATTTTCGAAAGCGCTGACTTAGATTATTTAGTTTGTGATTCTCACACAATATTTGCAACAGAACCTAGGAACAACATACTTTCCCCCCCTGTTTCTAGGTTATTCCCATTAATTTAGGCCCAAAGTCAGAATAATGGAATTTTGACCAAATTACACACTATGTACCTTAAATAATTAATATATACGAAGCACTATTTATAGGTGAACCCTACGTCTAAAACATAATCACACACACTTCCAACAACAATAACCATGCTGATTTCCTTGAATAGCTAAGTTCAGAGGATACTTTTTTTTGTGTTATCGCCATTGAAGCGGGACACAATATATAAATAAATAATATATAATTTCAAAAAAGAAAGAAAAAAATTATCAAATTTTTGTCCTGCTGTATGATGGTCAACTAAGCCACACATCAGGCAAAAAAAAAAAAAAAAATAGAGCGCATTACAACATTATAAGTTACGAATTTCATGTACGCATTGAGAACAGCTGTGATTACCAAAACAATCTCCGGCTTCCTCCAAGACGAGAAAGGTCACATTTCAAACTAAAAATATTGATAAGAACAAAAATCATCTGCTTTTATCTGCTTATCCGATCATAACACCGCAAAGAAAGGAAATGGTTAGTGTACGCCTGTGTTTGTTCCCCCGTCAAAACACTTTAATTCCAGTTCATTCTAGGTGCTAACGTTGTTTAATCATGAGCTCTCATGACTTAAAATGAAATACCGCGATATGTGTGCTGCTTGTGGGGTGGTGCAAACTTCGATGTATTCCTTCAAAATAATCACCCTGAATTAATTTAAATATACACTCAAAATACTTGTTGCAATTTGTTTTGATGAAGTCAACCTATTCCGAAAATCGCAAAACATTTTAACGGCCCGCTTTCATTTTACATTAGCACTTCAATTTACTTAATTAAAATTAATAAAATAAAAACATTTTTTATTTTTACAGTTAATTTATTTATTTTTTTTTTTTGAGTCGAATGAGACCAGCCCCAGGTTTCTAGGGTAATCTGTTTTCGAGATATTGACGTTTCTTTTTCGCTTTTTCGCCATTCGGCACCACTGCGAACCCCTACTTCGAGTCCCTAGCGTCCGAAAGTCCTCCCCCAGGTCATCAAGCCACCTCTGGCTCTCTTTCTTGGTCTGCCTCTCTTTCTTTTGCCCCCAGGTGCACCATTCAGCATCAATTTAGCTAGTCTACAGGGTTCCATTCTCTCCACGTGACCTAACCACCGTAGTCTACCTTTCATGATGACATAGAGGATGTCAGGCTCGCCATACATTTCTGTAAGTTCGGCATTGCTTCTGACTCTCCACCTGTGCTGCTCTCTTACGGCTCCAAATATCTTCCTCAGGACTCTTCTTTCCCAGGCCAGCAGACCTTTCCTCATTTCTTTGGTCTGAGTCCACGTTTCGCTACCGTACTCAACAACTGGTCTAATTACAGTTTTATATAATAAAATCTTTGTTTTCCTGGAGAGACTTTTGTATCGGAGAGCTTTTTGCAAGGCGTGGAAGCATCTGTTTCCCGCAACCATTCTGCCCTTTACCTCCACTTCCAGGTTATTGTTATCCGTTAGTTCTCCCCCAGGTACTTTTTGCTACGGCTACGACTACGATACGTGTCCTATTTGTAGATACATATAGTATGTGTTAAGTAAGAAAAAAATTACTTACTTCAGTAGATCTAAGTAGAAAACATTTATTAGGAAAATGTTAACAAAAATATAAAAACATAAATAATAATTATTTGATTATAAATAAATAAAAAATGAATAGATTCAAAGGAATGAAACTTATGGGAAAGTTATAAAAAAGAATAATAATAATAAAGGGATACAAACAATTACAATATATTAATCAAATAACTTACATATGATAAGCAAGAAATTATAACTTTCTAATATTGTGCATGTATTTTATAGTAAGTTATTGTGTATTATCTAAAAGCACCACAAACATAATTTACTTCCACACGAACATAAGAATACTCTACGGCGTATATATATATATATATATATATATATATATATATATATATATATATATATATATATATATATATATATATAAATTTACTTTAATTTTAGACAGAAATATTAAGAATTAAGTATTTTTTAGCCTTTGATTAGGTATGTGGTCTACCCAAACGTAAGTAGGGAGGTGGTCACAACACCCCAATACAAAAAATCCGAAAAAGGAAAAGAGTTTTTTAAAATTAGCATCTATTTTATTATTTCACTTTTTAAATATATTACCAATATTAAATCACGGAATAATTAATTAAAATACTCAAATATAGTATTTTTTTTGATAATAATTGTCATAGTTTTTTTTCATTTGTATTTTTTTTATTCAGTTATCAAAAATATGACATTGTTGAGAAATACAAAATTTCTAATGAAGTTAAAATTGATTTTTAAGGGATTGAAGAAGACAACAAATATATTTAAGTTGAAGGGAGGGTATCCCATCTTTGGTATGTCCTACTTTGGTATCTCATTCTCATTCCACTCCTGCGTGGCGCTTTTGGGCCGTTAAGTCACGGATAAATAATGTTGAATTAAAAAGATTAAAGTTCTGAAAAAAAAGGGAATAAATTCTGCTAAAAGAGTATAATCGTCAGTAATTGTTGTCACACTGATTTAGAGTGTTATCCTGTGTAGTGAACTGCATGGAAGAAAGAGTGCGTGGCTGAAGGAATGGATTGTAGAGCGTCGAGCTGTCTGGCCTAGACATCACTAGCAGGCCTCCAAGGACAATAGCACTCCACTTGCTATAGCTTCGAGCACACACTTAGATCTTAGCACATGGATATATAGTGCAGTAAATAGCTTACATTTACACTATATCTTCATGGAATAATTAATTAGCAAGTGTTTGTTATATCTGAATGCAGGATACACGTATATATCGACGCTCACAGAGAATAAATTGGTAAGTCAAAAAATTAGCAAAATTAGATAACCCATTAAATCCAGAGCCTATTTCTACTCGATTTTTTTTTTTTTTTTTTTTTTTTTTTTTTTTTACATTTTTCGTTATTTGTTCCTCTTAGGCACTCAAAAGAATGCATAAAAATCAAAAACAAAAAAAATATTTATTATGTTATGTTATGTTTAGGAGAAAAAAAAAATGTTGCTTTTACGCAACTATGGGAAAAGCTAGGCATATCAGAAAAATACCATGATTTTATTATAATATCGTTATTTATTTACTTTTTAAATGTTATATTACTCTAAACAATATTTTATATAACTTTGGTTTGAGTTGAAAACATAATTACAATTTTAAAAAAATAAATTCAGTCAGAAAATTATTTTTATGACAATTTTTTAAGCATTGGACCATCAAAATCCTGCCTTCCTTCTTCCAAGATATAGCGAAAGAAACCATCTGATCGTCAGGTAAGATAATAGACAACAAAGAATATGTCGCCAATTCTAATCACAAACAGTATTCATGTGCAGTAAATGTTAGCTGAATTTATTTGTGCAATGCTCACAAAATTTTCAAAAAAATAATTTTTTGACTGAAATTTATTTTTTTTAAATTATAATTATGTTTTCAACTGAAGCCAAAGTTATATAAAATATTGTTTAGGGTAATATAACATTTATAAAGTAAATAAATATGGATATTATAATAAAATCTTGGTATTTTCTGATATGCCTAGCTCTTCCCAAAGTGGCGCAAACGGGACGATGTGGGTTTCTTGGCATCTCGTAATATATCGTGTTTTCTTTGTTAATTCAACTTACCGAAATGCAGTCAAGCATAGTTCATGCGAACAACAATATAAGTCGAATTAACATAGTTTGTTACAACGAACCTCTGTGAATAACTCCATTTAACTATTTATTCTCCGGGTAAAATGCTCTACACATAGTGATAGTTTTTTCTTAAATAAATTATTTCAAGTTTTGAATGGCGTCATTGACAAGAAAAATTCCGTCTCGCAGGACTGCATCATCTTAGCGCGGTTCCGTTCATATCCCTAGTCTAATTTGGAAAGATTAAAATAGAAGCAGTTATTATTTTGGTTCCACCAGTCTTTTTTTTTTTAAATTAATTATTATGATGGCGTGTCAACCCTTAAGGTCACTAACGCCATTCCTGTGAGTAGTAAAGTCTTGAAAGGTCATGATTTACAATCTTACCTGGAAGGGTCCGCTACACTAGAAACAGACCCGCTAGTGACAAGGTCTTGGAATCTTGGAAATCTATATTTCTAACAATAAATTGTTTTTGTTATTTTACTTAACCAGTTTTATTGTCAAATACATTATCCAACTATAAGCAATTAAAAAATAACAAGAAATAAAACAGACAAAAAGAACCATTGGAATGAACGAAATCAATTAATTTAAAGCTTTAAGCACTTTTTTCTCCGATTGACATCGCCTAATTAAAACTTTCTTCAGAACCTTTTTTGTAGAGCATTTAGTAAGCTTCCGAATGATAATCTTTCGCTTCACAAGATTGTCAACGGTTTTCGAGATACTAACGAAATTATACAAAGTTACCAAAACTTTTTTTGTCTGTTAATAAAATATTTTATTCTAACCCTTCCTTTACTCTAAACGTAACAAAAATTTCAACATATTAGTGTTGATGAAACTCCAACATGCAGAAAATGTTTCAACTGTATCCCATAATTCTAAGTACCAAAATCAAAGACAAAGAACCCTCCCTAGGAAGGACGCTAGGCAGTTGAAAACCTATATATCTTGGAAATCCATATCTCTAACATTAAATTGTTTTTCTTATTTTTCTTAACCTGTTTTATTTTCAAATACATTATCCAACAATAGGCAATTAAAAAATAACAAGGAATAAAAAACAGACAAAAAGAACAGTTCGAATAAGCGAAATCAATTACTTTAAAGTTTTAAGCTCGTATTTCTCCGATTGACATCGCCTAATCAAAACTTTCATTAGAGCCTTTTTTTTAGAACATTTAATAAGCTTTCTAATGGTATTCTTTCGTTTACCAAGATTCTCAACCTTTTTCGAGATATTAATGAAAGTAAACAAAGTTACTAAAACTTTTTATGTCTGTTAATAAAATATTTTATTCTAACCCTTCCTTAACTCCAAACGTAACCAAAATTTCAACATATTAGTTTTGATGAAAGTAGAACATGCAGAAAATGTTTCAACTGAATCCCATGATTCTAAGTACCCAAACCAAAAACGGTATTCAAAGAATATTTTTCCAATTTTCTCGAAAACGGTTAAAGCTATCGCCTTGAAAATGGTTTCATTCGTTTTCCTAGCCCAGGAATCATATAAAACGAGTACTTAGAAGCTTATGAACTCAAAAACGTAAGCGTTACGATTTTTTTTGCGCGAATTTCGCCCCAAACGCCATCTTCCAGTAGGCGGATTTTGCTGGTTAACGAACTTGACCTTTCAAATTGAACGAAGGATTTTTGTACCAAATTTCATCAAAATCGGACCATTCGTCTTCTATCTAGAGAGCGAACAGACAAATATATATATATATATATATATATATATATATATATATATATGTATATATATATATAGAAATATATACATATATATACAAATTTGAACCACAGTTATTTTCGGTCTCTAGGGGTTCTGAAACGCGAAATTTTCTAGTCGGCACTTCCGAATTGTTTCATTGTATCAACCCTATAAGCGGGGTTCCTCCCTATGGGGGAGAAAGGAACCGCGCTAAAACAAGCTATATCAAATTAATAAATAATTTAAATAATGAAAACAATAATTTCTACAAAATCAACAAAGAGATATTTAAGTAGTGACCTAAATACTACCAAAACGCAAAAAAATGTACACTGAGACTAGAAAATCCTGGTTCTATCAATTTCTATACCAATTGATTCGACAGCTTTAATTTGTCTTTTAAAAAAGAACACATGCTACAATTTTGACTTACTTCAGGCCCAAATAATGGCAAGCGCAAAACTTGAAAAGCGAGACACAGATCACACAATGGCTGATTAAGCTTCCAAAAGGAAAGAAAAATAATAAGCTCTAAATCAAAATATAGGCTTTTTTGTTTTGATTTGCAGCAATGCCGTCCAACTCCATTTTTAACAAAGTGGTATCGTTTAAATAAGGCATTTAAGGTGTTTTAAGCTGACTGTAAACGATTTGGCAGAAAACAGTTACTGCTATATGTGGGATGAAAGCGTATCAGGTAGGACTAAACAAATCGCATCATGTCTTTTTGAATAATTAAAAACACCGCCACATTAAAACGACTAAAGAGAAGTCCCAGCTTCACTCGTTTTTAAGGATTTGTTTTTTTAATAAAAAATCAAGACACCGAAAAAAAACTTTTTATGGAAACCAGTACAATGGTTGTAACTTCGCAGAGGTTTAACAAATGTATTTCTCAAGCATATCTAGGGTAACTGCCCCTATTATTGACACATTAAGCAAAATTTTCAGGCAATATTACAGTATCTTCCTTATTTATTAACCAATCCACTTGCTTCAAAGGGGTTTATCCTCGCCAGGATCTCTAGAATTAATTCAGCCTATTATATGAATTAAAAATGAATGATTTCAGAGGATTTTAGCCATAATAAGAAGGTGACTTTTTGCACCAGTTATTGACAGGTAAAATCCAATTATCGACAGGTAAATGACCCAGTTATAGACAGGTCAAATCCAGTTTTCGATAGGTAAATGACCAAGTTATTGACAGGTAAAATCTAGCTTTTGATAGGAAAAGGCACCAGTCATTGACTCAATTTCAATGAAGTAGCAACGATATACTTTTTTTACAACATTTATAAAAGTTATGATGAAATTATATCATAAATAAGTATAGTTACTCTAAAAGTCCATAAGGAAGCTTGTACTTCACTGGGTTCTTATTTTGAGACTTAACTCCTCTGCATTCTTGTTCTTATGATGGTTCATGAAATTCGCAGCACGGGCTCTCCAAGAAACTCGTCATTTCCCAAAGTTTAAAAGGAGATGTATCTTCTATATTCCCAGCTACTTACGGCGAACTCTTTGTGGTTTAACATAAGAACACTGCGTGTATTTAACGGCATATCAACATTTAGGCTATTAACGCCGGGCTATCTACAGGCTGCCACCCTTTAATAATGTCAACAGAACGTGGTCGGTCACTCAGTGAGGTAGGTACAGGCTGCTCCCGAAGCTGCTTAAATTTCAAGATGAACGGAAACCGGTGCATTTAACGTGGCTATGGGCGTTGGCTCTAAAATGTATTAACCGCATTTCTGGCTTCTCTAATTGTAGGAGATTCTTTTGTGACCACTTATTCCTCAGGTTCATCATCAGTTCGAATTCAATGTTGGCTGCATTTTTGGATAAAGTGCTCTTCTCAGAAGGGGGTTCTCATAAAGGAACACCACAGTAAACTTTAACGAATTACGAATAAGTCTATGTTTGCAGATACTCCTGTTGACGATTTCCCAATCACTATCAGTGATTAAAAGATCGGAGAAGTTCGAGTAGTTCGGGCAATTCGAGGTCGAATCATAGAGGTGAAAACCTAGAAGTACATAAGTGTGTCTTAAGGTGGATTCACACTATACGTACCGTCACCGACAGGCCACTGTCCAGCTACCTAAATTTGGTTTTACTGGCCTGTCGGTGACGGAACGCTCTAGTGTGAACTACCTCATTGGAAATACATTAAAGAATATTTTGCCTGTCGGATGCTGGACGGTGGCCTGTCGGAGACGGTACGTATAGTGTGAATCGATCTTTATGGGAGCCATTTTACATGCCTAGAAACCTAATCCATACTTCAGACCTTCTCAACATCCACAACATAATAGAATCATACAAATGTAGTCGAGCCTGAAAAAAGACTCATTAGGTTGGTACGAGAATTTATCATAAACTTCGAATTTGCATAAGTGGATTAGTTATGTCAATAACTGGCAACTTGAGGTTGTCAATAATTGGAAAAATGTATTCCAGTTATTGACACATACTTTGTACCTATTATTGACACCCCCTGTCAAAAATTGGATCCCTTCATTATTTTTGGGAAAGTAAAACACCGTTTTGTTGAGCATTAAAAATCCAGTTTGTTAGGCACCAAAACAAAGATTTCATCAAAATTCCTATTATTGACAGTGTGTCAATAATTGGATTAAGGTGGTTTTTCTCTACCCTATTATTGACACCCTCAAAATAACGTTATTTATTCAAAATGAGCACTTAAAAAGGTTGCATTATATCTAAGAAAGAGTATAAACTGTTTCAGAAACAGTTCCCCTAAAAAAAAAAGAAATGGGGACTGATAAATACGAAAAATAAGCACTCACCTTCTAAGCAGAAACACTAGCAAATCAGCTACATTCTCTGAAAATCTCCAAAGCTAAAGGGAAAATCTTGACCTCAACTGTGGTGTTCTTTATAGCAAACTTGTTTTTGGTAGAAAACAAGTAGATAAGATTCCGAACCCATTGGCGCTAAGTTTAAATTTATAGGTGGCGCCAAACGCTTATTTTTTTAATTGAAAGTATGAGTGTTAATAATTGGGGGCATGTCAATAATAGGAGCAGTTACCCTATATGTATATAAAAATCACATGTCTGTCTGTTTGTTCCAAAGACAAAGCCAAACCGTTTAACCAATTTAGACCAAACTTGGAATACTGGTAGGTCATGATACGAGAAGGCTCGTAGGCTAAATTTAAAATGTCTACGAGCTGTCTGTCTGTATGTTTGTTCCATATACAAATTCACACCCTTCCTCCGATTTTGACCAAACTTGGCACACAGGTAGGTCGTGATACGGGGAGTATCATAGGCGAGGTCAAAAACTTCTACCAGCTCTCTGTTGGTATGTTTGTTCCTTATACAAATCCGCACCGTTTGACCGATTTTGAACAAACGTGGCACAAAGGTAGGTCTTGACACGGGGAGAGTCGTAGGCTAGGTTAAAATCGTTTATGACTCATAAATAGTTACAAATTTCCGTTATTAGATTTTATTATTAATTATTTGCTTTATAATTTATTTTTGCTTTCCTAGATGCAGAAAGTAGGTGTAGTTTGGCACGCCGGGTAACAGCTAGTCCTCTATAAAAATGAATCTTTCAAAACTATAAACGTGAAGAAGGGTAAAACCCATCATTTCAGATGATCTTCCATTGGGTATATGTGAAGACGTTCTTTCTCTTGTGCCTTTTATTGACTCTCTATTCCATAACTTCTAAAAAAACTTAAATACCAATGACGAATCTCTAATCAATCCAGACGTCATAAAAATCGATCAGGATGAAATACAGGTTTCAATTGTAAACATAACTGTTGAAGTAAATTTTTGAACTTTGCTTATTTTCTTTTTACGGCCTACCAACATCTGGGGCCATTAGCGCCGACATCTAAGGTGCAGCCGGGAATTGAGAAAAATCTCTGCTAGAACAAACCAGTAATTATAATTCAAATAATTGGTGTATAACAGAATCTGCGAAGAACAAAGATTTAGCGCGGTTCCTCCTTCCCTCCATAGGGAGAAACCCCACTTATAAGATTGAACCACCGTTATTTTCGTTCTCTGGGGGTTCGGATTGCGTCATGAGGTCAACCTTATGAGCGCGGCTCCTCCTTCCCTCCATAGGGAGAAACCCCACTTATAAGATTGAACCACCGTTATTTTCGTTCTCTGGGGGTTCGGATTGCGTCATGAGGTCAACCTTATGAGCGCGGTTCCTCTTTCCCTCCATAGGGAGAAACCCCACTTAGGGGAGGGAGGAACCGCGGAAAAATGTTCCGAGATCGTTTTAGCGCGGTTTCGTTCAAATCCCACCTCTCTATATACGCCCATGCATGTTTGTATTTTGTATTGATTTATAGAGCTTTGCTTTAGAATGAGAGCCGGATTGTGTAATTTCCGCGTCTGTGTAAGTTAGCTACTGTCGGTTTCCCTGACGCCTTAATATAGCTTTTATTCGAGATGTTCGAGTAGATGTTGACAATTTTCATGAGATATATATATATATATATATATATATATATATATATATATAAAAAAAAAGAAGTTTATTTCTATTCTAAAGTTTCCTGCGAGTCGGAATATACCCGTTCTCGTTGTTCACCGAAGCAACGAAGGGCGTTGAACCTGAATGGGTGACCGTCCTTGTGCTGTTGGCATTAAAAAACAATGACAACCTGTACATTGTCTGTCGCTAATAGCCCAGATGTTGAAACACCGTAAAAAAAAAAATAAATAAAAAAAAGTTTGTTTAAAATCCCATCAGAAGAAACGACTAATGGCAGGGTTGTCTGCATAGCTATCGGTAGATTTACGATAGCTATTAAGGGAGAAGTTGAAGGATATAATTCCTTTTTCAGTGAAACCCCAATAAATGGCCGACGCAAGTTGAAATCACGTCCGTTCCACTTGCATCCACACCCCAATCTCCTTTCTAGAAATTATACCAATTATCGCTCCCGGAGTCTCGAACTCTCATCCAACAACTTTCTGCTCAAAACTTCTCGTCGGGAAAATGTTTTCATTAATTTTTCATTTTTTTTTTTTTTTTTTAACCGAGCGATGTTCTCTGAGTAAAATGACCCTTCATCAAGCGAACAGCAAAAAATAAAATTTATAATTGAGATATACGAGAAAAATCAATCAATAAAACAAATATATTGTTTATTAATTTTTTATAGCATATTTATGAAGTATGTAGAGCGTTTTACAACACCAATCCATTTGGGTATGTGTGTCTTATGTTCATCATGTAAATTGAAGAATTCTGCTATGTAAGTAATGGTTTCGATGACACACCTAGACCAGTCCACCCTTATTTATTTGATTTGACCTTTTGATAGTGGAATACTTTCCCTTTAATAGAGTGAAGTCAGATTGAAGAATTTGCCGTAAATAAGTCCAGCAGAAATTATTAAAGATTGACAATGAAAGATGCATTTTTTCATATTCGTTAGTTTGCTTTTGTATCGACGATATCGCACTACAAAAGTGCGATTCTAAAGTGACACAACTCAAAAATCGGTTTATTTCAGTAATGACTATGAAAGACATGGTAAATATCTCTTTATCAACCATCAAAACTGTATTTACCTAGCTTCAGAGTTTGTACACCAGAGGGCAGTTGTGTCACTCTACCTGTCTTAATGCTATTCCCTCTACATAGGCAAGAGTGACACATTTTCAGATAAGTTTTATTTTGAGTTTTGACACTTAAGAAATACTAGTGCGATATGATTTTTCGGCTCTTAGCTTTCATTTAATGTAAATATATTATGATTAGGTTTCTACTGTTGCACTTATTCTAAAAACAATATTTATAAAATGAAATAACAATATTTATAAAATAAACAATATTTATAAAATAAAATAACAGTAAAATAGATGTGGACTCTAAATTTAAAATATTCTATGCAGTTTGCCGATCTGTATTGTGTTATGGAGCACAAATTTGGGGATACAAGAGGTATGACACCATTGAAAAACTTCTACGCCATTTCATCAAAAAAATATTCTTATTGCCACAATATACACCAGACCACATAATTCGTTTGGAAACCGGTAAATCTTCATTATTTCATTATGCATTAAAATTAAACATAAAATTCATATTAAGACAGCTTCAGGATGACACCAAACAGTTAATGAAAGAAATAACAAGGGAAGTTATAAAATGTAAAGTTGGATGGTGGAAGGAATGGCACCGAATCGCTGCTGAGAACAACATAGAACTTGACCTGGACATAGAATATGTTGATACATGGACAGAGCAACTGACAAACCTTACAAATAAAATACTAGAAACTGAGATAGACTTATTTCACCAACGTGTTACTGAATCAACCTCCAGACAGCTGTACAGAGAACTAATACCGAAAAGACTTGAAGGGGCAGAATATTTAAAAGATAACAGACTCCCAAAGCTAAGAAGTTGGGCCTTTAAAGGGAGAGCGGAAGTACTCTCATTGAATGATAGACCTTGGAGGGAAGGAAGGGAAAAGCTTTGCTCTCTTTGCAATCTGGAAGACAATGAGAAACCATGTTCCATTTCCTGACCAGGTGTCCGATACTGGAGGAATTCAGAAGGAGATGGCTGGGAAAGGACATAGACGGCGCCAAAATAGTAACTTTACTGACGACAGAGGATTGGTACAAGGTGGCGGGGTACGCACGAGACGCAACTAAATACAGAAAAACACTTACAGACGAATTTAATTACTGACACAACGTAAAGAAAGGAAACCATACAGACGGAACACAGACACACAGAGATACGAAATCAATTCTCATGAATACCTATAAATACCAACACAATGAATACCTATAACAAATTGATATTGATAACACAATGAATACCTATTACAAATTGATATTGATAACACAATGAATACCTATAACAAATTGATATTGATAACACAATGAATACCTATAACAAATTGATATTGATAACACAATGAATACCTATAACAAATTGATATTGATAACAAAATGAATACCTATAACAAATTGATATTGATAACACAATGAATACCTATAACAAATTGATATTGATAACACAATGAATACCTATAACAAATTGATATTGATAACACAATGAATACCTATAACAAATTGATATTGATAACACAATGAATACCTATAACAAATTGATATTGATAACACAATGAATACCTATAACAAATTGATATTGATAACACAATGAATACCTATAACAAATTGATATTGATAACACAATGAATACCTATAACAAATTGATATTGATAACACAATGAATACCTATAACAAATTGATATTGATATCACAATGAATACCTATAACAAATTGATATTGATAACACAATGAATACCTATAACAAATTGATATTGATAACACAATGAATACCTATAACAAATTGATATTGATAACACAATGAATACCTATAACAAATTGATATTTATAACACAATGAATACCTATAACAAATTGATATTGATAACACAATGAATACCTATAACAAATTGATATTGATAACACAATGAATACCTATAACAAATTGATATTGATAACACAATGAATACCTATAACAAATTGATATTGATAACACAATGAATACCTATAACAAATTGATATTGATAACACAATGAATACCTATAACAAATTGATATTTATAACACAATGAATACCTATAACAAATTGATTATATTCAAAATCTATATTATATAGAGATTGGACAGACTTGGGCATGACGGTCAGTCTAGGTCTTTATCTAAAGATGTGTTTTAATCACTTAACGATGACACTTCTTACTTATTTTTTGTTGGCATTGTTTATTTTGATTTTTTTTCTTTTATTATGTAATAATAATTATTTTTTTGTGATGGATTTATGCAGAAAGGAAAATTGTTAATGTTTATAAATAGTTTGTATTCATGTTTAAAACTATTGAAATGCACACATTTTCTGTTCGTAAATTATTTATTTGTTAATAAGCTTTAAACATTCATATTTAAAATAATTGGAACCATTGTCATATATTATGTTTGTAATTTTCTTTTTTTTTTGTTGTAAAATAAACATCCATATTCATTCATTCATATTTATAAAATGTAATAATCATCTGGTTGAAGGGACCTTTCCCGACCATGGATCCTACAAAGATAAACTTTATCTATTTTCTGACGGATGTACTGACTCATGAGGATTCAACATAAAAATGTTTGCCATTTGAAATATGAGATATTGGATAAGTAGTATATTGGAGTGAATCCACTGGGATATAACAGTGATTGTCAATGTTACTCCAGAAATCCCATCTACTGGCTTGTTATGTAGATACAATTCCTACCGACCCTATCCATTTCTCCAATACTCCTCCAATATCTAGCCGTGTTATCAAGTCATTCCAATGTGAAGAGATGGAATACTCCTCTCGTATTGATCACATGATAATTAAATGGGAACAGTTGTTCCCTTATTGAGCATCCTGTAAAGCAACATATTGCCTCTCTCTTATATATATATATATATATATATATATATATATATATATATATATATATATATATATATATATATATAGCATTCCCTTATTTGTTTCATTCTTACAGTAACCCTATAAGGAGGGAATTTATTTTTTGTCAGCAAGTCTCATGCAATAAATAGCATATATATATATATATATATATATATATATATATATATATATATATATATATATATATATATATATATATATATATATTCAATTCCACGATTTCTGACCTTTATTTATGTGTATTTATTTTTTTTTTATAAATATGGCACAGGTCGAAATAATAGTACTCCATTTTATGTACTATTTTATTTTTGGCACGCCCTACATGTTTCGTGGACTTTATGCCACCTCCTCAGGGAGAGTATTAGTATGGGCGGCGAGCTATCCACACATGGGGATTTAGTGGCCCCTGAGGAGGTGGCATAAAGGCCACGAAACATGTAGGGCGTGCCAAAAATAAAATACTACGTAAAATGGAGTAGTATTATTTCGACCTGTGCCGTATTTATAATATATATATATATATATATATATATATATATATATATATATATATATATATATACACATATGTTATGATCTTATTTTTTCGTCACTTGGATCATATTTTTAGATGAAACGGCTTTTTTCTCCAGCGGTTAAACTCCGCTATATTTCGTTAAAATGCAACTTATACCTGAATACTTTTGCCCGAATCCTCATTGATGGTGAGACAAATAAGGATTCTTGAGAGAGACGTGCGCTACTGGCCAAATGAATTTCGTGTGACCCTCAAAACGCCCGTGTAAGAAATGTAGCGGCCAAAAGGACAAGACCAATGAAAAAATAAAATACGAAACCACAAGAACGTTGTGAAGGTTGCTCGATATGTGACTCACTTTTTCTAACATGTTTCCCTTTAAGAAAATTTTTTAAAAGCTAGCCTATAGAAAACAGATTTTTACTTAGAGAAAGAGTGAAACAGGGTTGGAGTATATATATATATATATATATATTTTTTTTTTTTTGGTTGTGCCATGTACAGACGGGGCGCGGTGAGACCACCAGAAGCCTATTATACCGTCTCTTTCTCTCTCTCTCTCTCTCTCTCTCTCTCTTTCTCTTTCTCTTTCTCTCTCTCTCTCTCTCTCTCTCTCTCTCTCTCTCTCTCTCTCTCTCTCTCTCTCTCTCTCTCTCTCTCTCTCTCTCTCTCTCTCTCTCTCTCTCTCTCTCTCTCTCTCTCTCACTCTCTCTCACTCTCACTCTCACTTTTCCAAACACAAACTCTCTCTCAATATCTCTTTCCCTCGCTCTGCAACTCTCTCTCTCTCTCTCTCTCTCTCTCTCTCTCTCTCTCTCTCTCTCTCTCTCTCTCTCTCTGCTCTCTCTCCCTCCCCCCCCTGATTCCCTCCTTCTCTCTCCACCAGTATTCCCTCTTCCTGTCACATTCTCACTCCGTCTTTCTCACTCTCACGGGGATAAATCCACCTTCCAGCAAATAATGGAAATGCTTTCCTGACAGTGACAAGTGTTCCAGAGTTTTACTTTCCAAATAACTCCTGCTCCAGGGGGCCTTAGAACATTCTCCAGCCACTAGCGGCAGACTTATTAATTCCCTACAGCGAGCTATTGGCTTTTACAGAACACACCATTTATATTTTTCAATTTTAATAGTATTTGAGATTGGATTCTTCAATAAAGCTAATTAGTTTAATTTATATTATTCGACTAAAATCCTGACTGTTAATTCAGGTTAAATTATAAAAAATTATAATTATTGTATGGAAATTATAAATAATTATAATTATTGTATGGGAATTATAAATAATTATAATTATTGTATGGGAATTATAAATAATTATAATTATTGTATGGGAATTATAATTATTGTATGGAAATTATAAATAATTATAATTAGTGTATGGAAATTATAAATAATTATAATTATTGTATGGAAATTATAAATAATTATAATTATTGTATGGAAATTATAAATAATTATAATTATTGTATGGAAATTATAAATAATTATAATTATTGTATGGAAATAATGTAAAAAAAAGTCAAACAATTTAAGGAGAAATACTACCTTGTACTTTTCTTTTTAATTTTGTATAGGATAATATTCTTCCTTAACTAATAAAAAATGATATGCGAAGAATGATTTTTTTTTAATTGGCCAACAAATACGATTTTCCGAGTGTAGTCCCGATGCCGAGTGTAGTCCCGTTGCCGAGTGTAGTCCCGATGCCGAGTGTAGTCCCGATGCCGAGTGTAGTCCCGATGCCGAGTGAACGCGATGGTGATTTAAATATTGTTAAATAATTGTTAATTTTTTTTTGATCCTCATTCAAAACATTACAAAATTAAAACCCTTTTTTTAATATTTATTGGCAAGAAAGTATAAAAAAAATGAAATAGGAAAAAACATTAAAATTACAGAACATTAAACTTTATAGTCGTTTCCTCAAAACTATGTTTTTCAAATCGGACGATATTCTGGCGTCTTCAATTTTTGCCCGATCAACTTCAAATTTTAACTGAAGCTTTCTAATGATATTTGTCAGTTAAGTAATTTTTTTTCTATTGATTGAATTATTACGATTTTATGATGGATTTTTTATTGGAAAATTAATAATATTTCACCATTTTCGAAAAAAATATTATTTCTTAAAAATCCTACGTGCTATACTAAATTTAACCTTGTTCTTTCGAAATAATTTCAGTTTTTCTTTCTAGATTAAAAATTGCCACCTGCAGACTATCGCTCATGAAAAAAAAAAAGGGTTTCCGTTCGTCAGAGACAGCGCCGCCATTTTTTTAAAAAATAAAATAAAACGTTAGATATAAAGAATTGAAAAATATTGATTTATTTGTTATTTATAAATTTTGTTGATAAAAAATGACTTTGATTTTGATCGCACAATGTAGCATTACGCCTTAAAGGCATAATTTGCTAAAAATTGAGATATAAAATAATTATGGCTTCAAAAAAATCTTACTCGCAGGAAATTTTTAGTATAGGGCGTTTACGTTCTTATCCATCGTGTCACTTGGAATAGAAACAGTTAACCCTTTCCGTACCAAGATGCAGGTGAAGGGTTCTACTGTATGGGATGTATGGGGTCACACGCTACTTAGGCGTGTACGGGATATTTTTACCACTCACAGCGCCTTGACTTTGAAAAACCTCCTCGCGAAATTAAAACTCGTCTTTTATATTTGAAGGGGTCCGTGCAAAATAGTACCAAGCAACGTTTTTAACAAAACTTAACTCTAGCTGCTACATCTTGGATATTATCTGGTGCTATAAGTCTATTATGCAAATGCTACTAAAATATGACTACAGTGCACTGTATGATACTTAATCTACTTCCCTATAACCATTTCAACAGAGAATCTCACATGATATCCATCATATAGCAGCTACAGTTTAGTTTTGTTAAAGATGTTGCTTTGGCATTTTTAGGGCCCTGATTCCTTCAATTATGATCTTTTTTTTGTTTAAAGTTCTTATTATTTTTTATTTGTACAGTGGAACATGGATAATTTGAACTTCGATAATTCGAAATCGTGGTTAATTCGAATATTTCTCTCGGTCCCTAGAATTTAGGGCATAAACAATTTAAAAAAAATCGTGGTTAATTCGAATAAAATTTTGGAAAATTCGAATTTTTTACGAGCCTTAAACTCCAATGGGAAGTGGTCGATCTTAAACTTTGTGAAAATATTCTCCCCTTGGGTAAGAAGGATAGTAAGATACGGATGTAGGGGTTCCGGGACAAGAAGCGCGACGGTCTCATAGTCTAGTTCTTGGACTCTAGGAGTCCAGGTGTTGTTATAGTTACATCCTGCCGTTTTATCCTAGAATTCCCTCCCACCATCCCTCCCATCTGCATTTCTTACTCTGTTATGTTAGTCAGCACCTAGATCTGTTGTATTGTTCGTGCCTTGAATTTCTGGTGTACATTGGAGTTGTTGATTTAGGATGTCGAAGCCTAGAAGTTGTAAAACATTAACGTTGTCAGAGAAAATAGCTGCGATTAAAGAAGTTGAAAAAGGAATAAAGAAAGAATCTAAATATGCCAGGAATTCCTCCTAACACTTTATCAATTCACCTGAAAAATAAAGAAAAAGGTTCTTGCCCATGAAAATGGCTTTTTTTCAAAACAAAAGATTTTTAGTTTTACTTTTTTGATAAATTATTTATTACTTATGTACGTAATCATCAATTTATGAAATGTTTGTTATTCTCTAAAAAAAATGTATATATTTTTTTAAATTAAAAAAGGTGAAAATATGCAATTCGTTTTTTTTACCCCTTTATTTTCAAAAACTTTTGTAATTCGAATTTTGGATAATTCGAACTTTTTTTATCGGTCCCTAGGGGTTCGAATTATCTAAGTTCTACTGTATAACTTTATTTAAAAGAAAGTTATAAAAAAAAGTGTTAGAAGATCGGTAAGGTAACGCTAAATAGATGTAATGTCAACAAATGAGAAGAAAAGTGTTAGAAGATCGGTAAGGTAACGCTAAATAGATGTAATGTCAACAAATGAGAAGAAAAGTGTTAGAAGATCGGTAAGGTATCGCTAAATAGATGTAATGTCAACAAATGAGAAGAAAAAAACTGTGAGGAATATGAATAGCTCTCGACTGCTTGACAAGGCAATGTGTTTTTTTGTTGTTTTTTTTTTGACAGTGATTGAGCTCAAGAATTTCGGGCGAATAAAAATTTGGACCGAAAATTTAGGAATCGAGATTTTGCGAGATCTCTTAGGAAGATAATGGTTGAAGGGAGGTGGAAAAGTAGGGGTTTAGTGTTATGGTCTAGTTGGAGGGGTTTAAACCTCTGCTATTCGGAGCAGGTGTGGCAAATGTTTGTAAGTTCTAGGTTTAGTGACCTAATTTCTAGTAGAATCAATAGATTTTATTGGTGCTTTGGGTTTTTTATTTGTCTATCGCTTGTAGTTAAACATTTTAGTGGATCCATTGTCGGGAAACTATCCCTTATGCCGCCATTACTTGTAAGTTCCCTAAATAAGGTTGTTCGGTAATTTGCCGAGTTTTATTAAACAATTATCACAAGACAAATTGTTTACAATTCTTAGTAATTTTTCTTACTAGAGGAGAGGGACAAATTTTGCATTTTAACCGTCAGCAGGCGCGCTGAGATAAATTTAAAACATGGCTATTCTGGTTATCTATAGGTTCCAAAGTGAAATTTTCGGAGTCAGCAACTCCGGAGTGCATCATAAGCGGGTTTTTTCGCCATGGAGGATAGAAGAAAATTTCCTAAGAATTCATGACTATATTTCTTAAATTTCTAAAGATATTGTTTTTGTGTTTACGTGTGTCCCTCCTTTGTTGTTCTTTTTTTATATTTCATATTCACAATGGAAAATACATACTAAATATTTTATCTTTGTAAATTGATTACTTAAACTAATAATGTCGAATATATTTTTTTAAGTTTTCCTCTGTACGTAACTGTGGGTTACTTTGGCCCTAGGGTGTAACTTTGTCCCTAAACAAAAAAGTGTTTGCTTCATGTGTACCAGCAGCTGATATTGTCAGATTCACGTACTAACTTAGGATTCCGCTAGGCCTGAGTACCTGCTAGAAGGCCCTAGAGTTTAATAGTTCTAGTGATTTCTGTTAGGTCGTAGTAGACGTTGTTCACAGCCTATTGTAATAGACCTGTTTCTGTTCTCCTCAAACTTCCGTCTGCACAAGGAGAACAATAGATGTTTTAGCTGAAGTAAGAAATGAATATTGTAGCCAATATCATCCCTAACCAGGATATCTACTGGAATTTTCCTTAATTGTATAGGGTTGGCAAATAAGTCCTTTCGGTTTTTGTATTCATGTTTTGTTTACAATATGTCACATTTATCTGATGCAATTAATCCCAACAGAGGATTGTTTATCCTATTTGTAATATGTAAACAGTTATGTCTGTCGACACTTGTTAAGATTAGGTCAGTATTGCGTTTGTGATCCAGCTGAGAAGATGGACGGTAATTTATTGCATTATAGGCATATTTTGCTGTATTATTTCAAAAAAGGAAAGCGAGCTGCAGAGGCTCATAAAAAAATATGCGGGGTCTATGGGGATAAAGCCTTAACAGAGCGCACGTGCCAAAATTGGTTTGCCAAGTTTAGGGCAGGGAATTTTGACATAAACGACACACCACGACCTGGTCGTCCACAAGAAATTGAAAGCATTGATGTTAAGGCTATAGTCTATCAAAATCCTTCCCAATCAGTGCGAGACATTGCTGAGGCCCTAGATATATCACATGCAAGCGTAGAAAATCATTTGCGGAAGCTCGGCTACGTTTCTAGGCTGGATGTTTGGGTCCCCCACTCTCTGACCGAAGCCAACTTGGCAAAACGCATTTCCATTTTCGATTCCCTGCGAAAACGTCAAGAAAACGATCCATTTCTTAAAAGACTTGTGACAGGGGATGAAAAGTGGATTGTCTACGATAATGTGGTGCGAAAAAAATCTTGGAGACCTAGCAACGAACCACCTGGAACCACATCTAAAGCGGGATTGCACCCAAAGAAGATAATGCTTTCTGTATGGTGGGATTTCAAGGGTGTGATTTTTTATGACCTGCTGCCACAAGGTAAATCAATCGATTCCACTCTATACTGCTCACAATTAACAAAATTGAATGAATCAATTCGACGAAAACGCCCAGAACCGGCAAATCGAAAGGGTGTCGTCTTCCATCATGATAATGCCAGGCCCCACACTTCGTTAGTCACCCGCAACAAATTGTTAGCGCTTGGATGGGATCTTTTGCCCCACCCTCCCTATTCACCGGACCTTGCTCCTAGTGACTACCTCTTATTCCGGTCTCTACAAAATTCCTTAGGTGGAAAACGGTTTGAAAACGAACAGGGTGTCAGGGAGCACCTTGATCATTTTTTCGCTAATAAACCACAGACATTCTATGAGCATGGGATTATTCAGCTGATGGAGAGATAGGGTAAAGTAATAGAAAATAATGGACATTACATTGTAGATTAAAATAAAAATTATGTTCAAAATATACAATAGTTTTCTTTCAACTTAAAAAACCGAAAGGACTTATTTGCCAACCCTATACTTCCAGTTTGAATATAGATCTATTTTAAATATGATACTGGTAACTGTTAAATATCGGGTTACTTTGTCCCAAGAAAAAAGTGGCCCAAAGTAGCCCCTGGTACTAAAATTATGTTTGAATATTATGAAAAACGAAATTAAATATTTTTATATAATATTTACTTTTTTTCTCCGAAACATATAAGGTACCAGCACTATTATTTTCATTCTAAATTTTAAAAAATGCTGTAAAACTACAAACGAAAACCAGAAAATACAAAATATCATGAGTATTATCGGAGGCTAAACTTAAACGACTGTTTGGAAGCCATTAGGTCAGAAGAAACGACTTAAAAAAAAATAAATAAAAAATTGTTAATTATGTTGCGTATGTATATATGTCTGTGAGCTGTTTCCCTTCAAAACAAGCGGGTTAATTGAACCCAAGAGTGAAATACAGTTATTTTTTATAGGAATGTTTGGTTTGGGACAAAGTTACCCAAGCTTAAGGCCTACTTTAGCCCAAATTTAAAAATAATAAAAAAATCAAAAAAAGTGTAAAGAATATAATTTTAAAAATATATTCTTATAAAGAAAGATTACAACTACCCAAAAATGCCCTTTTAATGTTTATTTGATAATATTAAATATTCGTGCCGAAATATGAAACAAAAAATGTCATAAAACTGGGACAAAGTAACCCACTTTTACGTAACTAAAAAAAAAAAATATAAATAAATAGGTCCTAAAAAATGTAGAAATCAGGATTATCCCCGTCAGTTTCTTTTTAATATAATGGGGTATTCATGATTACTTTCCCGCCATTCTATCCGTAAGTAATTATATTTTCTGATTGAATTTCATTATTTATGAACCAGGAAATATTCAAACATCTGTTAGAGGGATATTTGTTTCCGAAGCTATGCTCAATAAGGAAAAAGCTCAAATTTCGTACGATGAAGAGAATTCCTGGGACTGTATCGCTGTCAGTCCGTATCTTCTTTTTCTGTTTGGGAATTCAGCAATTTCTTTATCATATTCCTCATTGAATTGCCCTTTGTGAAAAGTCAGTAGCAAGATATTTATAACATATCGCCAAAGGAAAAGTCTATATATATTCATCCTAGTCCCTGGGAAATGTTTATTTCTTATAAAGATGATACATAAAATTTAGTATGTTGGAAAAATCGTTTTGGCTTAACACACGAAGGAATTTAAAATATTAAGGAAATGATTTTTTGAATTATTGAAGTACCTTGGGTGCCGCCTGGGGTAGTATTGTATTGATATTAACACAATGATCTTCCCCAATTGATAATAATATTTTGTAAGCTGAATTGAGGGTAGGGAAGGATCAATGGATTCTTGAAGAAACTGGCAGGAGTTGCACTCCAATATTGTTCAACACTTTCAGGACCGATGGCTTCAAACAAAATTCTCATCAGAGCCCAAGTCTTCGTTTTGTATAATTATTTGTATAGCGGGCCCGCTGAAGGAATTTTTCGGGCGGATTCAGTATCATACGATACCAGACCTGCACACCTAATCGTGAATATGTAATGAGGTCCCAAATCAAATATGAAGCGTCTAGAACAACGCCCGGAATAGCGGGACAGTAAGAAAGCCAAGCTATCTGCTGACGCATATGCCACGACGCTGGCCTGGCAGGACACATCTCTCTGACGCATATGCCACAACGCTGGGCTGGCAGGACACATCTCTCTGACGCATATGCCACGACGCTGGCCTGGCAGGACACATCTCTCTGACGCATATGCCACAACGCTGGGCCCGAACGCGTTAAAATATTAGCTTATATTGGCGGCGTTTCGAACCTATTCCGGTTTATTATCAGGCATCATATATCAAGTTGTGTTAAGGAATGTTGTGATTTTAAATATCATTCTATTTCCATAAATGTTAAATTTTGAGAGTGAACAATTAATCGGGGTAAAATCCTAATGTATTGAGTGGACGAGTTATTTTTTCCCCTGATATAATGTTCACTAATCGAATATTTTTCAGGCGGAAGGTCAATAAAAGAGAATTATCAATGTCAATTCATTTAATCTTGGTCTACATGTTTCACACCTCAGGTGCTCCTTCAGGAGCCAAAAAGCCCAGTCAAATATTGGACGTGGCCATTGTAGGGGAAGGTTCGCCTTAATACAATTAGGCTGTAAGTTTTAATTTATCGAGTTTTTCGGCTCCTGAAGAGGCACCTGAGGTGTGAAACATGTAAGGCAAGAATAAATGAATTGACTTTGATAATTAGGTCACTATAAAATAAAAAATTTATTATTTTTGGAGCTAAAATTAAATTTAAAATCACAATAGACCTTAACACAACTTAATATAAGATGCTTAATGATGAACCTGTATAGGTTCAAAACGTCACCAATATAATAATAACTCCTGCCACTTTCTTCAATAATAATAATTTGGTAACAGATAGATGGTAAGAAGTTACAGATATACATCTTAGATTGTGAGGCTTAACACAACTTAATATAAGATGCTTAATGATGAACCTGTATAGGTTCAAAACGTCACCAATATAAGCTTATATTTTAAACAACTTTTTCGGAGTAACTCCTGCCACTTTCTTCAAGAATAATATTTTCGTAACAGATAGATGGTAAGAAGTTACAGATATACATCTTAGATTGTGAGGCTTGACGGCTTTATGCAAGTCACCAATGAATACCAACGGATAATATTATATAATAGACTGGACTCACTTTATAAGTCCTATCCCCCCCCCATAAACCTTGACCATTTTGCTATTATGCAAGTTCTAAAATGATCAACCGTACCTTAAACTCCTGGAAAACTTCCTGTACTGCCTTCCTTTCGTTGAGCTTTTGATTTAATCCACGTCCAAATATAGGAACTGTATTCATCCAATGCTACTAACTCAAGGGCCTTGTGTTATCTTCAATTATAGATTTTATACAAGGCTTATTCAGGGCTTTGAGGTTTATGAATTGCTTTAAGGAGAGGAGTTGACGTCTATACTCTAGTGGAGGTTCATTAGCTTCAACATATAGGCTTTTGCATGGGCTTGATCTAAATGCACCTGTTGCTAGTCGTATACCGGTGTTGTGTATTATGTCCAATTGTTTGAGGGCAGTTGGACTGGCCGATAAATGTGCTGTACATCCTTAATCAAGGATTGATCTTGTGTAAGCTCTATAAAATGTCAGCATAGAACATCTGTCAGCACCCCACTTCGTGTTGGCTAAGATCCTCAATAGATTCAGTGATCTATGCATTTATTGAGAACCGCATTTATATGGGGTACCCACGTAAGTTTCGCGTCAAAAGTCATGCCTAGAAATTGTATCATGTCAGACTTTGTTACGTCTCTTCCTGCTAATTTGATCGATGGGTTAGGTTTTAATCGTTTCTTGGAAAATATGATACATTTTGTTTTGGTTTGGGAGAAACGAAATCCTCTAAGTTTTCCCCAATTTTCAAGTGAGTCCAATTTATTTTTTATTTTATATTATTTTTTTTATATATATATTTTTTTATTTCTTATTTTTTTTTATAATTTATTTACCTTTATAATTATTATTTTATTTTGTTTTCTTAAACAATGATAAATCTTTTCAGCTACTATAGTATATTTTTGTATTTTCTTTTTTCTTTTAGCTTTGTATTTCAACATTTAGCTTTGTTCGCACATTGAAATTAAGAGTAAATAACCTTTGTTGTGTACTCCCAATAAATAAATAAACTCAAGGGCAACATACTTAAATACTTTCCCCTAGCCACCGCATTTCTGGAAGCGCTGCCTGTCGGGCCACAAATGCCCAGTGTGTAGTGCTCCATGGGGATCAATGTTACCACGATGCGGCCACCATGGAAGCGCCACTGGTGGCGCCGCCGTGGTGGCCAAGTGTGCAAAGGCCCTTTGGCCTTTTACAGAATGTCGACTGGTCGCAATCGACTCTGACTTTCTATAGTTTAAATATGTGCTTATTCACTTCGCCGTCTGCCTGGGCGACTCGGCGATTCGTCTTGCAGTGGCGATACACAAGCGACTGCTAGTCTCTCTCAAAACATGGCCTTGGTTACCTATGTTTTGGTAGCGGAGGGACTGACTATCCGTCGATCCGTAATTGAACTTATGTTCCTTCTTGCCACCCCAAAGCATATTGCCTTGTCACCTAAACTCCTAAGTACCTGAAGTTCTTCTTATGGGTAATTTTCTGTCACCCATAGTTTACCTATCTGTCACCCAAAGCCTGCTCTTTGCTGCTGATAGTCAGTAGATACCGTTTATGGTCCTGCCTGCTTGACACGTAATATTTAAAGCACATCTATGTCTGGCAAATAATCTTATCGAAAAAATTTCTAAAAGTGGAAAAATTCCTTTTGAGAAAATCTACTTACAAAGAAGGAAAACAAATTAACTTAGCAGATTTTAATTTCATTCAATGTAAAAAAAAAATAACATAAAAGTGTTTTCTCTTGTCCAAGAGAATCTACAATTACTAAAGATATCTTAGAAGATTGAAAAGAGAGAGAAACAATCTGAAGAAAATATTAAAGAATAAAAATAAACCTTTGGAGGAAGCAGGAAGTAAGAGGAAAGCTAAACTTCTCAGACAAACAAGGAAGGAACTATCAGAAAGAATTAAAAAATACAGGGAACACAAATATTATTATCCGCAAATAAATAATCGATCTAAGAATTCGAAATCAAAATGTCGTAACTTTATAAGAGCACCTCTTTAACAAGACAAATACTTTAAAGAAACGTCTAATTCTAGAAACATTAGTTAACACTTAGAAATCAAATTCCGAGAGCCCAGTGGGGCAGATACTGTAGAAGTATCTGATTCTAGATCCTAGAGCACACCAGAAAGATAGTGTGGTCAGTAGTATGCTCCAGCCACTTGATTTCCCCCTTTGCAGGTACCCTTTGCAAATAAATTATAGGCTGGGCGGGCATAGGGACGCACAGTGTGGCTAAACGACATTTCGAGTTTTTAAAAAGGCTAGATTCTATAAATCTTCATAGATTTCAATTATTATTAATTTTTTTTTTCAAATGAAAGCTAATAACATTTATAACAACATCGTATAGTAAGATTTTTGTTTTTGTTCCTCTTTTTTATTCAAATTACGTAGAAATAAATCACGATTGCTTACAATTGAGCATAAAATAATATTTTATTTTTCATCTAACTTAATATCAGCACTGATACCGTTGAAATGAAACATTCAAATCTTGGACTTTAAAACGTAAATTTACCTTAATTCAACAATGAGATTAATTGGAATAATATGACTTTAGAAGTATTTGAAAAAAGATTTTGATTTTTCCCATGTTCAGTCAGAATTTGAATGCTTAATTTCAACGATATCGGCGCCGATATTGAGTTAGACGTAATTAAATACACAAGGGAAAGAAAAAAAAAATTGACTAGAAGAAGTTGTTCTAATTTTTTTTAGAACACGGAATGCCGTTTTGCACCACTGTGCAACGGCCACGGAGGCCAAATCCAACCCACGAACGAAGACAATATAAAATAAAATCTTTAGTGTGCTCTAGTTTTGAGCTCAGCTCCACCAGAATATCTATCCTGTGCTCTACCACAGACTGGAACCTTTGAACGCAATTGGCAACGTTCACACGGTGTCCAAGACCGTCCCTAGTCTCACCACGCCTTTAATAGGTTAACTGGGTAGATGCAAAGGGGAACATAATTCGGCGGGATTATGTTACTGACCACAGTATCACCCTAGTGTGTCAAACAGACAAGAATCAGATACTTCTACAGTGTCTGCTCGTCTAGGATCGGAGAGGGGGTGTATAAATAACCTTATATATATCTATATCTATATATATATATATATATATATATATATATATATATATATATATATATATATATAAATGCGTTTCGTTCTTTTAGGCTTAGGGTCGGAAAAAGTAGTACTTCCTTGAGTCACACACTTTATTTTGCATGCCCTACATGGTTCGTGCCTAATTCATTCGCACCTCATCAGGGGCACTTCTTGCTAAGAAGTCCTCTCGTCTCATGTACCTTCTACGGAGGCAGGGGTAATACTCCTGCCTCTCATGTAATTATTACCCCTGCCTCCGTAGAAGGTACGTGAGACGAGAGGACTTCTTAGCAAGAAGTGCCCCTGATGAGGTGCGAATGAATTAGGCACGAAACATGTAGGGCATGCACAATAAAGTGTGTGACACAAGGAAGTACTACTTTTTCCGACCCTAAGCCTAAAAGAACGAAACGCATTAAGAAATATTTTGGGTCATCTACAAGAATAATATATATATATATATATATATATATATATATATATATGTGTGTGTGTGTGTGTGTGTGTGTGTGTGTGTGTTTGTTTAAATGTATGAATGAGAGAGCTTGAATATTCCCTAGAGAAAACCATTTTAATTTTAGTAACCTCAAGAAGGAGATAATTGTGTGTTACACCATTAAGTGGGTGTAATAAAGGTAATGTTCCCAGAGAGTTTAAGTTAATACTCAACTTAAGTGGAGCACTAACCGCGGAATTACACTCGTCATAAAAAGGTAATTTGTGAAGGTACACCAGCATTAACCTCCTGTAAACAATACCTTGTAGAATATTATATTCGGAGTTATTTTTACTACTTGTGCTGCCGGGAAGGGAGATTAAATAAATAAAAGAATAATGGGGGGGGGGGGGGGTGACGCGGGCGTTGATGATGGAGGAATAGACTATGGAAAAACTTTCGGAACTTGATCTTTACAATGTGGGCGATGATGTATCACCGCCAATCCCGAAGAAGAACGACTTTTCTGATAAGTAACTCTCAAGAATTTTGACGAGCTGTGCTGGAAATCCGTAGCACCGCAGCAACACATGCAGAAGCACCTGTTGGGATACGCAGTCCAACACCTGCGTGCAGTCCAAGGAGATAAAGGCCGTGCGCTCGTTGAGCTCAGCGGACACGGTGTTCTGTAGCTTGGCGACGAGGTGATTACAGGAGAGCCCGGGCCGAAAGCCAGTCTGTTCAGGAGGGATGACGTCCGCTTCCGTGCAGTGCTTCAATACATGAGCAAGGATCAACTTTCGACGACCTTTCACACGTGGGCCAGCAGGCAGACCGGCCCCTAGTGCTCGGGCTTGTTTCTTGGCGTATTTGGTTACTGTGGACAACCACGGCGTACTTCCAAGTGTCCAGTACGGTAGGCTGCATTGAAGATACTCAGTAGGTAGGCCTTCGCTTTCCTAAGGAGCATCTTCAGCATCACATAGGATACACCGTCAATCCGTAGAAGTTCTTGCCCTTCGTTCGCCGTATTGCTGATTCTAGTGCCCGAAGTCGAGGTGCAGCGAGGTCCTGGGTAGATCTTAGCTATCCGGGGCAAGATGTTGTATCGCCAGGGAAACATTGGCATGATCGGTCACCCCTCCACTGTATACCCCCCCTTGTGAGTCAACTCTCCCCCTTATGCGATTCTAGTGTCCTAGTTTTTGTTATTAGGAATACGATATAAAGATTTATTACCATGGACGGATACTGATCCTGTTTATTTTCCCATTTTAAAACTAAATAAAAAGTACATTTATACAGGTGATTTTAGCAATATTGCCTCCTAATGTATAAACTTTCAGCTAGGGATTATTATTGGCCACTAGGCCAACATTCCTGGACAGTTTTATGATTGCCCATTGTACTGATTCTATAGCACATAATTACGTAAAGTGAATAAAAGGCTGCATACTTTGACTGGAGCTTCAAGGAGTTAAGATCAAAGAAATGTTTAATACAAATTTATTGGGGTAACTATTCACTTGAAAGAGCAAGAAGTGAATTAAACTGAGATGGAAAAAAAATTCACCAATAAAATAAAGTGATGTTTAAAATAAGAGATGAAGAAAGCTGCCCTCCAGACAAGTATTACAAGAAAGGGAATATTAAGAGATGGCGGATCGAGAAGTGAATGTCAATTCCTTCGGTTCTATAATGGAACAAGATGGAGGAGAGAATGACTGTAATTGAATGCCGATCAGTTTTTTACAAATGAGGAGAACTCCAAATCATTCGGGAGAACTTGTCCCCTTGACTAAACAGCCTCCAGGGACGTGACCCCAATATTACAGGAGCTCAAAGAGAAAACCCGGGAGATAAAGGTAGGATAAAGTGAGGGGAAGGGCCATAGAGAGATTGGGAGAAAGGGAGCGAGTGAGAGGGAAAGAGGGAAAGAGAGAGAGTGAGAGATAGAGTGAGTGTAAGAGAGAGAGAGAGGGAGGGAGAGAGAGAGAGAAAGAGAGAGAGAGAGAGAGAGAGAGAGAGAGAGAGAGAGAGAGAGAGGGGGAGAGAGAGAGGGAGAGAGAGAGTGAGAGATAGAGTGAGTGTGTGAGAGAGAGAGGGGGAGAGAGAGAGAGAGAGAGAGAGAGAGAGAGAGAGAGAGGGAGAGGGAGAGAGAGAGAGAGAGAGAGAGAGAGAGAGAGAGAGAGAGAGAGAGAGAGAGAGAGAGAGAGAGGGAGAGAGAGAGAAGAAGAGATTCTTTAACTTTTCACCATAATCTCATTGCCTCTCGCGATTATCTTAAACTTTTCTCATGATTACTACATCCTACTCTTCATAATTAACAATGTCGCTTCTAAATCATGATTAATGTACCTTTATTTATAACAATATCCTTGTCCATCTTAATTAAAAATATCCCTTTTTTATCCGAATTACTAGTTTCATCATGATTAACGCGTCCTATCTCATCATCGTTATTAACCGTCAATATATATAACTCCACCCCTTTTCATCACAATTCAAGGCAGCCTCATCGTGCCTTGAATTGTGATGACTATACGCCGAAAAGAGGGTGACTAAAGAAGAAGATGGGATGGAAGCTAGAGATAGAACGGCGTGAAGCCCTGGAATTTGGTATGCATGAAGTGATGTCAGAAACAGGGGTCCGTCTCTAAGCCAACTAGAGCAGCCATCTTTAGATACCATCTCTACTCTAGAAATCATCTACACTCGGGAAGATTAGACAATATGGAGTTTCTAACATTTTAATAAATACACAAATTTTATTTAAAAACTTATTAGACTAGGTTAATCACATCTCTATGTACAAGGCCATACGTTGTGCCAGATGATTCTCCAATGCCAGATCGGAAAAATATCCCCCATATTGACCCCCCCCCCCCCAAAATTGACCATGAAATGTTATTCAAGGTAAATTTTTTTATTGCATATTTCCAATGTACGAGTCAAGAGGAAGAAAAAAGTCAATGGCGTCATAGGTAAGAAATGACTCTTTATGGTAAAAATGACCATTAACAACGTATACGTGGGACATTCCGTTCCAATTAAAAAAAAAAAAAATAATAAAATAAAAAAAAAATAAAATTAAAAAAAAAGGAATATATATATATATATATATATATATATATATATATATATATATATATATATATAAAATCACATCAATATTATATTAATCAAGTTTACCAAAAGATTGTAATTAGTCTAACTTTATTATAATTCTCTTAATTTAAATTATAATTGTCATAGTCTTAGTTTAAATTATATAGTCTTAGTTTAAGTTATAATAGTCTTGATTTAAATTATAATTGTCATATTGGATTTTAAGATAATGACTGTAATGGTCTTTAACTAATAAATGATACAATCTGTAACTAATTATTTTTAACAATTTGTAACTAAACAAAGCATAACACCATTGCACACAGGCAAAGAACTACACCTATCCCACAAACTCACAGACGTCTCAAAATTTAATTAAAGACCTAAAGCAAATATTTATAAAAGAACCCCAACCTTTTCGAACTAACATATTGGAAGGCGCAAATAACCTAGTTGTAGAGCCCCAAACTCCAGATCAGAGTTGGGCAAACGTTAGCGCGCGCTAAAAGCTGATACCTCTCCGCTAATTTAGCGAAACTGTAGAAAGCCAGCGCTAATAATTAGCGGTTAGCGGTGGCAGTGCTCTAACCGCTAATCTATTTATAAAATATCGTAATTGCTAATAGCTTAAGCTATAGTTAGAACTTGTAACTATAGCTTAAGCTATTAGCAATTACGATATTTCATAAATAGATTAGCGCTGGCTTTCTACAGTTTCGCTAAATTAGCGGAGAGGTATCAGCTTTTAGCACGCGCTAACGTTTGCCCAACTCTGCTCTAGATGTATCTATCTATCTATCCATTCCAATTAGAAAATAGTGGCGGATTTTGATATTTTATTTTATTTATTTTTTTACATGTTCTGCTATCATACCCTTACAAAAATTCCTCGCTTGGATTTTTAAGAAATGCATCTAGTATACTGAAAAACGAGCCTCTCTGCGGCAATCATTGGAGAATTATAACTCATATTTTACAATTGACAGAAATGCCTTCATGAGGTTATTCTCGAAGCTCTCACACTGTAACATCCAATGAACAAATATATATATATATACGTAGGAAACGAGCTAAATGAACTATTGCACTAAAATCCATTATAATATCCCGGAAGTAGTTACAAATCCATAATAACGAGATATTGACCGGGAGTTATTGAAAGCAATCTTCATTAGTGCTTTGGGAATAATCCATCAGATCCAATATGCCTTACACTAGAGGATTTACATTGCATCACATTTCGACATTTACACATCATCTGCAACAAAGGGTCACAGTCTTACAACATGAATAGTTCCAAAGCAAAATAAGTTGATAATTATAGGTTCTGCTATATTTAAAGTATATTCTTAATTGAATTTTACGTCTAACTTACTATTTTTGATTTTCGTTTATATGATTTTTTTCACCTATAGTCTTTCTAAGACTTTTTAAGATCTTAAATACGTAGGTAAACCATAAAAGTAACCATTGTGCATAATCATCCATGTATAAACCTATATCTTATTTATAATTCTATAATCTATTAAATTTCCATTATATTTGAAGCTTCATAAATTACACAGCCACACAAAAAAAAAAAGCCCGGACCCAGAGACCAGACCATGTTTATTATATGTTTTTGAGGTCGCTGACACTTTAATCAACATGTAAGCAAATTTATAAAAACGTAGTTCAAAAATGGGAGCTTAATTAATTTATTTTAGGTCGTTTATTTAATTTACTTCAATAGATACATTGCTCGAATAAAATATGGAGAGTTTTTTTTAAGGGTTGTATTTTGGGATTTTAAGGATTGCATCAGTTCAAAAACTACCTGGGAAGGCTTTATGTCAATTTTTTTTGTAAAAACTCAAAGATTGTATGCCTTAGAAACATATTATATACAAAAATATAAGCAAAAACGCGAAATGTTTAGAAAACTTTTATACTTAAAGGGCTGCAACTTTGCTCCAAATGGACCAATCAAGTTTGTTGAGGTCTCAACAAATTATTATTTTTAAGCACTAAAAGACAGTATCAAGGAAATAGTCTTTGAGTCAAGGAAATAGTTTGTTTTCGTTGACAACTTGACTAAAAATTGTATAGCGTACAATATCATAAATTATGAGTTTCGTGGGGTGGGGCTTAAACAAAAAGTCCAGGGGTTTTTCTGACCCCGGATTCGGATTCAGCAACCCCAAAAACATATAGTATCATGGCCTGGTCTCTGGGTCCGGACTTTTTTCTTTTTGTGTGGCTGAGTTATATTTTATCATATTTCATATTCTGTTGTCTATCTATGTAAAATTAATGTTAAAACTTTTTAAAATTATATAAAACGCACTATGTAAAAATCTGTCATATTATAAGACCTTTTATCTGTCTAAATTAAATTTATTCAATATCACGTAAACCTCTATCACCTATCTAAATGAAATTATATGTATGATATATTTGCTTAAAGCTTTTTACAAAAGTTCTGTGATCGCTCTATGTAAAATTGTATCATATTTACAGCTCTGTTATCTTTCTCGGGAAAATGATATCATATGCTATTTGTTCTATCGTCTATCTATGTAACATTATATATCTTATCATCAAAGCTACAAAGAGATTCAATAAAAAAAAAATCACTTATCGATACCAAACGGTTACAATCATATAACAAGAATCCAGGACGAAATTATGTTGGCATTCATTATTTCTTCAATATATTACACAACATACTACGGAATATGTATAAGACGGAAATTAATAAGGAAAATCACAATACAGAATCTTGTGTTTGAATGTGACATAACATTTCTCTTCAAGCGTAAATACATCAGATGCTTACTGTTCAAGTTGCCTTTAGAACAAGGCATATTTTAGCGGAAATCCCATAGAATATCTATCGACTAGCTTGCAACTCGAAGCTATTAGTCAGTAATTACAGAAGGCAATCAGGAAGCTAGTTTCAGGCCTTCTCAGCTATCTACATACTAAACGGTTCAGCGGAAATTCCGGCCACCAACTCTCTCAAATTAAATAAAATTGAAGGTCTTGATTTTCGTATTTCTATTTTGTTGAAAATTAATTACTCAGCCACACAAAAAAAAAATATAAATAAATAAAAGACCGGACCCAGAGACCAGACCATGTTTACTGTATGGTTTTGGGGTCGCTGAATCCGAATCCGGGATCAGAAAAAGCCCTGCACTTTTTGTTTAAGTACCACCCCCAAAACTCATAATTTAGGATATTGTACACTATAAAAATTTTATTCTAGTTGTTAATCAAAATAAACGACTTTTTCCTGGGTACTTCCTTTTAGTGCATAAAAATACTAATTTGTTGAGACCTCAACAAACTTGATTGGTCTATTTGGAGCGAAGTTACAGCCCTTTAAATATAAAACTTTTCTAAAAAATTCGCGGTTTTGCTTATATTTTTGTATATAATATGTTTTCTAAGGCATACAATCTTTACGTTTTTACACAAAAATTTACATACGTCCTTCGGAGGTAATTCCTGAACTGATACAATCCTTAAAATCCCAAAATACAACCCTTAAACCTCCGTCGACCAGGTGGGGTCTAGGCGGACCCCTCGCAAATTGTTTCCCCCTCCCTTATAGCCACCGTATCTCTACCTTCCTGCTCTTTGAGTAGCTTCCTAATCAGTAGTGCTCCAAAGAACGGCAGTGTGAAATCGCTCATAAAGAATAGTCTATCCCTCAAATTGATTATTTTTTGTTGAAAAATGGGGTTGGGGTCTGACCTTTGGCTTCCGTGATAAGTTTTTTATAGGATATTTACATGTATTAAATTTTTCCAATTTAATTAGTTTGCATCATGGTAGTATTTGGTATCAAGATAAAATTGAATTCGTCGAATTTTACAACCTGACGAAAGGATTCCATTTTCCTGCGTTATTGTCTTTCTGTAATGCAATTTCAAATCTTACGACCACAATTTTGGATCCTGAGACTCCATATTTGGAGGGTATCTTCACAGACACCTACAAATTGATTGAATATTTTTTGAAAGTAGTCTTATGAAGTATAAGCACGTTACTGCCATAAATGTAAGTGGGTTCCTGCTGGACCCCACGTGGGCGACGGTGTAAGTCTCTCTCACGTGGTCGACGGAGGGTTAAAAAATCTCCCCATATTTTATTCGAGCAAAGTGTCAATTGAAGTAGATTAAATAAACGACCTAAAATAAATTAATTAATAATTATTTTTTAATATCACTCAATTTACACCCATTGGCTGTTTATACTTTTTCTTCGTGCTTCCAGACATAGTTTTAGTTATATGGCCCTCAAGAAGAGCTTGAAACATGCACAGCATTGAATAAATAATTTATAAATGAAGTATTAAGTTTCGTAGAGTATTTCAGTAATAAGTGGTGATTTTGCGTTGGAAAAGTTCCATCATGTATTATAATGCATTAACGAGTTTTCCTAGTTCCTCGAAGGGTCGAAGGAAGTAGTTCTATGAGGTTCAAGGGACGAGAACAGGTACGACAGAGGATTTAAACTTTAACAATTGCAAGTCTAATAAAAATGTACATCCTTACAATACGCTTTTACTGTACTGCTTCTGAATTACGATCCCGTATAGAAATTATGTTCCTCAGACCTAGTTATGAACCATCAGAATCATCCAGTCGTTCAAGAAGCAGTCCTACTGTTGCACGATCACCGATGTTTTCTTCCCTGTAACGTTTCAATAGGAAATAGGACTTTCCAAGCAAATGATCCAATCTTAGAAGCATTAGGTTTGAAATAAATAGTTCTCCTTTCGAAGGAAAATAAATCTTCGTTCACTTCCTAGGGATTATTAATATACACTTGCACGGTTAACATGAAATCATATGCACAGCAAATGCCACACAAAAAAGTCAAGCTCTGGGTCTAAAACTTTTTTTAGCGCGGTTCCTCCCTCCCTCCATAGGGAGGAACCCCGCTTATAATGTTGACCTCATGAAACAATTCGGAAGTGCCGACTAGAAAACTTTACGTTTCTGAACCCCTAGAGAACGAAATTAACGGTGGTTCAAATTTATATATATATATTTGTCTGTTCACTCATTCCTGGCCTCAAAAAGGGTCCCAACAGCTGGTTTGATATTTGTGAAGTAAACCTAACAATTTTTACTCTTTGAGAAAAATTCAATTTTCTTCAATTCTCAACCCTCAAACGACCTCAAAATAAATGGAAAAGGAAGGTGAGAACCCTGGCTACAACCGGGAATTACAGAATGACTGGTTTCGTTCAAGCGAACCTTCCAACTCAACAAACGTTTCCAGTCCAAAATATCTCATCATTAGGCTTAAAGATGAGAAGAGAAACTTCAATGGTATGAGTCCCTTTGATATACATAGTTGGATCTGCACATTTTCGAAAGAAATAAAGGTTAGAAAACTTCAGAAAAGTGGCCTCTTATTTCTGAATTGTCCAAACAGTTACGTATCCACACAGCTACTACAACAAAAAACATTCATGCACTATAATATTGAAGTGACCCCTCATAAGACATTCAATAACTGTAAGGGTGTCTTCTATTGTGCAGACTTAGGAAATTTAAAAGTTGAAGAAATTCAACAAGGACTCAATGAACAAAATGTGATAGCCATTAAGCGCATTGGAGACCCAAGTAAGAGCTCTTTATATATAGCTACCTTCAACTCTCCTACGCTACCTGAAAGGCTGTACATCGGCTATCTTGCGGTTCCTCTGCGAGTGTATGTGCCGCCTCCACTTCTCTGTTATAGGTGCGGCTGCTTGGGCCATCATAAGTCTCGTTGTGAGAAAGATGCAGTGTGTAGAAAGTGTGCACAACCACTCCATGAAGGTGACTGTTCAAGAGTCCAATGTTGTCTGTGTGGAGGTACCCATCGCACAACAGTCAAAACGTGCCCGATATACGCCAAGGAATTCCAAATTCGAAAAATAATGGTAGTACAGAAAATAAGCTTTGAAGAAGCGAAGAAGAAAATATCCTTCGAACAATCAGGTCTATACTCCCAAAAAGTGAAATTAATACCTCAAGAAAATGATGCTTTTACCAGACTATCAGGATTTCTTGAAACAATGAATAAAAGGTTAGAATTCCTTGCAAATATTCTCATAAGTCAATTCAGTATTGAAAAAGCCTCAAGCAAGTCAAGTGAGAAGACCCATGGCGATTCTAATCAAACAAGTCCATTACCATTAACAAGTACAAACCCATTAATCCGGACAACTGATGAGACTAGTCCAGGCATCCAAAATATCAGTAAAAGGAAACTTGCTACACAAGACAAGAAGGAAACAAGAAAATCCATTTCAACTGTTGAGAAGGAAAGTGAAATACTAACAGGGTCAAAAAATACTAAAACTCGAACTAATGGAAAAACTCGTACTCCTAAAGTAAAAACACGGTAAACAGTATCTATAATTTATTTATTTTTTATTCTTTACTTTTCTTTTCTTTTTAGATTATCTTTAATTATTTCATATATTTCTTTATTTTTATTTTCCATGTTTGTGTTCAAATATCTTTTTTTAAATATCTTTATGATAATTCATAGCTATACTCTTGTAAAACAAATGTTTTCTATGAATAATTGCATCAAAACAGACATTCTTCTGTCACGTATTTTTCTCAGTTTCCTTATCAAGTATTCCTATATTTTATGCGATCTAAAAACAAGTATGTTATTAAATTTAATTTTCACTTTTAATAATTTTATGTCTAAAATTTGTTATGCACTTTGGATTTCAGTTAAAAAGAAAACAATATTTTTTGCATATCATTTAACAAAATATGTCCATACTGCAGTGGAACATTAACGGTATTTTCAGACATAATGCTGATCTAAGGTGCATTTTGCAGCACACTGCTGCACAAATCATCATGCTTCAGGAGACCCACCTACAACACAGTAAGAACGTTAGCATCCATGGTTACTCCCTCTATAGGAGAGATTACACCTTGGGGGGTAAAGCATGTGGAGGAGTTGCAGTATTTGTAGCAGATAGTATCCACAGTGAAGCAGTTCCATTGAGGACTACTATCCAAGCTGTAGCTGTAACAGTACACATCCCTTACCGTCTTACTGTCTGCTCGCTTTATCTTCCACCAAGTGAACCAATAGACGTACACGCAATGCAAGACTTACTTACACAATTACCAACGCCTCTTCTACTGGCTGGAGACCTGAATGCTCTAAGCGATATGTGGAATTCTCCAAATAATAATAGTAAAGGGGCTCAACTTACAAATATTTTTGAACAGGCTGACTTACTATCCCTAAATACACACTCTCCTACTCACTTATGCTCACGGACAGGGACTTTATCCAACATAGACGTCACTTTATGTTCACCCTCAGTGTTTAGTCGCTTCTCTTGGGAAGTTGATAGTGACTCTTATGGGAGCGACCACTTCCCGATCTACATAAAACAACAAACTCCTTCTCCCAGATTCAGCACAGTTAAAAGGTATAATACGAAAAAAGCTTACTGGGAATCATATCGACAGAACATTACTGACAAACTTCATAATACAGATGTAAGAACTATACAAGAACTGATCTCATTAATAATGGAAGCTGCAGACATGAGCATTCCGCAAACAAGTAACCATTACCGACAAACACCAGTTCCTTGGTGGAATGTTGAATGTAAGCAGGCAATCAAAGAAAGGAGACGGGCACTAAATTTCTTCCGTAAGAGTCCATCTGATTCGAACTTTCAAAATTACAAACTTAAAAAGGCAAAAGCCCAATGGATAATTAAACAAAGTAAGAAAAAATGTTGGGTAGATTTTTTATCTAACATAAACAAAAATACTTCACATCACAATATTTGGACAAAAATAAATCAAATTAGACACAAAAGGTACATACCACCAATAACAGGCCTCTTGACAAACAATAACATCACTACTGATCAGTTAGAAATGAGCAATATTCTTGGTGAATATTTTGCATCTATATCCAGTAGTGAACATTACACAAGACAGTTTCTTGAACATAAACTCCAAACTGAACTAAACAGCATTACCGTGGACTTCACCAACAACCACCCAATAAATGACACATTTACATTAGACGAACTTAAATACGCACTCTCAAACTCAAAATCTTCATCACCAGGACCTGACCGAATTACCTACGACATGATGAAAAATCTACCCAACAAAGGCCTATTAACCATTTTGAACCTATTTAACGAAGTTTTCCAGAGCGGTAACTATCCTCTCTCCTGGAACGATTCCATACTGATCCCCATTCTGAAACCAGGAAAAGATAAGAAGCTACCATCGAGTTACCGCCCCATTTCTTTAATGAATTGTTGTTGCAAGGTACTCGAGCGGATGGTTAATAAAAGAATTCTCTGGTTTCTCGAAACAAATAAAAAGTTTTCCGACTTTCAGTGTGGATTTAGAGCACAACATTCAACTATGCACCACATTGCAAGAGTTGAAAGTGACATTTTAAACTCATTTCTAAATAAAGAACAAATATTAGCTGTATCACTAGACCTACATAAAGCCTACGATACTACTTGGAGAAGGCTAATATTAAATCAACTTGTTGAATGGGGAATAGATGGTAAAATCCTCCAGTATATCAACAACTATCTTACGAGGAGAACTTTCAGGGTGAGGGTAGGTACCGCTTATTCGGGTGTATTTCTCCAGGAAAATGGAGTGCCCCAAGGAGGTGTACTGAGTACAACTCTTTTCAATGCTGCAATTAATTAAATTCATGAATGTATTCCTCAAGGTGTGAAGTATTGCCTTTATGCTGACGACTTACTCATCTACAGTTCAGCCAAAACATTACACACAGCAGAACAAAACATACAAAACACAATATATGAATTAGAAAGGTGGGGTTGCAGGACAGGATTTAAATTCTCCGTAGAAAAAACGAAATATATTGTTTTCTCAAAAAAAAGAGCTACTCCTGTCCCCCACCTTACATTAAATCATACACCTATTACTCAAAGTGACACACTAACATTTCTTGGCATAACACTGGATAAAAAACTAACATGGTTGCCCCATCTGAAAGAACTCGTTAATAAATGCAAGAAATCATTGAATTTATTAAGGATTCTGAGTACAACAAAATGGGGAGCTGACAAATGGACGATGCTTACACTCTATCGATCGTTTACCAGGTCTCTTCTGGATTACGGATGTATAGCTTATTCATCTGCCAGCCAGACCACTCTTAAACTATTAGACACTATACACTATACAGCATTAAGGTTAGCATCAGGTGCCTTCAGATCAAGCCCAGTCGAAAGCTTATGTGCTGAAACAGGAGAACCTCCACTGCACTATCGGCGTAGAATAATTGCCTTAAAATTCCTTATTAAAGCAAAAGCTCTCGGTACACCTTGTGTATCAGAATTTCTTAATAATATCTATTTTGACAAATATAGTCGACTAAACTCTAAAAAGAAACCTTTACAAATTAGAACTCATGAGGATACAAATGAAGCAATAGCACACACTTCAATTTACCCTAACAATCACATTGACATACCCCCATGGAAAGTGAAGAACTTAGCCATTGACCTAACATTGACTAAATACAAGAAAACAGATCCGATTGCTACTAACGCTTATAAAAAAATATTTAACTCCATCATACGAGAAAGACCTGACAGTACATACATATTCACGGACGGATCAAAAACACAAACTGGAACAGGTGCAGCAGCAATAATTAATGACGTCGTACATGCAATAAGACTACCCGACCATACTTCTGTATATTCCGCAGAGCTGCATGCCATTCTTCTCGCACTGACTAACATCCACAACTCAACTACTAACGACATTACAATTTGCACGGACTCACTGAGTTCTTTACTTTCCATGGGAAACATATACAGCACTCATCCTCTTATCGTCAAAATTTTTACTACATTATTTCAATTACAGAATCAACACAAACATGTCACGATGTTCTGGCTACCTGGTCACGTTGGTATACCACAAAGTACATCTGTAGACATACAAGCGAAATTAGCAACACAGAGACCCTCAACAAACTCAGAAACCGTAACTACATCAGATTTATGTACCTTAGCACAAACCATCATATTGGACGACTGGCAAAAAGAATGGACGAAATCCGAAAGCAAGTTAAGACAGATTAAAAACACAACAGGAGCCTGGTTGAACGAAAACCTCACAAGACGGGAACAAGTAGTATTAACCAGGCTTAGAATTGGACACTGCTTACTAACTCACGGACATCTTATGCAAAAAACAGACAGACCAAAATGCAGCCATTGTAACGAGGACCTCACAGTAAAACACATACTTATAGACTGTAGACAGAGAGACAACTTACAAATACCACACGACTTAGTTGAAACATTATTACCAGGTAGCCCTCACATCAACACAATACTCAAACATTTAAAAACACTCAACATATACTCAAAAATTTAATAAAATATGTAAAATTTATAGTAAAGTATAGTTGAGCTTTTTTTTTTTTTTTTTTTTTTTTTTTTTTTTTTTTTTTTTTTTTTTTTTTTTTTTTTTTTTTTTTTCTTTCTAAACGTAATTTCCAATTGCCCTCCATCTGCATTAAAAGTAAAAAAATCGAATTGAGATAATTTTAATTTAAAGTATTTATACATATTCCTTATAATATACCTATGTATATTTATTTATTTTCTATTCCTTTATTTACTATTATTTTGTTGTTTTCAGTTTCATTTATTTTGTTATACTTTATAATTATTTATTTCCTTTTTTTTATTTATTTATCTTTTTCTTTTGGACTTAGACTGATTTTCATAGTGATAAACTGTAAGGAGACCATCGCCAAACTGTAAGGAGACCATCGCCAAACTGTAAGGAGACCATCGCCAAACTGTAAGGAGACCATCGCCAAACTGTAAGGAGACCATCACCAAACTGTAAGGAGACAATCGCCAAACTGTAAGGAGACCATTGCCAAACTGTAAGGAGACCATCGCCAAACTGTAAGGAGACCATCGCCAAACTGTAAGGAGACCATCGCCAAACTGTAAGGAGACCATCGCCAAACTGTAAGGAGACCATCGCCAAACTGTAAGGAGACCATTGCCAAACGTTACGGGTCTCTGAAAACAAATAAATAAATAAATAAATAAAAAGGGTCCTATTTAGATGAAATTTAATACAAAAATCTTTCGCCTAATTTGAAAGGTCAAGTTCGTTAACCAGCAGAATCCGTCCACCGGAACATGGTTTTTGGAGCGAAATTCGCGCGAAAAAAATCGTTATGCTTACTTCATATGCTCGAAAGTACTCGTTTTATAGTTTTTTTTTTTTTTGGTCGAATTTAAGGCGTGTCAACCGTTGGGGTCATTAACGCCAGGTTTTGTAGGCTTATTTGCCTATAAAAACGAATGAAGTCATTTCTAAGGCGACAGCTTTAACCGTTTTCAAGGAAAGTGGACAAATATTTTTTGAATCAAGTTTTTAGTTTGGGTGCTTAAAATCATGGGATTCATTTAAAATATTTTCAGCATGTTTGTAATGTATGTAAATAAAGATGTTTTAATTTTGGTTACGTTTGGAGTTAAGGAACGATTAGAATAAAATATTTTATTTTTAGACATGAAAAGTTATAATTATGTAAACATAATATGAATGCCATAATATTTTTTTCATTAGACTCTCCCTCATAGAAAACGGCCAGTTTCCACTTTTTAATGTAACAGAATTCAAGAATTTGATCCTTTCTTTGTAAATTAGTCTACAGTTACATATAAGATGGTCGCAAGTCTATTATATTATGTATGTTTATCCTCTTTTTTTTTCTTTTTTTTTTGTCTTGGTTTGTATATAAAAATTTTCTTAGGGGCTTATTGTAAACGATAAGCAGGCTCTGATCAATATGTTTTCATTTAATTCATTCCGTTTTCAGAAACACTCAATTATTCCTCAAAATATCAATGCATATTTTAACACAACCTGACTCTAAATGAATTAATTATTTCTTTTTATATTTAATACTTTTCGGTTTAAATATTTATGCGTGACTTGTTAAAAGTCGGCTTATCGCTGTAGAAAAAAAAATCAAAACTCAACCGAAAAATATGCACGAAAGTCAGGTTTGACAGGAAACGCGATAAGGTGAACATAGAAAGATAACCTCAAATAATTGTTTATTTTTGTTATTTAATCCGAAAGAAGGTAGGCATGTTAAATAGTTAGGTATTGTGAATGAAGAATGTAGGATTGAATGAACACCCTGAGGAACGGCATGAATGAGCTTGTGAGATAAGCTTTGTTGCTTTATCTCATTTTCTTTATGTAAATCCAGCCGTATCTCGCACGAAAACCTTTCTAGGCTCATTAAAATACAATTAAACCTTAAATTAATTTCCCTCGAAACGGAACACATTAAAGAATCAGATTTCTAATTCATTATCCCCTGATGAACGAGCTGAGCAACCCTGGGGGGTTTACATACGGGGAAAAGAATTGCACAGATAAACCCAGTAGGGGAGATTTATGCTTGAGGGGAGATATCTCGGTGAAAACCTTCTAATGCATTGTTCACAGGCGAGCAGTGGAGCGGGGAAAGAGAATTTGACAAAAAAGGGAATGAAGACTTAATATTCACAAGAAGGAAGAAGAGATAGAGGTGAATATGAAATCCAAAAATGGACGGGAAAGGAGGAGGAGTGAGGAGAAACGCAGATGGAATAAATGTGAGAGAGAGAGAGAGAGAGAGAGAGAGAGAGAGGGAGAGAGAGGAAAAATGAGAGGAAAGAGAGTTCATTAAATTACTTCTTTGTCTACATACGTTTTTTATTATACATTTTAATTTACATAAACAAAAAAAAATCTAATATAAAAAAATAAATATTTATATAAAAATGTAAACAAAAATTTTAGTTAAGCAATAATAAACAAAACGTAATAATAATAAAAATTTGAAAAAATAATAGTATTAAATAATCCAATCTTATCATATTAATTTTTAATAATAGTATAACAGAACCACGTCGGCAAAGAAGAAGAAAAATAATCGTTTTTAAATTTTTTGGCTGTCAATTCGTTCTCAAAAAGAACAGCAATCTAAAAAAAAGTTGATTGAACATAACATGCAAAACAAAAATCTAATACAAGACGTTAAAAAAAATTGCATCTCGTCTTGTTATTTTAATTATTCCTTAAATAAAATTTTGGTTTAATTACAAGTAATGTATTACTCATCTTGTTTATTGCAAATAGGACTAACTGTTCTCGGATGTTCAGTGGTCATTCTTATTGGAAAACAAAAATTCAACTTTCCGAATATTTGAAAGCCAATATACTTTTTCCGCGAAAAGCAAGTAAGTATGTATGTTTTGAATTAGTTCTCAAATATTCGGTTAATTTTCTGCTGTAACACACTTGATGTTAGGTACATTCCGATTGCAATCACTATACAATTGCAATCAAATTATAAAAAAATATTGTATAACCAAAAGTATTACCAAAGAGTGCATATGATGAAACATTTACTACATAAAAAGTCCGTCACGCAGGAGCTGCATAACTAAGCAATTTCCTTAGAATTGGGTTGTGTCGATTGCATTCCTGAATAATTTGCTTAAAATAACCTATATAGATAAATAAAATAAAAACATAAATAACACCTGTTTCAATTCAATCCAAACATAGTACAATGTAAATCCCCCCCTTCCGATAGACCGATTTAGTTAATTTTTGCAAAACTTCTTCCTTATTAGATACCCAGGACATATACCGCGTTTCGTTACTATACAGCGGAAATTACGACGGGTATGAGCAAATTAGTAATTTCTGTCCGGAGTAAACTCCCCCTTCTGGTCAACCGATTTAATTTATTTTTGCAACAATATTTTCTCTTCAGTTGTCCACAACAAATGCCGAGTTTCGTTGAAATATAACAAAAATTATGGCTGGTATTGACTAATAACTACTTTGGCTCCGTAGTAACCCCCCCCCCCCCCCCCCCCCGGATGGACCGATTTTGTTCGTTCAATCGTTTGATGGGTTAATACTACATACCAAGTTTCGTGGCAAAAGAACAAAAACTCTGGCCTGTATCGTATTAACGGACATATATATATATATATATATATATATATATATATATATATATATATATATATATATATATATATAGATATATATAAATTTTAACTGGGGTCATTTTCGGTCTCTACTAGGTAGGATCGATAAAGATTCGAAGATATTTTTCAAAAATTCCGTCATAAGTGCAACCTCAATAGCTACTTTCCTTCGGAGGAAAGTGCTAAATAAAAGTAAGATTTAGACCTTCAAGGACTAAAAGAAGAATTTCTTAGCAAATAGAGTGAGAAAAGGATACGAAAGAGAGAGAGGGAGGGAGAGAGAGAGAGAGAGAGAGAGGGAGAGAGAATCTAGAAGCTAGGCAATATTTCTCATCGAGGATTCTAGCTCCCCTAGAAGTTGGACTCTCGAAGCTAAACACTTCTCCAAATTTACTTCTGAGTACACCATCCCAATAACTCTAAAGCAACGGTGAACTTTATCCTCCCACTTTAGTCCTGGACTTTAGAATATTACGGGACTTTGGAAGTAATAACAGGCATCCGACTTATTAATTGTGTTCCCATTATTTACTAAGGTCTAGTTATCAATGTTTTATTTTATTTTTTAAACTTTACATTGATCTTTATTTGATCAGCAGATAGAGCTCCTCGAGAACTCCTTCTGTCAATATTAAAAATGGAATTAAAACTAAAATATATTTAAGAATCAAGTTCATGGTTTTGTTCTTCAATTTTGCATCTTTTATGCTAAACTTTGTAAGATTATCTAAAATAATAAAAAAATATGATATAATGTTTCTCTGAGATAACCCAATAAATGTTTTAAATTGTTTTGAAGGCAGGACATGTTTCGTGCTATTGCATATAGATCTTCAGGGGCTTTCCTTGCTGGAATGCCATCTCATCATTCGCACTCAATGATCTAGTATTCCATTGCCTCCAATGAGAGTACATAAAAGGGAAACCTCCGAACATGTCCGGAGTGAAAGCATGAAATACGTTTGACATTGAATATTAAATCAATTAGTATAAAATGAAAGGTGTACTCATTTATATGCCTCTTTCTCTCGTTAGCTGAAACACACACACAAAATAACACATGCTGTTTTAAAAATAAGGCCTTTCTCTACGGTTTACTGCTCCAGCAGTTGAGGTGTAGCTGGGCCCTGAGTACCATTGACTTCTCCAGCAGTCGAAAAGCTCCACATCGCAACTGTAGCGTAGAAATACTTCTAGTATTCCTGTTTTCCTCTAAAGACTAATTTGATTGTAGTTTTTGGCAGTGTAAGCTATTCTGGCGTTCTTTAAAAAAATGCGTTATTGTACTTCTCGTGGTAGTAAGCAAACCTAGAACGTAAAATCTAACAAGAGAAAAAAAAAAAAAAAAAAAAAAAAAAAACCGCCACAATCTCGTTAACTTGGTTTCTTATGTATTTAATATAAAGCTTTTTTGGCGCACTATAATGGAATATTGCAAATAAAACTTTAACTACCTACTATTTCAGGGACCATCTTAGGTTTACCACCTAATGATTACATTTTACAAGATAGTCAAACCAAAAATTTAGTGCTTCTTGTCTAAGCCAACTTCTTTCAAGCAAGTATATATATAATTTTTTAGTAGGCATTTCTATGATAATTCTTGTTACCTTTTTTTTTTTACCGTTAACCTTAGTTGTTTGATTTATTTTTTATCCAAATATTGTTAATTACTAAAAGTTTGTGATATGGACACCGAATTTTATAGATATAATTTCTATGAAGGCATTTTTCTGATAATTTGTGCTACCTTTTTGTTTTGTTTATTGTTACTCTTAGTTTTTAGACTTTCAAAAAAAAAAAAATAATAATTTGAAAGGTCAAGTTCGTTAACCAGCAGAATCCGCCCACTAGAATATAGTGTTTGGGGCGAAATTCGTAACGCTTACGTTTTTGAGTTTATATGCTTGCAGATACTTGTTTTATACGTTTCTGGACATAAGAAAACGAATGAAACCATTTATAAGGCGATATCTGTAACCATTCCTGAGAAAAGTGGAATTTAAAGTCCGACTCGCAGGAACTGCGTCATCTTAGCGCGGTTACATATCGAAGAGATGGAATAGGTTAGCATCACAAATCACAGGAAACTGACAGTAGCCAACTTACACAGAAGCGGATAATTCTTAATCTGTATAAGTCAATACATGTACTAATTAACTATAATTATGTACTGAAAACGTACTTACTCTTTGACTACTGCTGAAAAGGCTCTACTATTATAAACAACCAAAAATTCGTTGTCATTTTAAGTATCTTGTTTTATTAGCAAATTCGCTTTACTGTTATAACCAACTGTAAATATGTGCTTCATGGCGAGTAAAATTCCATTCTGCCGTGGGTTAAATCTTTCTTTAAAATAAGAAATAACGATAACTTCAGTTGGAGGCTATGAGGAAGGTTATATAGACAGGAGAATTCAAAACAAACTACGTCATCGTGATTAGCCACTGCCATCTTGATTTCCACAGCCATTCCAAGCGGAATGGCGGACCTATACCTTTTGCTGTTTCTTAGCTTATTTTACTACAATACTAATTTTACTAATAAATGCAATTTAAAACAAAAAACAAACAATTAAAAAGTGAGATAAACAAAGAGAAAACCCCTTTCAAAACAACAAAACAAACACTTTTTAAGTTTTAAGCGCTTATATCTCCGATTGACGTTGCCCCATCAATTGTTGCTTCGGGATCTTTTTTGTAGAGAATTTAGTAAGCATTCGAATGGTCACCTTCCATTTAGCACGATTTCCCAACCGTTATGGAGATATCTACGAATAATGTATGAAGATCCGAAAACGTTTCATGTCTATTAATAAAATATTTTTTTTCGCATACTTACTTAACTCCAAATATAACCAAAATTTAAACATCTTAGTTGGGATTAATTTCCAAGTTGTAGAAAATATTTCAATTGAATCCCGCGATTTTAAGTACTCACAAAAATATAATGACTTACAAAAACATAGATTCCACTTTTCTCAAGAACGGTTACAGATATCGCCTTATAAATGGTTTCATTCGTTTTCTTATGTCAAGAAACGTATAAAACAAGTACCTGCAAGCATATAATCTCAAAAACGTAAGCGTTACGATGTTTTTGCGCGAATTTCGCCCCAAACACTATCTTCTAGTGGGCGGATTCTGCTGGTTAATGAACTTGACCTTTCAAATGAGACGAAAGATTTTTATACCACATATCGTTAAAATCGGACCATTTTTGAGCTTGCTAGAGCGCGAACAGACAAGCATATATATATATATATATACATATATATATATATATATATATATATATATATATATATATATATATATATATATATATATACAAATTTGGGCCACCTATATTTTCGTGATCTATAGGGTCTGAAACGTGAAAGTTTCTAGTCGGCACTTCCGGATTGCGTCATGAGGTCAACCTCATAAGCGGGTTCTCCCTATGGAGATAGGGAGTAACCGCGCTAAAAAAAAGACACGCTCACGCGCGCTATACGCTTGCAATACGTATAAATGATTCTATGCCTTTAATATTCAGTTAATGATATTTTTTACCTTTGCTTTCAAATAGTTGGCTTTTATCCTTCACACTTAGTATTTATTAATAATATGTTCTTAATGTGGCAATCGCTGATGAATGTGTCAGGGGTAATGAGAGGAAGGTCCCTACCTTGTCAGGGGAAAAAAATTGGATTATGGAAACAATGAATTTAAAAAAAAAAATAAAAGTAACTATACTTTTAATAATAATAATAATAATAATAATAATAACCTGTATAAGTTGGATTCCGCAAGGGTAACAGCCCTCATAATCCCGACCAATGGGGTCATTCCAAAAACGACAATCGCCACAAATGCCTACCTGAAACTGTCGGAGGATCTTATTAAAAATGCCCAACAAGCAGTACTGCTTAATACCGCCAGAACGGTTAGGACATATTTAAAAGAACATCCGTAAAAAGAAGAAAAATCGACAAGCAAACAAATGAATTCTTTCGGTTGGCAATAGCACCCGAAAGAATTCATCCCCGGAGACTGAGGGGAAACCCCCTATAAAAGTATTTAAAATAAAAAACCTGACACAAATGCTACTTAAGCATAGTGCACCCCAAGACAAGTGCATGTAATGCATATTAGTATGAAAAGTTTACATGGCAGGGCCCTGACGACCACGAGATTTTCCGTCCCACATTTTCCAAACTAACACACGCAAAAAGTTTTACATATTTTTGTACATTCTAATTCTACCAGGCTTGAAGATGATAACAAAAAATGATATGTTGAACTAATATTAAATAAGATATCTGCATGGCCAGTAAATGACAGGTTCGATATTCCGGTAAGAGAAGGGTTTGATAACCTACCTGGCATTAAATATGCCGATATGAGATATTTGGAAGAGCGGGAGGTTGAGGATTTAAATATCAAAGCCCATTCATGATAATAACCTCTTTTCCTCCTGGTCTACTGATATTCTACTACAGTATCAAGTATGATATTCAACATCCTAAAGGGAATCCATAATCATCTTAAAGGGATTAATACATAAAGTACCTTATTTACTGATAGGCAAACTTTAAATAGATACCTCTATCAGAAAAGATATTTATTCCAAATATGTATAGGGAGTACTAAAAAAAGTCCGACACGCAGGAGCTGCGTCATCTTAGCGCGGTTTCGTTCATATTCCTAGTGCCAATAGTAAAGGAAAGGAACTGACACTACAGATAAGAACGGAACCACGCTAAGATGACCCAGTTCCTGCGAGTCGGACTTTTTTACTGTATCAATTATTACCTCGACTATGTTTTTGTATTATTTTTGGCTATATTGTGTTTTTCTGCTTTTTCATTAAAACCCGAGTTAACTAGGGCAATTTCCCTGAATGACCTAAAGTAAATATCTTGTTTTTGTTAAAAGAAATTGGGGTTTTTCTAGTTTAGTCTCACAGAGCTACTTACACTTAACGATTGACTCCGAAGTATCTCGGCTAAAGATGCCGTTTCCTCAGGATCGGTAAAATAGTTTTTGTGTTTTTAATTCGTTGTTTAGTTTAGAAAAAAATATGAATTCAAAAATCTATGATTTTATCATATCGTCCCTACCTTTCGTTTTCCAGACTTGGTACTTTACTCTTGCATGGTGGACGAAACGGCTTGTGGCAAATTGTCGGAACTCTAGCCTCTTTATAATCGCCGGAAATGCCTTAAATAAAGTATCGAATGTTATCATTTTTCAATATATTACTTCGTCAATGTTACGAATATTTTCGTTCGCTATTTTGCTCCTAACCGTCATACTTTTGAGACCAAAAACTGCCTTGGCAAACTAACGAAAATGGTATATTCGTTATTTTGATTTGTAGATATCACTAATACTATAGAATTAGTATAATGTATAATGTCGAATGCTTCAAATTCGTTAGTTTGAGAGTGTAAATATTTATACAGTTTGTCAATCGGAATGAGAAAACGAATATAGCACATTCGACAATTTGAAACGGCGATCCAAGAAGAATCACTTATTAGCACCAAGATGTAAACTCACGAATATATTTTTTTGTAATTAAAAAGCAGTAAAGAGTTCGTTCATAATTTCACCTTATAGTGATTAACAGTATACATAGAAAAAATATGTAAAATTGTCCTTTTGTAATGGCGTTGATTTCGTAATCACTATTAAAGCTTTATTTTGCTCTCTTGAAAAGTACGGTAGTACGGAGTATTTTCATATTCGATAGTTTGACATGGTAGGGACATTATTTTCGTGACAAATATAAAATAGCAAAACTGTTAATTTTATTAAAACGTATAGATTATATTCAACATTTTTTTTTTGTTTATTTTAAACAAAATTAATGCAGTGTATACTTTCCAACTTGTATGGAATTTGTTTGGTTAAGCAGCTCATGCGTGACGGATTTGTTTATCACAGACGACTTCTTTGTGACTATCAAATCAAATGCTGCCAATTTTTTTTTTTTTTTTCACTACAAGACAATCTATGTTATTTGAATAATAATTTATATTTCAGAAGAACGTTTATAAGACTTCAGAGAAGGAGTAGATAATGGGGATCGGTCATTACTTCAGAGAAGGAGTAGATAATGGGGTTTGGTCATTACTTCAGAGAAGGAGTAGATAATGGGGATCGGTCATTTCTTCAGAGAAGGAGTAGATAATGGGGATCGGTCATTACTTCAGAGAAGGAGTAGATAATGGGGTTCGGTCATTACTTCTTAACCCTTCCAACGGAACGGGAAGGGTTAAGAAGTAATGACCCCTTCTTAACCCGTCTCCCAGACGGGTATAGTATATAAAATTTTCAGGTAAGGATTAGATAATTGGGTTCGGTCATTACTTCAGAGAAGGAGTAGATAATGGGGTTCGGTCATTACTTCTTAGCCCTTCCAACGGAACGGGAAGGGTTAAGAAGTAATGACCCCTTCTTAACCCGTCTCCCAGACGGGTATAGTTTATAAAATTTTCAGGTAAGGAGTAGACAATTGGGTTCGGTCATTACTTCAGAGAAGGAGTAGATAATGGGGTTCGGTCATTACTTCAGAGAAGGAGTAGATAATGGGGTTCGGTCATTACTTCTTAACCCTTCCAACGGAACGGGAAGGGTTGGGAAGTAATGACCCCTTCTTAACCCGTCTCCCAGACGGGTATAGTTTATAAAATTTTCAGGTAAGGAGTAGATAATTGGGTTCGGTCATTACTTCAGAGAAGGAGTAGATAATGGGGATCGGTCATTACTTCAGAGAAGGAGTAGATAATGGGGTTCGGTCATTACTTCTTAACCCTTCCAACGGAACGGGAAGGGTTAGGAAGTAATGACCCCTTCTTAACCCGTCTCCCAGACGGGTACAGTTTATAAAATTTTCAGGTAAGGAGTAGATAATGGGGTTCGGTCATTACTTCAGAGAAGGAGTAGATAATGAGGTTCGGTCATTACTTCAGAGAAGGAGTAGATAATGGGGATCGGTCATTACTTCAGAGAAGGAGTAGATAATGGGGTTCGGTCATTACTTCTTAACCCTTCCAACGGAACGGGAAGGGTTAGGAAGTAATGACCCCTTCTTAACCCGTCTCCCAGACGGGTACAGTTTATAAAATTTTCAGGTAAGGAGTAGATAATGGGGTTCGGTGATTACTTCAGAGAAGGAGTAGATAATGGGGATCGGTCATTACTTCTTAACCCTTCCAACGGAACGGGAAGGGTTGGGAAGTAATGACCCCTTCTTAACCCGTCTCCCAGACGGGTACAGTTTATAAAATTTTAAGGTAAGGAGTAGATAATTGGGTTCGGTCATTACTTCAGAGAAGGAGTAGATAATGGGGTTCGGTCATTACTTCAGAGAAGGAGTAGATAATGGGGATCGGTCATTACTTCAGAGAAGGAGTAGATAATGGGGTTCGGTCATTACTTCTTAACCCTTCCAACGGAACGGGAAGGGTTAAGAAGTAATGACCTCTTCTTAACCCGTCTCCCAGACGGGTATAGTTTATAAAATTTTCAGGTAAGGAGTAGATAATTGGGTTCGGTCATTACTTCAGAGAAGGAGTAGATAATGGGGATCGGTCATTACTTCAGAGAAGGAGTAGATAATGGGGTTCGGTCATTACTTCTTAACCCTTCCAACGGAACGGGAAGGGTTAGGAAGTAATGACCCCTTCTTAACCCGTCTCCCAGACGGGTACAGTTTATAAAATTTTCAGGTAAGGAGTAGATAATTGGGTTCGGTCATTACTTCAGAGAAGGAGTAGATAATGGGGTTCGGTCATTACTTCAGAGAAGGAGTAGATAATGGGGATCGGTCATTACTTCAGAGAAGGAGTAGATAATGGGGTTCGGTCATTACTTCTTAACCCTTCCAACGGAACGGGAAGGGTTAAGAAGTAATGACCTCTTCTTAACCCGTCTCCCAGACGGGTATAGTTTATAAAATTTTCAGGTAAGGAGTAGATAATTGGGTTCGGTCATTACTTCAGAGAAGGAGTAGATAATGGGGATCGGTCATTACTTCAGAGAAGGAGTAGATAATGGGGTTCGGTCATTACTTCTTAACCCTTCCAACGGAACGGGAAGGGTTAGGAAGTAATGACCCCTTCTTAACCCGTCTCCCAGACGGGTACAGTTTATGAAATTTTCAGGTAAGGAGTAGATAATTGGGTTCGGTCATTACTTCAGAGAAGGAGTAGATAATGGGGATCGGTCATTACTTCAGAGAAGGAGTAGATAATGGGGATCGGTCATTACTTCAGAGAAGGAGTAGATAATGGGGATCGGTCATTACTTCTTAACCCTTCCAACGGAACGGGAAGGGTTAGGAAGTAATGACCCCTTCTTAACCCGTCTCCCAGACGGGTATAGTTTATAAAATTTTCAGGTAAGGAGTAGATAATTGGGTTCGGTCATTACTTCAGAGAAGGAGTAGATAATGGGGTTCGGTCATTACTTCAGAGGAGTAGATAATGGGGATCGGTCATTACTTCAGAGAAGGAGTAGATAATGGGGATCGGTCATTACTTCAGAGAAGGAGTAGATAATGGGGTTCGGTCATTACTTCTTAACCCTTCCAACGGAACGGGAAGGGTTAAGAAGTAATGACCCCTTCTTAACCCGTCTCCCAGACGGGTATAGTTTATAAAATTTTCAGGTAAGGAGTAGATAATTGGGTTCGGTCATTACTTCAGAGAAGGAGTAGATAATGGGGTTCGGTCATTACTTCAGAGAAGGAGTAGATAATGGGGTTCGGTCATTACTTCAGAGAAGGAGTAGTTAATGGGGTTCGGTCATTACTTCAGAGAAGGAGTAGATAATGGGGTTCGGTCATTACTTCAGAGAAGGAGTAGATAAAGGGGTTCGGTCATTACTTAGGAAAAGGAGTAGATAATGGGGTTCGGTCATTACTTCTTAACCCTTCCAACGGAACATCCGTCTCCCAGACGGGTATAGTTTAAAAAAGTAACATACGTATGGTTGTATGGTGTTAAGGCTGGCGTGGCTTGAAGATTGCTAAGTTTACACCTTTCCCTCTACGGAAATCGCGGTAGTTTAGCCAACATCCGTCTCTCGAGTAGGTAAGAGCGCTTTTTCTCTAAGACACTCCGTTCCGGATGTTCCTGCTAGCGTACCGAGTAGCCGTCTGCTAGACGCGTGTTCCGATTAATGTACTCATCGTGACGCACACTTATGCAGGACTTCAAGCAATGCGTACTAAAATAAAAGATTAGGATTCAGTAGCGTACAAAAGTAGATTTTTTTAGTACTAATAATTATATAATTATATAATAATAATTAAAAATTGTATAATTTTTCGTAACTTTTTATTAGTCTACATTTTTGCAACTTTTTACTAGTCTATTACTTTTGCATTCTTTTTCGAGTCTAATTCTTCGACTTTTGACTTTTTCTATTTTTTGTCTTTTTATTAGTCTACATTTTCAAAAATATTTACTACTCTATTATTTTCGTATTTTTAATTTTGTAACTTTTTTCTCGTTGTAATTTTTTACTGTAAATTTGACTGAAATTAATGTAATAAAAGTAAAGAAAAGAAAAAAAGGCTGCATAGGCGGAAATAATCTGGGTTTCCTATACAAACATTTCATAATTTTAACGAAATTCAGAAATAAATATTTTTCTTTTGTAGCATTTATTTTTCCTTTAACAAACAAAACTACGTACCAATTATTAGATAAATGATAAGTGACTTAAAAATAATTATTAGGGTGTTGACAGAGACGGATGTTCCTACAAATAGAAGAAAAAAGGATGTTCCGCTGGAAGGGTTAAATAAAAATATATTTTGTAGTTTTCTTCAACATATCGTCGATACAAATGCAAAGTAACGAATATGAAAAAATGCATCTTTCATTGTCAATCTTTACTAATTTCTGCTCGACTTATGTACGGCAAATTATTGAATCTGATTTCACTCTATTAAAGGAAAAGTATTCCACTATCAATAGGTCAAATCTGCCGAATGTTTGACTGTCCAAAAAGAAGTTATGAATAAATGCTTTTCCACTCTGAAAAGTGGTGATTTTCATATTCGATACTTTGCACTTGTGCGACGATATGACACAACACCGATTCTCTAAAACTTCTCAATATCAACGGTAGATTATATCTTCTCAAAGACCCAGAATGTTTAAAGTTGAGATATAAACTCAATAATTATTACTTTCGATCTGATGTTTGATCCTGCTATTTAGAAAAAATGTAAAATGTTATAACTTTATAGGAAAAATGTAAAATGTTGTAACTTGTAATATGTATAATGCTTTAGACTTTTATTAACATAATGCTTATTAAATTTAATTTAGTTTAATGAGTAGTAGGAAAATAGGGTTTCTGGCGCACTTCCAAAATACCCCCATTCTCCCCAAAAAACCTGATCGAAAGTAAGTTAAAGTATGTTACTTTAACTGACTTTAACTAACTTAAACTTACTTTAACTGACTTTAACTCACTTTTTATTAAAATCATCAAAAACCCAGCGATCAGGTTTTTTCGGGGAAATGGGGTATTTTGGGACTGCGCCAGAAATGGAGAAGTTTTTTTTAGAATCGTAAAAAATATTGGTGATCAGATGGATGATAGTAATTTTTAGAAACCTCCACATTTTGAGGTAATTTTGGGGGTAATTTAAATACTATGTGTAGTGGGATTTGGAATTTTGTATTAAAATCATCATAAACCCAGCGATCAGGTTTTTTGGGGAAAATGGGGGTATTTTGGAAGTGCGCCAGAAACCCTATTTTCCTACTATTTTAATGCTATGGAATTAAAGAAAAATAGTAAATAACTAACAAAATATATATATTATTGTTATGTTTATTACCTTGTATTACATTGGTGGCGACGAGAGAGACGAGGAGGTGGGGGAGTATGAGGTGTAGATACATGGTTGTCATCAGATCTGGTCAGTACACATCTGTAAAATTCAATTTATTAGTAAATAGAAATGTTCAAGTACCAATATTAACTTGGGGGGGGGGGGTTGGAGACCACTTTTCCTGTTTTTTTTTTTCCCCTGCCCATAGAATTTAGAAAAGTTAGAGAAAAAATCTTTTTGGCAGAAAGACATTCACTAATAATAATATAGCTATAATCGTTTTTTTTATAATTTATTGTTTCCCCGCAGAAAAATGTTTAGTGAAAAAACCGTGTAGGTTCGAATGGAATTTACGGTAGAGGGATTTGGCTAAAGGTTGGATAAAAGGGATATTAAGGTCATTATGGAGGGTCAAATTGGAGACATAAAACGGAGCATCCGTTATTTTCCGGAGAATTTTAGACTGTAGGGATTGGATTTTGTAGGAGTTGGAAGGCTTTGTGGAACCCCAGAGTTGAATTCCGTAAGTACATATTGGTCTGAGAATGGTCATGTAAATGAGGCGTTTGTTTGTTAGTGAGAGATTAGATCGTTTGTCAAGTAGGTGCAGTAATAGTCTGTATCGTCGGCTGAGTTCTTGTCGCTTCTGGGTAATATGTGGCTTCCTTGTTAGTCGTTTGTCAAGTATTAGTCCTAGATAGCGAGTTTGGGATTTTTGCGGAATTAGAGAACTATGGAGGAACACTGGAGGGCAGGATGATCGCCTGAGGGTAAAGGTTGAGTGGCAGGATTTCAGGGGGTTTACTTTGATTCTCCATTTGGTGAGCCAGGGTTCGATCAGTCCAAGGTGTTCCTGAAGGAACTTGGATGTCAGGATTGGGTCATGACTGCAGGAGAACAGAGCTGTGTCATCGGCGAACATATGGAGGGATGTGCCGGGGTGAGTTGGGATATCATCCCCGTATATGTGAGGTATAGGACAGGACTGAGGATTCCACCTTGAGGAACACCTGCAAGTTGGGGGAAAATGGGGGAGGATGAAGTGCCATAGGAAACTTGAAAGAATCTGTCGGAGAGATAGGATTTTGTTACGAGGTAGTAGGTTGATGGGAGAATTTGTTTGAGTTTGAACAGCAAGCCCCGGTGCCACACCCGATCAAAAGCCTGGGCAACGTCGAGAAAGACACCAGAGCAATACTGTCCATTCTCAAAAGCTGTGGAGATCAGATCCACAATTCTGTGGCATTGATGAATGGTGGAATGGAGTTGACGAAAACCAAATTGGGAAGACGGGATTTTGGGAATAAGAATGGGGTAGAGGCGTTTGAGTAAGAGTTTTTCAAGAATTTTCCCCAATACGGGTAGTAGGGCAATAGGGCGATAGGATGTGAGTTGGTGAATAGGTTTTTTCGGTTTAGGTATCATACGGATTACTGAGAATTTCCAGAGGAGAGGAAAGTGGGTAGTTCTGAGGACAGCATTATAAATGTAGGTTAAGAAAAGGACTGCTTTTTTCGGAAGATGCTTGAGTATTTGGGGAGTAATTAGGTCATATCCTGGAGCTTTTTTGTGGGGAAGGTGTTGGATGGCGTGGAATACTTCTTTAGGATTGAAGGCCTTGGGGGGAAGTGACATTGGGAGGGGAGTATCCAGTTGACTCGAGACATGGTGGGAGTGGGTTGGATTGTTAACGTCAGGGTGCGGGGTAAAGACATTGGAGAGGTAATGCCCGAAGGCGGTGGAAATTTCTACATCGGTTTTGGCCCAAGAGCCATCTTCTTGTTGGATGGGATGATGGGAGGTTTTGTATGAGAGTATTTTTCTAGTCGCCTGCCAGAGTGATTTGTCAGATGAAGTAAGTTCCTTAGTGTATGTTTTGAATTGTTCGTTTTTATGTTTCCACGGTTCATTTCTTAGTTGGTTTGTCAGTTGGTTTAACCGTTTTTTGTCAGAAGGGTATCTAGAATTTTGCCATCGTTTGCGTGCTCTTCTCTTTTCAGTGAGCAGTAGTTTTATGTGTGTTGGTATGCCAGCCAGTCGTGTTTGTGTATTATGTAGAGGTTTCGGTCGGGTGGAGATGAATAAGGATTCCTGAATGGCTACTGAAAGATAATGAACAGTATCGTCGATATCAGTGTTTGTTTTTAGAGATGTGTTTAGGTCCAGTTTTAAGTTCTAGGGATGATTGAAAGGATTGCCAGTCAACTGGACCAGGAGTGAGTGTAGGTCTTGGAGGTATAGAGTGGGAATCAGCATCGGAGTTGAAGAGAAGGAGTACTGGACTGTGATCGGAGGATAGGTCATCGAGAGTGGAAATAGAGGTAGGAATTTGGGAAATACCATGGGCAATGAAGAAGTCTAGGATGTCAGGACGTTTTGAGCGGGAAGTGGGCCAGTATGTAGGGGAAGAAGGGGTGATTATTTTGGCAGGGAAGGTGGAGAAGGTTTGTAGTAAGGTTCGTCCTCGAGGAGCCACACGGCTAAACCCACTGGGGGTGTTTAGAATTAAAATCCCCACCATTTAGGAAGCGAGGACCTAGATGCTGGAAGAAGGAATGAAAGGTATTGGTGGAAACAGATTTATTAGGAGGACAATATACGGCTGCAATGGTAATAGGAAATTGAAATGTTGATTGGAGGGAAATTGATGTACTCTGAATGATGTTTGGTGGGAATTGATTAGGAATTAGGAAGTGAGAAAGTGATGAGCGAACAAGGATTGCTGTTCCGCCATGTGCAGTTCCGTCCGGATGATCAGTTCTGTACGTTTTGTATCCCTGGGTGTAGAATGGAGTTCGTCGTGTCAGGTGTGTTTCAGTTAGTAGCGCTATGTCAATGCTTTTGTCCTTTAGAAGTAAGTATAGTTCGTCCTTGTGATTTAGTAGTCCGTTGGAGTTTCACAGGAGGATTGTGAGAGGTTTGCAGGAAGGATGAATCATGATTGGGAGGGTTGAAGTTGGCAGAGTTTTTGAAAAATGGCTATGAGGGGTGAAATGAGGGTTTTTAATTCCGCTAGGAAAGCCTTTAATGATTCGGTGATGGAGTTTAATTGAGAAAGGAATGACGGTAAAGAAGGCGATGGAACGGTAGTGGATTCAGGGGAGGGAATGGTGGCACCTTTCACTGCTGTTTTGAGATATTTAAGAAAAAATAAGAAGATCAGATAACTAAGACATATATATATATTTATTTCCTGTACTTTTAATAAAGGCCTTATAGGTCACAAAACTTCATTTAAACCATTTCATTCACAGACAAACATTTCTTATACATAGAAGTCGTCATTTAATTTCGAGTCAAATTTTAGACAAATTCGTGTAAAGTCGGTTAAGACTTAAAAAAAAATCATTACAATCTCCAAAATATCATATTTCTTAGTGCTTTCTTTCCAGCATTCCGTTAATCGCGGTGCCTAAGTGACAAATGTACTCACGGGTCCAAATGTACCTGTGAGGTGATGCATTAGAAAAAATATTAACGAATATATTTTTTTGTAATTCAAAGCTATAACTAAAATAATAAATAATAATAAAAATAGTATTTCAAGAAAGCACATCTTGGAACTGCACATCGGTAAAATAAAGTGACAACGCCTGTAATTCTGATAATGTTGCACTTACAAATTTAAAAAAAAAATTGTTTAATATATATATATATATATATATATATATATATATATATATATATATATATATACTCAAATTCCTTCCCAGTGAGTAGAAGGAGTGTGTGTTGAGTTGGAACGATATAGGTTGAATATTTTAGATAGATATAGCAAGCTAGCTGCTAGCTACTAGCTACACCCTCCTATTAGATATGCCAGCTATAGCTATAATTCTGAAAGCTCTTCCTAGCTATTAAATATTTATCCATGAGGTTCCTTGAGCTAGTCAATACTTGGATTCGGCTGGATCTTCGAACCAGTAAGGTACAGGTTCATCATATACTCAATATTAGCTTCAAATTTAGTTTTGCCAATGGGTAACACAGGTTCTATAAATTTTTTGTTTCTTCTTACAAATCGGAAAGGAAAATTTTATTAGGACAGAAAAGTAATTTTATACGATATTTATATAATTATTCAGTGCAATTTTAACTGTATAATATAATTTAGTATTCCACATATCAGGTGGAATGTTACCTGATAAAATGTTTTAGCAACAGAAAGAAAGATAACATTTTACCATTTATCCCACTTTTCAATAATTATAAAAAAAATTCTTGCAAATTTTCAGCGTGCTAGGAATTTATGCAAGGGTACCCATATTTTTCAAACCCATTAATTTCAAGCAACAGAAAATTGGTTTTCATTTTACTTATCCTATACAAACAAATGCATTTTCCTAGTATAAGCGTTCACAAATATAACAAGCACAGTTTACAAATCTAAAACTAGGGGAAACAGAAAAATTATGAGGTCAAACTCGCTAAAAGTGCTTTTCAATTAAACCAAACCACCAACATTAAAGATATAGCCAACGGCCATAGCCACGTTTAATGCACCGGTTCCCGTAGATCACCGAAGTTAAGCTACGTCAGGCGTGGCCAGTATCTGAATGGGTGACCGACCACGTGCTGTTGTCAATAAAAAAGGGCAGCAACCTGTAGATAGCACGGCGTTAATAGCCCAAGTGTTGAATCATTAAAAAAAGAAAAAAAAAAGGGAAAAAAGGGGGACCAGTAGGAGATCAATATTTTCATTTCCTACTGACGAAACTCGCATCTGTTCGGTATTCTCGTATTATACACACCCAGTAGCAAAAAAATAAAACTGGACACTTTTAACATTTTTTTAGTTTACTTTCCAATTTTGAGTGGAGTTTTGGTTTTTCTGAGTAATCTGGTAAGTGCAGACTAACTTCACTAAAATAATCCCTTCTGTATTAACAGTGCAGAGGAAATAACGCTAGGGAAAGCTATTGGTGTAGAAGCTGCATCTTGAATACCTGACAGGGTTAGGACTCTAGCCAATACAAGAGGGGGTAATACTCCATTTTAAATAGACTTTCTGAGTCGAAAACGTGGAAAATCAATAGTTAATTGCTCTAAAATAAAATATTATTTTTTTTATTTACTACAAATCATTTTAATAATACACTATTTAAATAACCTAACACATCTTATTCTTACATTATAGACAAAAAACATTTTTTTTTTGTTTATCTTTGCTGTTCAGTATATATATCCTGTGTTTATAATTTACAATATCTTTATACATCAATTAATTTTGTTGACCATTTAATGTGTATATTTAAACAGTTTTTTTTTGTTTATCTTTGCTGTTCAGCATATATATCCAGTGTTTATAATTTACAATATCTTTAGACATCAATTAATTTTGTTGACCATTTAATGTGTATATTTAAACAGTTTTTTTTGTTTATCTTTGCTGTTCAGTATATATATCCTGTGTTTATAATTTACAATATCTTTATACATCAATTAATTTTGTTGACCATTTAATGTGTATATTTAAACAGTTTTTTTTGTTTATGTTTGCTGTTCAGTATATATATCCTGTGTTTATAATTTACAATATCTTTATACATCAATTAATTTTGTTGACCATTTAATGTGTATATTTAAACAGTTTTTTTTTGTTTATCTTTGCTGTTCAGTATATATATCCAGTGTTTATAATTTACAATATCTTTAGACATCAATTAATTTTGTTGACCATTTAATGTGTATATTTAAACAGTTTTTTTTTGTTTATCTTTGCTGTTCAGTATATATATCCTGTGTTTATAATTTACAATATCTTTATACATCAATTAATTTTGTTGACCATTTAATGTGTATATTTAAACAGTTTTTTTTTGTTTATCTTTGCTGTTCAGTATATATATCCAGTGTTTATAATTTACAATATCTTTAGACATCAATTAATTTTGTTGACCATTTAATGTGTATATTTAAACAGTTTTTTTTGTTTATCTTTGCTGTTCAGTATATATATCCTGTGTTTATAATTTACAATATCTTTAGACATCAATTAATTTTGTTGACCATTTAATGTGTATATTTAAACAGTTTTGTCTCTGTGTTTCTTATAAATTTTTACTATAAGTTTTATGTTGGATTAAATATTGACAGGAAATTTAAATTAGTCTCTCAGCCTGTATAATTACATAAATCAGTGGTAAATGTTGTACGATAGCAGTTTAAAAGTAGAGTTGTTGAGTAAAAAGTATTTTACAATTGCAGGGATCGGGATAAAAGAGTTCCAAGGAACATTTTTAATAAACTTAACTGTAGCTGCTATATGTTAGATATTATGTAGGACTATCAGTTTACATGGTTAGGGGCAACAAGATTAAATAGCATACAGAACACTTTGTAGTCATATCTTAGTAGCATCATCATAGACTCATACTCCCACATAATATCAAACATATAGCAGCTACAGTTAAGTTGTGTTAAGAATTTAACTTAGCACAATTTTTTGCCCGATTCCTACAATTATAAGAAGTAAATTAAATTTAATAGAAAACCAAAACACTATGATAACAAATAAAAGGGAAATAATTTGAAAATAAAAGTACTGATAGCTAATTTTTAATTTACCGTCGCCTATATGTTCCGACTTGGTACTTTTATCTGCATTGCGTCACATTCTCGTTGCCATGAAAATTTCTGGAGTAGCCAAATTTTCTTTGACTTTTCATGGAGGTGACAAAGAGTATGGAACATAACCAATCCTAATTGGTACTTTTTTCTCCGGGTTTAGTTTCCATTAAAAAAAAAATAATAATACAGGGAAAAAATGGGAATGGGCTGGTCACGTATTAAGAAGAGCAGATAAGACATGGTCAAGGGAGGTGACTGTTTGGACACCCTATGGTCACAAGAGGCGACGAGGAAGACCAATGAAAAGGTGGAGCGACTTCTTCAAGACGATGGCTGGTCCATTATGGTGGAGATTGGCGAGAGACAGAGATGGCCGTAAGGAGAAGTGGATGCAGATAGGAACCTCGCTTCCCATTAGGCTGGTGACCTGGGAAAGTCTAGATCTGTACTCCTTCATGGAAGGCCTATGTTCAAACTCAGAGAAGCATTTCTAGGATTGAAGTTGTAAATTTATTTTCATTTATTTATTTATTACGGCTTGTAAATGTTTACTGTAAAAATAATTTGATTTGTAATTGAGCTATGAACATAATAAAAGGCTTTATTATTATTATTATTATTATTTTTGCCCGATTCCTACAATTATAAGAAATAAATTAAATTTAATAGAAAATCAAAACACTATGATAACAAATAAAAAGGAAATAATTTGAAAATAAAAGTACTGATAGCTAATTTTTAATTTTCCGTCCTGTACATGTCCCTACTTGGTACTTTTATCTGCATTGCCACACATTCTCGTTGCCATGAACATTTCTGGAGTAGCCAAATTTTCTTTGACTTTTCATGGAGGTGAAAAAGAGTATGGAACATAACCAATCCTAATTGGTACTTTTTTCTCCGGGTTTAGTTTCCATTAAAAAAATAATAATAATACAGGGAAAGTCCATGAAAAAAATGCCCGAAAGACAAATCTAAGTAGAACAGGGTGAACAATTGCATTTGAAGCACAAAAATTAATAATTAAAATTCAGGTTTTTATCATTAAAATCCCACAAAACGGCAAACAAAATACAATAAATTATAAAATATCTAAATTCCCCTTGGATTAACCCTCCAAAAAGAGAACTTAGAATTCCGGAGCAATTAGAGACTTTAGTATCGTCCTTAAGATGGAATGAGTGGAAATTGAGTCGGAACAAAGTCTACTTAAAATTCATTCATTAAAGCTTCTTCCTTTGGGTGGAAGGGGGGTGGGGATCGCTACGTTTTATCATTTCTTATTTCCAAAACTCCGGGGAGGAGTAATTTAAACCTTAGTAAGAATTATTGTTTCTTCAGATGTACACTTGGAAAGAGTGGAAAAATTTCTCTAATTTAGGCAGTAAATTTTCTTCCTTTATTAAGCTTATTTCTTCCCCTTCTTAGAAACAATTTTACTTCACAAAGGCCTGGTCGCTTATTTATTTTGTCTTATTTATTAAATGAATTTATCATTTTCTTCAGAGTTTTTTTTTTTTTTTTTTTTTTTTGTTTTTTTTTTCAATTTCGTCTAATTAATTCAGGATTTTATAAAAATTTAAGCGTTCTTATTAAGGTAATTTACCATGTTTTGTCTTCTTTGGGTTTTTAACATTTTCTGAAATTTTCTATGCTTTTATTAAATAATAATTTTTCGCTATTTCAAAATATATTAAATGTAGTTTATATATTGTTAACATTTAGGTATTGTCCCGGTATGATCTCATGCAGTACAATTAACAATATGATTGATTTACTTTGAGCCAAGAATTTTTCATTTTTATTTTCTCTGGATTAAGCTCTTTATTGATTATTGCATCCTGTATATGAATACATCTGATAATATGATATATCATACAATATGAGGGTTCTTTGCTCAAGGCCTTCTAACTTTCTCCATTAACGATCGATTATTATGTATTCATTCTTGAGCGTAACAAAGGCGACTCACCCAATATAACCATTAAACATACCTAACATACAAAACTGAAATTAAAAAAATTCCGATTCGCAGGAACTGCGTCATCTTAGCGCGGTTCCGTTCTTATCTCTAGTGTTTATGAAGGCATAAAATAGAAACAGTTATTACTTTGTTTAGATCAATAGCGAAACACCTATCCAAATGAAATCTCAAACTAACCAGTCTTGAAAGGTCTTGATTTACAATCTTACCTTTGTGGGTCAGCTATCCCATAAGTCGGGCAGAAAGGCCTCCGCACAGAGGCATTTGGAAAGCCTTGGGATCTCTCTCTTTGAACGCTACATTTTTAACAATAAATTGATCTTCTTATTTTACTTAATCTGTTTTATTCTCAAATACATTATCCGACTATAAGCAATTTAAAAATAACAAGGAATAAAATAGACAAAAAGAACCATTCGAATAAACGAAAAAAATTACTTTAAAGTTTTAAGCACTTATTTCTCCGATTGACATCGCCTAATTAAAACTTTCTTTAGAACCTTTTTTGTAGAGCTTTCGAATGGTAACCTTCTGCTTCCCAAGATTGTCAACGGTTTTCGAGATACTAACGAAAGTATACAAAGTTACCAAAACTTTTCTTGTCTGTTAATAAAATATTTTATTCTAACCATTTCTTTACTCCAAACATAACCAAAATTTCAACATATTAGTGTTGATGAAATTCGAACATGCAGAAAATGTTTCAACTGAATCCCATAATTCTAAGTACCAAAATCAAAGACCAAAAGAATAGTTCGAATAAGCGAAATCAATTACTTTAAAGGTTTAAGGACTTATTTCTCCGATTGACATCGCCTAATCAAAACTTTCATTAGAACCGTTTTTGTAGAGCATTTAGTAATTTTTCTAATGGTAACCTTACGTTTCGCAAGATTCTCAACCTTTATCGAAATATTAAGGAAAGTATACAAAGCTACCAAAAGTTTTTATGTCTGTTAATAAAATATTTTATTCTAACCCTTCCTTAACTCCAAACGTCACAAAAATTTCAACATATTAGTTTTAATGAAAGTAGAACATGCAGAAAATGTTTCAACTGAATCCCATGATTCTAAGTACCCAAACCAAAAACGGTATTCAAAAACTTTTTTTCCAATTTTCTCGAAAACGGTTAAAGCTATCGCCTTGAAAATTATTTCATTCGTTTCCCTAGCCCAAGAAGCATATAAAACGAGTACTTACAAGCTTATGAACTCAAAAACGTAAGCGTTACGATTTTTTTTGCGCGAATTTCGCCCCAAACGCCATCTTCCACTGGGCGGATTCTGCTGGTTAACGAACTTGACCTTTCAAATTGGAAGACGGATTTTTGTACCAAATTTCACAATCGGACCATTAGGGAAGCCAGAAATGAGCGAACAGACAAATATATATATAAATATAAATATATATACAAATTTGAACCACCGTTATTTTCGGTCTCTAAGGGTTCTGAAACGCGAAATTTTCTAGTCGGCACTTCCGGATTGTTTCATTGTATCAACCTTATAAGCGGGGTTCCTCCCTATGGGGGAGGGAGGAACCCCGCTAAAATCTAATGCAACATTACATATACATCATATACTTATTATCACACAGTTAATTAATTCATATGAATTCTACTTTTATATTGAGTTAAAATAGAAAAGTTAAATTCATATAAATAATATATTATAAATAAAACTTAAGGAAGGGGCGGGAAGCAATAATAAACGAGGTATTTGTTTAAAAAAAAATTATATTTATCTTTGTGCGGGTAACCATGGGATTATGATTTTATTTCAATACGTGGTTATATTTAGGGAATTATATTAATTCGTTTAAGATGTTGGAGTAAGTCGTGTAAGGAATGTGGGATGAGTAAGTTCTCAAGTTTCCTGCATTCTGTCAGTATGTGTTTTATAGTAAACGTGAAAAGAACGCTTAGATGACGTTGAGAGGGGCCTACCAAAGCTCCCTTCTGCTCCGACAAGTGGCTGGAGTCGAAGAGAGATCGGTGAGCCACAGACATTGAAGCACTTGAAGGAAGCGAAAGCCATTGCTAACACTTCACTTGGTCACTGCAGCAGATCTCTGGGCCACTGACGTTCTTTCTGAAAGAAGACTTTTTCTGCCATCATATCAAGCTGTTGCATTATTTTTTCCAATCTCCCATTGAATTTCCAAGCAAAATGCATTTTTTGTCTTGGTGGTTCTATATTTTAAATGTCTGCTTGCGTAAACTCTGCTTGCTTAATTAAATGTATTTTTTTCATTTAATGATACCATCTGTAGCTAGATACCATTAATGGCAAGAACAACTGTGAAACCCGCACGATATGGTGGTTTAGGGCCGTTTACAGTTTACATGTGGCTTTTTTTTTTTTTTTTTTTTTTTTTTTTTTTTTGATGGACGTGTTGAAGGCGTACCTCTTTTCCTGGAAAGGAATTTGTCAGAAATATGATTCTGAATTTTTGGAGGCGCTTTTGCCCTCTAGTTGAATATATATTGACCTTGGTCCATTATCAAGGTTCACTTAATTTTTTTCTGTTTTAGCGGGTTTACTCCCTCCCTCCATAGGTAGGAACACCGCAGAGGTTGACCTCATGACGCAATTCGGAAGTGCAGTCTAGATAATTTTACGTTTCAGAACTCATAGATCACGATAACAACTATGGTTTAAATTTTGATACGTATATATTTTTTAGTCTAACTCATTTTTGTTTTGGGTTCTTAGAATCTTGGGATTCAGGTTCAATATTTTCTAAATATTGGACACTTATCCAAACTAAGTAGCTTAAATTTTGGTTACTTTTATATTCACAGAAATATTGAAAGTTTTTCCTTAAATACCTCTAAAAAGGGTAAAAAATCGTGGTAAGTGGAAAGCGAAAATTCGAAAGCTTACTAAATTTTCTAAAAAAACGTTTCGAAAGCAATTTAGATGGTGTGATGCCAGTCAGAGAATTAAGTCCTTAAAACCTCGAAAGGGTAGACTTTGTTCTTTTGAACGGGTTTTTGTCTACGTTTACCTCACTATTTAATATAATTTTTAAAATTGAGTATTTGAGTAAAATAAAATAGGAAAAGACAAATTGGTAATAGTGTTTTCCGAGAGCGAAAGTTGAGAGACAGGATGAAGAAATTTCCGCTTTGGATACGGACAGTTTCCGGGTCTGGTGCCTTAGGTCATTTATATTTTTAACAAAAAATCAAAACTATTCTATTCCTTCACTAAGAGATCTAGCTCACTAAAAGAACGTAAACGCGCTAAAATTGCTTAGTTCTTACAAGATGGACTTTTTTAATATAAACAATTTACCTTGGAGATACATTATCCATAATATAACTCTTACTATATTTAATTTCTTACAAATATTTGACTAGATTCTTCCCATTGCCTCACACGAACAATGGCCTTTCTCCAAATAATACATATTCTCTTTTTAATAAGAACAACGGTTTTTGTTTATCTCAATCAATCCAAAATAAAAATAAAACCAGAAACAAAAGACAAAGACTTGCGCGTGAGAATAAAGACACAAAGAAGACTTCATTGAGACATTTTTTGTTGACTTCTCATCGCCAAGATGATGAGAGCCTAAAAGAGAAACGTAACAGCTGTTGAAAGATAAATAATTGTGAGTTGAGAAGAAAGGGAGGCCGAAACAATAGGACGGAAGAAACAAGAGGCAGAATGGAAGAAAGATGTTTATTTTTACAAGAGCGGGCGTGAGTTCCGCCTCAAGCAAGATAACACTCTTCTTGTGGTAGCTTCAACAACCACATATTGTAGGCACACCTGACTTATTAACGAGTGTGTTTAGCTATGGTAGCAACATATTGAAATATAATTATCAATGAATTTAATTAAACATTTTGTGAGATTGTAAAAAAAAACAAAATCAGTCCTGTAACAGGCCACGAGGGCCCTAAGGGGCAGATACTATAGAGGTATAATGACCATACGGCACACTAGGGAGATAGTGTGGTCCGGCCGCCTGATTTTCCCCTTGGCTGCTTCCACTGCTAGAGTCATTAGCACCCAAGGTACCCATTATTAAATTAATTAAAGGGCTGGGTCGGCCTAGGGACGGTTAGGAAGGCCGAATTCAACCAATGAACGAAGACACTAGAAGAAAAAATCTTTAGTGCTTGCTCGCCAGCTTATTAGTCCAGTGCTCTACCACTGAGCTAACCTCGCCACCGAGATTGTAAAAATCATTTATATTATCTTCTTTCAGGATTATACAGGGTGTTCCCAAAATAAACGGCAAAACTTTGGGGATCGATGCAGGATGAAAAAAGAAAGAAAAAAGTCCGTTGGCATTTTCTCGTTTTTGCTTTGTTTCCGAGAAAAACGCAAAAAAAACTAAAACACAATTGAGAAAAGGCATTCTTTCATAATGCCTATATGCAAATCATTAAAAGTATATGTTTTATCTTCTACCCCCTCCACTCACCCTTCCATTCCACCCATCACCTCCTTTAATCTCCCTCCCCCCACCCCAAAATATAGGAGTGAGTATGTCTCTAATTTTATGTGGAATAATGAAATAATAGGACTCCATTTTTTGACCTCTCGACTTGACACAGCGTCTTTCCACATATTCCTCGATAATAAACTGTCGGTGTTCTTGGAGGAAGTACTTTTGTTACGAAGACTGGGAAGCTGGGTCTTAGTCTGGCCCACTACGGGAGGGCCGTCCAAAATTGGTTGGACACTAACTATCCATGGCATTGGTATACGTAGGGCCAGGTGGGCCGGTATCTTTGCCGGCTCGAACATCAGACCTTACGCTCTTGATTTCTTCGCATGAGGACACGCTAAAAATTTGATCTACAAGGAGCCCATTGGCACAAGGGAGCTCCTCATCCATCAGATGGGTCTGGGGACAGATTACAGCAGAGCAATTCACCACCAGCAAAAATGCCAACCAGTCAATGTGCAATGTGATGCCTGTATTGCTGCAAGGGGCCAAACCTTTGAACTGTTTTTAAATTGATTGTTAGGAATTATTAGAAGAAGAAATTATTATTTTATATTTATTTATGCGTCCAGTGTCAAATGTTAAACTGTTTTAAGAATAAATTTCCATAAATTTTATGGAAGTATAATATTATTTTTAAGTCTACAGTGCTTATTGCCATCAAATAAGATTATATTGTCCTGTGTTCTTGAGGTAGGTCAGTATAGTGTTGATGTACTGGCTATCATTGCCTAGGAGTTCCTGCATATCATTCGGGATGTTCAAGTTGCATCATCTTTGGCAGTCTGTCAGTATGTGTTTAATCGTAAGTTCTATGTTACATATACTGCATATAGGTTTATCTCGTCTTGTATTAAGGTATTCGTGAGTTAGTCGAGTATGTCCAATCCTTAGTCTAGCAAGAATTACTTGTTCATGTCTGTTGTCTCAATGACTAGAAGGCCATTCGTCAGTTATGTTTTTTTTATTGTCAGCTAGTTGTGTCCATATGTAGTTCCAATGTTTTTTTATTGTACGTTTTGTAGCTTTTGTCAGATCCATGTCAGTTATTTGCTCTACGTCACAAGTAGGATGTTTGATTGTATTTTCTAACTCATAATCAGCAATTGAACTTTTCCCGAGATCTTCATGGCCAGGTGTCAAGAAACATGGTTATGTTTCTGTTTAGAGTTTGTGTCTTGTTAAGAATTTCTGTCAGTAGTGGATGGGTTGTGTATTTGTCAGTAAGTGCATTATGTGCGCTTAAAGAGTCAGTAAATAGTGCTATGTCCCTATAGTTTCAGGCATATTATTCAGACCGACGAGGATGCCATGGAGTTCAGTTGTAAAGATACTACAGTTATCATTGATTTTCTTGCTTATGATTTCATCATCTATTACAGCTCCAGCTCCCACACCTTCATCCGATTTAGAAACATCAGCATAGATAAAGAATTTTTTACTAGTTTTTCAATAAAAAATGCTTCATAATTATTTTTGTCGTTGGGTTCGGTCGTTGTTTTTTAAGAAAACAACATCTAATGAACAAATACATCATGAAAATAGGCTTACCCAGGAGAACCCGGAGACACCACAGTCAGAAATGATCCCGCATCCGTAATTGTTAATTTTATATCTGTATCCATGTTACCCATCTAGGGCATAAAACAGTATTTATGTACGTCTAATTTCAGCTATAGCTATAGCACATATTTACTGTATAATATTTTTCTGTTTTTGAATGTTTTTCTGTATATTTAGAATAGTATTAACTCTGTTCTCCTTTTTTTACAGCCTTGATGAAGGCTTGAATTTGAGCAAACAATAAACCCAATTTCACATAAAAAAATGTAGTTTTATTAAAACCGAACGACCGAACCCTGACGATTTCTACTTATGTAAGTAATTTCGGTTTTTAATATTCTATCTGTGACTGTTTTTGCTTTTTATAGCAAACAATACACTTGTATTTAATGTAATGTTTTCGTTAGTGAAACTTATATATTCTGTGCAGAAATTTCAGCCGAATTAGCTGGCTTCCTCTTCAGATGATCGCACATTTTTGATTAAACGAGAAAATATTCGAAATATCACTTCTGAGATTAAACAATCTTTTAGAGTAACAAATTGAAACTTATAAATATGTGTAATCTAATATCTGAAGTTTCCCTTGAGTGAACCTCGCTATTTTCCCATCCATGAAGTGAACTTAAGTTGCTAAATTTGAACCTTTATGCGGGCTCTCCTCGTTCTAAATGCTCATGTTTACCAGAACTTTGCAATTCGCCGTTTTGTAGCTTTGTGTGTTACCGTTTGGTGCTGTGGTATGTTTGTGTTTTCGGTTTGTATATTTAGGGAATGAGGCTTTTGTGACGACTCTCGGTAATGAAGTCCATTTCTAAAGCCGATGTATTATGGAGACTTTATTTGCTTTCATATTTGATGAAAATGAGCTATTTATATATTTAAGCCTTGAATATACATCAAAATGTTACCTCTGTGCTATATAGACTACTTAATTTTAGGTAATAGGATAATATTTGGCTATGCTAGAAACGGCTAATGCTATCACCGCTGTGCTCGCACTGTTCCAGGCTGAGAAAGGCGCTACGTTCTCTCTTAAAACTGGATTCTCGCTATACCTGCAAACTTTTTCTTATTATTCTTATAGCTGAGCTACTTCACAACTAGATAGACAACAATCGTGAAATTTTCTCTGTTCCTGTGTGATCAAAATCAAAGCCAATTTCTCTAATTTATGAATAACTCATAAATCCATATTTTTAATTGTTTGTGTCATTAGTTATATATAGGATGCAGGGTTGGGCAAACGTTAGCGGTCGCTAATATCTAATACCTTCCGCTAATTTAGCGGTACTGATAAGAGCCTGCGCTAACGATTAGCGCATAGCGACGGCAGTGCGCTAATCTCTAATTTATTCATGAAATGTTTAAATATCGTGATAGCTAATAGCTTTAGCTATAGTTACAACATTTTGTCATCTCAAAGTACACTTCCGGTCTGCTCTGAGCCCGGGGGCATGCACCGTATATAACTTTAAGTATGCGAACTTTTTTTTTAACGGATTCTTGTTTAGTGCATCAAAATACGTTATTGTACAAAATTTGAAAGAAATCGGTTTGGAGGATACTTAACTCCAGTTTTACCTAACTTTAAGTATGCGAACTTTTTTTTTTTTTTTTTTTAACGGATTCGTGTTTAGTGCATCAAAATACGTTATTGTACAAAATTTGAAAGAAATCGGTTATGAGGACACTTAACTGCAGGTTTACCTAAAGTTATATGCGGTGCATGCCCCCGGCTCAGAGCAGACCGGAAGTGAACTTTGAGATGACAAAATGTTGTAACTATAGCTAAAGCTATTACCTATCACGATATTTAAACATTTCATGAATAAATTAGCGATTAGCACTCTGCCGTCGCTATGCGCTAATCGTTAGCGCAGGCTCTTATCAGTACCGCTAAATTAGCGGGAAGGTATTAGATATTAGCGACCGCTAACGTTTGCCCAACCCTGATAGGATGTAATGAAAAAACGTTTTAATTCTTGGAACCGCTCTTTTTCACGGGCTAAAGTCCGCAGGCAAAAATTTTTAATCAAGAACAAAAAACTAATATTATTTTGAAAAAATAAGGTAAAATCTATAGTCCGCCATCAAACAAATGAACGAGGTAGTGCGCACGCGTTCCTTTAACCCATGTGGAGGAAGGCCTAGCTCCCCTCCGGCCACGCCCTTCTTGTTCTTTTTTGTTTGTGGTCGGACCATAGTGAGCAATCCCGCATTTTCTATTAAATAATCCATGGAAAATTGGTAAAAATGTCTTTATATTTCAATGAATCGAAAACATTCTACGTACTTCACTAGCACATATTATTAGAAACCTGCGGTTAAAATTTGTTGTTGAGCGGCTGAAAATTTAAGGCACTAACTTATCGCCCGATTTGAAAAACATAGTTTAAAGATTAAAAACTTAATCTAGTTTTATAATAATATTTGTAAGTTAAAAAATTAACTTAGTTTAATGTACTAAACAGTTCATTTTATTTCCTTTTGTAATTTTTTGTTTAATATAATAAAGATAAGACAATGTTTTCTTTTCATTTCGAAATGTATTGAAGGAGGGTAAATGCGACAAAGTCTTGTCCCTAAAGTACCAAACAGATACTGTAGATGTATATATTTTCCTACATACAGAGCTTCGAACGCCTTATATTTTTCCATTGAGGTACCCTTTAACGGATGAGGGAAGCTTTGGGACGGTCACCCGTTTCTGACAATAGCTTTGGGACGGTCACCCGTTTCTGACAGTAGCTTTGGGACGGTCACCCGTTTCTGACAGTAGCTTTGGGACGGTCACCCGTTTCTGACAGTAGCTTTGGGACGGTCACCCGTTTCTGACAGTAGCTTTGGGACGGTCACCCGTTTCTGACAGTAGCTTTGGGACGGTCTCCCGTTTCTGACAGTAGCTTTGGGACGGTCACCCGTTTCTGACAGTAGCATGAGCGTTTTCTTTTAAACAGTAAGACTTTGATTTTTTTATTTAATTAAGTAAATTTCATTGTTATTCTTCAGATATTTCGACATACTGAATGTTTTCAGTTATTAATGAGCTGTGATATCACTTGTATAGAATTATTTTCACAATTATAAAACTGAGCTTCATTTATAAGCTTAAAGATGGACGGATGGATTGGGTGTTTAAGGGCAGAAAACGTCTAGGTCCTCACCGCCCTGAAGTGTAATGTTAGAGAGTCGTGTATATGTCGTGAAAGGGTTTGGAATTTTGTGTTGAGGACAGTGCTGGGCTTCCATTCAGCATTTATCACAATCAACTATTTTTTTTTTTTCCCCTACTAATGTCATTGCTTATTACTAACACCAATATTACTTACTAATACAACTATCTGTACTAAACTATTACTTATTATTAATTAATATTAATTATAAATTAATATTAATTATAAATTAATATTTGCTTATTTATTTATATATATTTTTTTTCTTCTTGTATAATTTTTATTTTATTTTTTTTTTTTAATTTCTTCTATGTATAATTTTATTTGTTATTTATAAGCTTATAAGCTTAAAGAATTCCCTTATTTTAAATATATATTCCAGAATAAAGCAAGAAAATGGCTGAATATATTTCCCCATCTTGATATAAATAGGCTGACATTTCTCGTTCTACATAGCCATGAAATGCGGAAAGTAGATATAAAGCAAACACATGATCTACCCACGCGCCGCTTTTCTATTATAGACTTGTCAGATCCAGCTGTCATGGCTGTCACTCACGGAACCTCTTAATGTCAATACTGTCATTCTTTGATCTCTTCTGCACTATCAGCTTTCTATTTGATCTCTTCTGCATCTGTCTAGGAAGATTCTTGTAGGGGCATTCACTCGTACGATAAATATCAATAAATTGTCGTCTTCATCTCTTTTCGTATCTTAAAAAACAAATTGTGGAAAATTGTATTGAATTTTGTATAAGCATCGAAGATTAGAATGTGGGTAGGCAACCACAGCCAGGTGTGGCTTGGTCCAGGTTGAGCCGCCTGGACAAAGCCACCTTGAATTAAAATATTCAAGCTTTCAGTACCGATGTTGTTCGGATTAGCCCCGACAGTGATTTTTTAATGATATTTAGTAACGGTTACTATGTTATTTGATACTACTTACACATATATTAAACTACATGTTAAAATATCATTTAATTAAGTATTGATTATGTAATTACGGTTATTACGCAAAAGATTTGAGTATATGAGTGCTAATGCAAAATGAAGAAACATAATGGAGTGTATTAAACATTGCTCAATGGTAGACTCGTATTTATGTAAGTTCGTGTGGAGGGAGAAACATCCAAATGAATATCTTTTTGATAAAATCTTCAAGTAAATTTTAGAATTTTAGTCTCCACAGGTATTTTTAGTAACTCATCAAAGGTATAATTTTTTTTTTTTTGTTATGCGCAAAAATCTTATACAAATTCTTATTAAATAAATCTTATTTTTTTTTAACCAATATCTTTTAATTTATCGATAAGTAACTGTTACTAGATAAAATCACTGCCTGGGACAATCTGAATAAGACCACCAGTTCCTATGCTGAGTGTTTGGTGGTTCGGAACAAGGAATTCGGAGTATGGGGGTTTTATCCGTGGAATCTGGACAGACAAGCCGACGAGTACCTATCTCTAACCCTCCACTTCAGGGGTCCCTCTGGAGCAACCAACTCTCAGAATCTACCCTGCCATCAACAAAACACACCTCTGGGAGACCTTCACTCGGCATCTTCAACTTCAGAGGTCGAGACCTTTTCTTTCATTTACAGCTGTTTTTTAACAATTCTCTTAGCCATACCCACGTCGATCCATGCCAGTTCCTCTAGATCACCGAAGTGAAGCAACGTCGGGCGTGGCCACTTTGGGGGAAACCCATGTGCCTTTAGCAGTGTTCAGCGAGTCATCGATGCAAAAAGTTTCCCACCAAATGGTGTGACTCTAACCCACATCTCCCGCATAAGAACCCCTCCTATGCTAATCAAAGTTATAATAAAAAAATCAAAGTTAAGATTTTATTCCAGTAAGCGTCCCACTGTGAATTAAATATTTGATTAAGTTAAATAATCGTAAAAAGTAATCAAGATAAGTACCAAAATAAAATCAATAACAGAATGAAAAACGTTTTTATTGGCTGCCCAACTCAGGGGTATTTTTTTCCATTCAATCCTGATATTTCCCATGAAACCCCTTCAAACATGAATCCATGGTTTTATATGAGCTTTTCCTCCCTTCTATATTGGGCGGAAACTTGCTGATGATCATGCAGGTGATAGCTGGATCTGACAAGGCTATTATAGAAAAGCAGCATGTGAGTTCATCATGTTTGCTTTATATCTTATTTCCGCATTTCATGGCTTGGTATAATGGAAAATGTTAGACTATTTATGTGACCGTTGGGCAATTATTTCAGCCATTTTCGTCCTTTTGTTGGGAAAAAACGATTCAATGTAAGAATATATTAGGCCTTCTATGGTATTCTATTTGATTTATTAGCGTCCTTTCCTCCTCATCCAATGATAGGAACCTCTTTTATGATATTTATGTATTAAATAAAATAATATAGTGATGAAATAACATAAATATGCATGTGTCCGTTTTAAATGGTCCAGCTGAGTTTATATGATGGAATAAAGTTATTATCCAATCCATTTATCCTTCCCCATCATTCAACTTAAAAAAAAAATTAATGGTTTTTAGCCAAGTTTAAGATACAAAAGGGAACGAATGCATTCTGATAGATCATTTTAACGGACTTTTTAAACTAAACTGAATGGTTCAAATAAATTTTGAGTCGGTAAATTAATTACAAAGTTTTGAAATGAAATAAAAAGTGAAAGAGTTGTATCCGTAATGAGGATATTTGTGAAGTATATTTTCACCAGTAAATAAAGAACTGCTTGAAACTGAAACATCAGCATTTAGAAGCCAATATTGGAACAGGTGGATTATCATGCTGGGTAGCCAGGAACCCGATAGAGTTGGGCAGTCTACTTTATTATTTGTGTTAATAAATTTTTCTTCGTTTTCTCCTATTTTTAAAAATGTTATATGAATACAATAAAACCATGCCGAGCTTCAAGTGCCTCTCCCTGGGCTAATACCTATGTGTAATAAGATATGATTTTTAAATTCATATCTGCAGTGCTTTCATGAATTTTCCATCAAATAGGTTTTACTGAAACAAGAACTAAGTACATATATAGGGAGATGGGTATTGCGCTAGGGCTGGGGAACTGTCAAACACCCCACCGGAGGGAGTAAATTTTAAGAATTATTTCCGGGGGTTGGTAAAAGAGCGCGGTAGTTGGTGGTTGTAAACCCTTGCCAGGCAAATGATTTAGAATGCTTTGGGGGGAATTTTGATTTAGCGCTCTTTTCCCATTCCACAAATCCCCCCCCCACCCATCCTATACTCCATGCTCTCATTTCAAAATGTAAAAACAACACATACAATATATCACAGTGTGGAAACGGATTTTTTTATTCATGTTATCAATTTTTTTTGGAGCAATTAAGAATGAAATTCCGTTCTTTAATTCTTTTACATGGCAAACAAAATATATATATTCAATTGTACAAACACAAATTTTAACGGGAGTCATTTTCAGTATCTATTACGCAGGAAAGATAAATAACACAGGCACACAAAATATAATAAGTGGTGATTTCCAAGGAAACCATACGTATATTCTTATGTATTTTGACACGCTGAATCCGAATCTGGTTCACTCAATCTCGCCAGGTTTAAGAGCTTTTGAAGGTCAATTATCGTATGAAATCGTTTAGGATCAAATATCTAGAACTTCCATGGTTTTGAGGGTCGCTGAATTCGAATCCGAGGTCTATTTCACCCCATCGACTCAAAAGCAAGTTCATTTTAAGGAAAAATATGTCTATTTCACAAAAATATGTATATATATATATATATAATTTTTGACTGTAGATTAATTTCTTCCATACTAAACATATTTGTCCTTGAAATACCCTTGATTTTGCGCAGATGTGATGAAACAGTCCTCGGATTCGAATTCAGTGACCCTCAAAACCATGGAAGCTCTAATTATTTCTTCATTAACCCTAGAACGCCAAAGTTCCTTGGCCTACCCTATTCTACCACCTATTCTTCGTTCAGACGAATATACTTTAAAATATATATATATAGATAAGTTAAAACTCAACTGATGAGATATTCTTTAATACAAGATATTCTTTCTTATTCTACATTCTTTAAAATTGGTAAATATAACTTTATTAATTACTTTAACGGCTTAGAGGAAAGGGGTGGTGAAAATTGGTATAAAATTCAAAACATAGGGGAAGAACGTGAACATACCAGTATGTGCCAATTATTGAGCGCAGCAGAAATAATGTTGCAAAGGTTTGAACATCTAGAAAAGCTTGCTTTGTTAAAGTTCCCCGGTACTGATAATCACAGTGGCTCTGAACTTGACCTTGAACAAGACACAGCTCCTCCTCGCCTAGAAGATACCAAGCTAGTAGTGACAACAGAAAGTGCGGTACTTGAGGCTGGGACACTAGAGTCTGATCAGAGATCAGAATCTTCTGAGGAAGGAAAAAACAGCAAATTTGCGAAAGGAAGCCTTCAGAAATCTTCTAGAAACACTGCGAATGTTTAGAAAAAGTAGATGGCTTTTTCAGAAAAAACATTTTTCTATTTTTTTTCAATGTTCCTTTTTTTTCTTTTCTTTTTATTTTTTTTCTTTTGATATCTTCTGTTTTTAATGTTGACTTTATGTTCTGAGGTGTCAAAATCATAGCTGTGAATATTATATTCAGACAAGTGTTCATTTCCTTTTGTATTCTTTAATGTTTTATTCAATTTTTTCTTGTATTTCATTTTTTGATTGTTTAAGAGCTTATAGTCTTAGTTACGGAGCTCTTAAATTCAATAAATAAATAAATTATTTACAGATTTTCATGTAAATATTAAAACAAAATAAAAGAAAAATCAAATACATCGTAAAAAATAACAAAATAAATGATTGTCGGGGTTCGGTCACTGCTACTTAATAAAACTACATTTTATCATAAAAATGGTTTTATTGTGCCGATGTTTCGGCTTGAACTTCAAGCCTTCACCAGGGCTGTAAAAAAAAAGTAGGACGGATGTAATACTGAAATATACACATATATATATATATATATATATATATATATATATATATATATATATGTAATATATATATATATATATATATATATATATACTCCTTGAAGATAGAGAACTATTCCTCACAAATGCGGGCTATCTTCCCATCGGTAAGCCCATATTGTTATTTTTATATCTAATCTAATATGTAATCTGTTATTCTTATATCTGTTCTCCTAATAATCCAAACACTTCTAGAGCACATTGTTCTTCTGTATATTATTTTCTAGTATTTTATGTTTTTGTCTTTTTCCATAGATGTATGTATCTATATATGTATGTGTATTTGTGTATGTAGGCATATATATATATATATATATATATATATATATATATATATATATATGTATATTTCAGTATTACATCTGTCTTAGTTGTTTTTTACAGCCCTGATGAAGGCTTGAAGTTCAAGCCGAAACGTCGGCACAGTAAAACCATTTTTATGATAAAATGTAGTTTTATTAAGTAGCAGTGACCGAACCCCGACAATCCCTACCTTGCATCATCTACGGTCAACGATCTCCTTTTAACAAAATAAATGATATTACCAACTTTACTCAAACAGGTGTGCACACAGCTATTTGCTAATCCTCCAAACAATCGTAATTTTCACTTACTTTCTTTGACATAATCTTGACCTCAGTTAGCATAACTGCGCTTTGGTGGATAATAGAAGACGGGGATGGGAAGGGCGTCTGTAAATCACACGGTTTGGCGTTCTAGGGTTAAGGACTTCATACCCCAATTTCAAATGGCCTTAAACCTGACCTAATGGGGTGAAACGGACTTCGGATTTAGATTCAGCTTGTCGAAATAGATAATAGAAGGCGGGGATGGGAAGGGCGTCTGTAAATCACAGGGTTTGGCGTTCTAGGGTTAAGGACTTCATAATCCAATTTCAAATGGCCTTAAACCTGACCTAATGGGGTGAAACGGACTTCGGATTTAGATTCAGCTTGTCGAAATACATAATAGAAGGCGGGGATGGGAAGAGCGTCTGTAAATCACAGGGTTTGGCGTTCTAGGGTTAAGGACTTCATACTCCAATTTCAAATGGCCTTAAACCTGACCTAATGGGGTGAAACGGACTTCGGATTTAGATTCAGCTTGTCGAAATACATAATAGAAGGCGGGGATGGGAAGGGCGTCTGTAAATCACAGGGTTTGGCGTTCTAGGGTTAAGGACTTCATAATCCAATTTCAAATGGCCTTAAACCTGACCTAATGGGGTGAAACGGACTTCGGATTTAGATTCAGCTTGTCGAAATACATAATAGAAGGCGGGGATGGGAAGAGCGTCTGTAAATCACAGGGTTTGGCGTTCTAGGGTTAAGGACTTCATACTCCAATTTCAAATGGCCTTAAACCTGACCTAATGGGGTGAAACGGACTTCGGATTTAGATTCAGCTTGTCAAAATTCATAAGAATAGCTCTATTGCCTTGTGTTTGTGTGTGTCTGAGTTATTTACCGTCATTTGTTTATATTGGATCATTTGTCCTGGGGACTTATCTTGGATTTGTCAGAATATGTTTCCAGTTGAATCAATTTAGCCTCAAGTAAAACATGTTTATCCCTGGTAATATATAACACACGGATTAGGATTTAATCTATAGATCCCGGGTAACCGATGGTCGATTTCTCCATCCGAACACACAAAACCAATCCCGATCAGCCTTTAGCAATGTTTCCCAGTACTGGTATTGTAATTAGAGCTGCTAGTTGTGGTTAAACTCACTCACCCCTGACCACCCCCGGTAATTGAATGCAATAGCTACTGGCCTACAATCTCCATCGATTACAGACCCAACTACCAACACTCCGAATCTACAACCGTAATAATTCTGCCAATCTCTATTGTTGTATGTGTAGTTTCCAGTTAGCCAACACGATACCGTTGATGCATTTTTAAAACTTCAGATTACAACAGCACAAGGAGCAATATTATTTTATTACTTTACAAAAACTTACAGTATAATTATAATTTGGAGTAATCTCCAAACTATAATTTTTTAAATGCGCAATTGGAAAATCCACAACAGCAGACGAACAAGCAAAACAAGCAAGCAGAGGAGAATCAGTTGACTTGAACTTACTTACGACTGAAGACTTACACTTACTAATTACGGATAATATCTGTCTTGGATGGCAAGCCTCATGGTACAGCACAAGAGATAATCTCATGAGGGAGATAAAAAGCAGTACTCATGAATGGCAAGGTAGTCCGCAGCTATCAGGACGTGATGAAGTAGTAATTACAAGACTGAGAATTGGACACACTCGTTTAACATATTCCCATCTCATGACCAGACAAGACAGTCCAATATGTCAGACATGCAACAGACAACTAACAGTTAAACACTTACTTACAGAATGCAGAACACGAGACTATTTAACCATTCCACATGACATGTCCGAACTATTTTCTGAAAAAAGCCCACACATTGTTACTATTCTACAACACTTACATAAAATGAAACTGTACGACAAAATATGACTCAACTGAACGTATGTATGGTTTAATGAAGCGATTGAGAATAAATGTGTGTATGTGTGTGATGACGTGCATCAGAGCGGCTTCAGTATAGAATGTCCTTGAATTAAATCTCTCGTCATAGAATAATGATTTTTATATTGAAATAAACTATCAGATACTTTATTATTTATTATTATAATAGTTCAGTTATTGTTTTGTACTTCTTTCTTCTTCTTCTTTTTTTTTTTTTTCTTTTTAGCGCGGTTCCTCCCTCCCCCATAGGGAGGAACCCCGCTTATAAGGTTGATCTCATGACGCAATCCAGAAGTGCCGACTAGAAAATTTTGCGTTTCAGAACCCCTAGAGACCGAAACTGATGGTGGTTCAAATTTGTGACTATATATATATATATATATATATATGTCTGTTCGCTCTCTAGGTAGAAGACGAAAGGTCCGATTGTGATGAAATTTGGTACAAAAATCCGTCGTCCAATTTGAAAGGTCAAGTTCGTTAACCAGCAAAATCCGTCAACTGGAAGATGGCGTTTGGGGCGAAATTCGCGCAAAAAAAATCGTAACGCTTACGTTTTTGAGTTCATAAGCATGTAAGCACTCGTTTTATAGGCTTCTTGGGCTATGAAAACGAATGAAACTATTTTCAAGGCGATAGCTTTAACTGTTTTTGAGAAAATTGGAAAAATAGTTTTTGAATACCGTTTTTGGTTTGGGTACTTAGAATCATGGGATTCAGTTGAAACATTTTCTGCATGTTCTACTTTCATTAAAACTAATATGTTGAAATTTGTGTTACGTTTGGAGTTAAGGAAGGGTTAGAATAAAATATATTATTAACAGACATAAAAAGTTTTGGTAACTTTATATACTTTCCTTAATATCTCGAAAAAGGTTGAGAATCTTGGTAAACAGAAGAATACCATTAGAAATCTTACTTAATGCTCTACAAAAAAGGTTCTGATGAAAGTTTTGATTAGACGATCTCAATCGGAGAAATAAGTGCTTAAAACTTTAAAGTAATTGATTTCGCTTATTCGAACTGTTCTTTTTGTCTGTTTTTATTCCTTGTTATTTTTTAACTGCTTATAGTTGGATAATGCATTTGATAATAAATCAGGTTAAGAAAAATAAGAAAAACAATTTAATCTTAGAGATATGGATTTCCAAGATATTGCTTTTCAAATGCTTAGCGGGGTCCTTCCTAGGGCGGGGACCCATCCAGGTAAGATCGTAAATAAGACCTTTCTTGAAAGTAAAGATGGAACTGTCAACTTTGGTCCTCCTCTGCCTCCCGGCACTTTCATTGCTGACGAAGGGTACCAAGGAGTAGCCAAAACGTCCTAAATATAGATTTTTTAACAAAAATCGTATTGAGATTTCTTTAGCCGAATCCCAACCATTCCATCTTTACTTATCACCTCGACGGCTAACTATCTAATCTTCATGCTTTCTAGAAATTTGGACCCAAAATAATAACAGCTTCTATTTTAATCATTTTAAATGAGTCTAAAGATAAGAACGGAACCGCGCTAAGATGATGCAGTTCCTGCGAGTCGGACTTTTTTATTTGTTTTTGTTCGTTTTTATTTTGTTAACTTTATTTTGTACTTTGTAGCCCTTGTGTTTGCCTTATATCTTTTAATATTTTATTTACTTCTATTTGTTTACTTGTATTACTTTCATGAAATATGTGAGCAGATTACCTTGCTGTTGCGGAACTCCATAAATAAATGCGCAATTGCTTACTTATTGGTTAAAAATGCGAAAGAAAAAAAGTTATAGCTATACAATGTACAAAAAACCTGTCACATAACGTGCGCAACCGAAATATAATGCTGGCTGCTATTTACACAGGTGTTTTATTCTAGAACGTGACTTCAGCAGTGCGATGGAGATTTACGATAACTAAACCATACTACCAGAGATTCATATTGACTTATGCTCATGAGAAGGGCGACTTACTAACCTGCACAACTGCAAGGTCATGTGGGTTTATACCCCTGAGACGGTCGACTTGTTCCAACTCCTAACTTTAGCTGTGCAGTGAAGATTCGCAGATACTAACCCGCAGAACTAAAACGTCATGAGGGTTTATACCTCTGCGACGGTCGACTTGTTCCAATGCCTAACTTTAGCTGTGCGGTGAAGATTCGCTGCTACTAACCCTCACACCTAGAAGGTCATGTGGGTTTATACCCCTGAGACGGTCGACTTGTTCCAACTCCTACCTTCAGCTGTGCAGTGAAGATTCGCAGCTACTAACCCGCAGAACTAAAAGGTCATGAGGGTTTATACCTCTGCGACTGTCGACTTTTTCCAATGCCTAACTTTAGCTGTGCGGTGAAGATTCGCAGCTACTAACCCTCACACCTAGAAAGTCATGTGGGTTTATACCCCTGAGACGGTCGACTTGTTCCAACTCCTAACTGTTGCTGTGCAGTGAAGATTCGCAGCTACTAACCCGCAGAACTAAAAGGTCATAAGGGTTTATACTCCTGAAACGGGCGGCTTGTTCCAATGCCTAACTTTAGTTGTGCGGTGAATACTCGCCGCAACTAACGGGCACAACCAAAATGTCATGTGGGTTTATGCCCCTAAGGTGGACTACTTGTTCCAACGCCTAACTTCAGTTGTGCGGTGAAGATACGCAGTTACTAACCCCCAGAACTAAAATGTTATAAGGGTTTATGCTCCTGAAACGGACGGCTTGTTCCAATGCCAAAAATCAGCTGTGAGGTGAAGATTCGCAGCTACTAACCCGCAGAACTAAATGGTCATAAGGGTTTATACTCCTGAAATGGACGGCTTGTTCCAACTCCTAACTTCAGCTGTGAGGTGAAGATTCGCAGCTACTAACCCGCAGAAGTGAAAGGTCATAAGGGTTTATACTCCTGAAACGGGCGGCTTGTTCCAACTCCTAACTTCAGCTGTGAGGTGAAGATTCGCAGCTAACTAACCCGCAGAAGTGAAAGGTCATAAGGGTTTATACTCCTGAAACGGGCGGCTTGTTCCAACTCCTAACTTCAGCTGTGCAGTGAAGATTCGCAGCTACTAACCCGCACAAGTAGATGGTCATGTGGGCTTATAACTCTACGACGGTCGACTTGTTCCATTGGTGGTCTCCTGTGCGGTAAAGATTCAACGCAGAAAAAAGCATAAAGGTCAATCAAACTAAAGACTCAGACCCAGGGACTCCAAATGATCTTCAATTTGATGTGATGAAGTTTAACCAACCTGCTAATCATCGTAATCAGCAACCCCAAATACCCTAATAAATATAAAGACTATACCACTATGAGTGTTGTTTTTTTTTTAGATCAAATGTTGACTTACGTTAGAGCAATTATATTAAATTAAAGGGAAGTTATGGCGTCATAAAACACAGATAATTTTTAATGTTATTTAATTTTTATAAAATTTCTTTCAAACTAATATATTTATTCGAGTGAATTTGAATTTAAAAAATTTAGAATGAATATGTATATCAAAAGTAATATTATCAATTTCGATTTACTGTGTGAAAAATACGAATAATATTTTGGTTTTATTCTTATTTGTTTGGAATTTTACCCGAACATGGCGAGGAGTATTAAACTCTGGGTATTCCATGTTATCTAATAACGAGATGAGACGTTGTTCTTTCTATAAGAATGACATTACCTTTTCCAACAACATCATTACCTTGAAAATATGGAAGTATAAGAAAATACAAACCATTTATCTCAAAATCCATTCCCTAAGACAAGAGATCCCCTCGTTCTATGAATAAGTTTGGATTCTAACCAAACTTACAGATCTATCAATCATGACATTGACACTAATTTGGGGATGACGTCTACGGACCTTCGGGAACGTTGGGCTATGATATTTCAAAAAAATGTAAATATATGTATATATATATATATATATATATATATATATATATATATATATATATATATATATATATTATTAAGAGTGTTGGATTTGGAGTCTCAATAGAATAAACCACCAAAACTTGCAAAACTCTTAACAAGTAAATAACTCTTGTCTACAAGGAAATTGTCCCAAGAGATCTTTACAGAATTTATTGTAGATGTTGATGCCTACGTTCTCAAGGAGCCACCCGCTTTCTCCCTCGTCCTCCAATTCTTGTAAAAACAGGAAAAACAGCGGTTTTTATCGATTATTTTAAAAAAAAGATAAAAATGCAAGTTTAAGGGTATTCAATTCTCTTTAAAACAATTCCACACCCGTTAAAATCCGTTAAACATATCCAGAGATATACTTCTTCAAAGACAATAACTTGCAGAAAAAAAAAACGGATATCACCTCAAGAACGTGACCATCGAAATCTTAAGGACATGCTATATAGATTTCTTTGGGCAAAAACGTGACCATCGAAATCTTAAGGACATGCTATATAGATTTCTTTGGGCAAAAACGTGACCATCGAAATCTTAAGGATATGCTATATAGATTTCTTTGGGCAAAAACGTGACCATCGAAATCTTAAGGACATGCTATTTAGATTTCTTTGGGCAAAAAAGTGACCATCGAAATCTTAAGGACATGCTATACAGATTTCTTTGGGCAAAAAATAGTTTAATTTTGTAGACCAGGGTAATGAAATTACTATAATGTAATATCGATTCCTTTCTTAACCCTCCGTCGACCAGGTGGGGTCTAGGCGGATCCCACGCACGCTATTTCCTCCCCCACTTATAGCCACCGAATCTACTCAAAGAAGGAATAACTACGAGTGCTCCGAACATCGGCAGTGTCAAATCGCTCATAAAGGATAGTCCAACCTTCAATTTTTTTTTTCTTGTTGAAAAAAGGGGTTGGGGTCTGAGCGGACCCAACGTGGGGTCTGAGCGGACCCCACGTGGGCTTCCGTGATACTTTGTTTTAGGATGTTTACATGTATTTTCTTTTTCCATTTTCATTAGTTTCCATCATGGTAGTAACTGCTATCACGATAAAACTGGGTTCGTCGAATTTTACAATCTGACGAAAGGAGGAGTTGATTGTTTAGTCAGAATGTGTCATATTTACGGCACAAAGAGGTACTTTTGTCATTGGCCTATGAAATATTTCTAACAGATGCTTACCATAATGGGAGTAAACAGCTGGGTTTTATACATCTTAGCTGGAAAGAAATCATTTCGTCAAGATTTTTTGTAAAATCTTTCATACAGCTTTGCTGAGCCTCATATGGTAAGGATGCTAGCTAATGTGAGAATTATGAAGTCACTACGCCAGGAAATTTGGATAACCCTTGGAACAGAATGTAGCACCAGCCCAGTCTCAGGTCTGCCACCCTCTGAGAAAATTAGTTGCCACATGAGCAGCAGATCAAATGTTAGGAAATCCAACACGTGTGCCAAGTATTTACCTCTAGTTTGCAAAGAACATGAAAAGCGAATCTGCTCATGTTTGAAATGGGATGAAGAAGTTTCACAAAGTGGAACTAAAGACTGATTCTATCATGGAAGTTTTCATTACACATTTTTATTGTTTGTTTGTTATTGAAGATTCATTTTGTTGTACTAATTATATCGTTTTAGTGCATAATTAATAGTTTTTCAAAAAAGGATGTTCCTTCTTTTGCTCAAGTATAAAAAGGTATTAAACATTTCAGAGACTATTATTCAATTTTGTTGTGTTATTGTCATTCTGTAATGCAATTTCAAATTTTGTTGTGTTATTGTCTTTCTGTAATGCAATTTCAAATTTTGTTGTGTTATTGTCTTTCTGTAATGCAATTTCAAATTTTGTTATGTTATTGTCTTTCTGTAATGCAATTTCAAATTTTGTTGTGTTATTGTCTTTCTGTAATGCAATTTCAAATTTTGTTGTGTTATTGTCTTTCTGTAATGCAATTTCAAATTTTGTTGTGTTATTGTATTTCTGTAATGCAATTTCAAATCCTACAACCGCCATTTTGGAGCCTGAGCCTCCATGTTTAGAGGGTATCTTCACAGACACCTACAAATTGGTTGAATATTTTTTTAAGGTAATCTTATGAAGTATTAGTACGTTACCACCATAAATATAAGTGTGGTCCTGGTGGACCCCACGTGGGCGACGGTGTAACTCTCTCTCACGTGGTCGACGGAGGGTTAATAACTAAGAAGCAGAGTTGGGCAAACGTTAGCGCGCGCTAAAAGCTGATACCTCTCCGCTAATTTAGCGAAACTGTAGAAAGCCAGCGCTAATAATTAGCGGTTAGCGGCGGCAGTGCGCTAACCGCTAATCTATTTATGAAATATCGTAATTGCTACATTTGGGGGTTTCGGGTCACCCAAATTACCTCTGTACAGTTTCCGGATGAATCTGGACAACTTTTTGCCACTTCCGGTTTCACTTCCGGGTTCTCAAAATGGCTTCTGTGCCACTAAAATTATTCCTGGACAGTTTCCGGATGAATCTGGACAACTTCGGGCCACTTCCGGCTTCACTTCCGGTTGCTTACAATACTTCCCGGTCACTGCCGGTTCACCTCCGGTCTATTATGAGTGCCTGGAAGGCCCTGGGGTACTTCTGGAAACGACCCAGGGATGAATATAGGACCGGAAGTAACCTAGATTAAGGAGTGCCAGAGTGTGCCATTGTCTGTATTGACCGGAAGTGAGCCAGATCGAAAAGGAGTTACCCAGGGATAGGCATGATTCGGCCGGAAGTAACCGAAATTGACATTCATGTGATCGGAAATCCTGTAGATTAAAGCGGAAGTGGAACAGGAGAGAGGTTGCTCAGAGCAGAGCGGAAGTGAACTTTGAGATGACAAAAAAGGTTGTAACTATAGCTTAAGCTATTAGCAATTACGATATTTCATAAATAGATTAGCGGTTAGCGCACTGCCGCCGCTAACCGCTAATTATTAGCGCTGGCTTTCTACATTTTCGCTAAATTAGCGGAGAGGTATCAGCTTTTAGCGCGCGCTAACGTTTGCCCAACTCTGCAAAGAAGTAATGATTCATTACTTCTTACAGCAGGATCATGTAAAATTAAATGCAAAACCTTTTCTGTGGGCTTACATAGGCCGCCACACAGTGGAGACTTTTCTGTGGGCTTACATAGGCCGCCACACAGTGGAGACTTTTCTGTGGGCTTACATAGGCCGCCACACAGTGGAGACTTTTCTGTGGGCTTACATAGGCCGCCACACAGTGGAGACTTTTCTGTGGGCTTACATAGGCCGCCACACAGTGGAGACTTTTCTGTGGGCTTACATAGGCCGCCACACAGTGGAGACTTTCTGTGGGCTTACATAGGCCGCCACACAGTGGAGACTTTTCTGTGGGCTTACATAGGTCGCCACACAGTGGAGACTTTTCGTGTTTCAAAAAAGGCTACAGCCTCCAAATATTAACTGATTTCAGTGTATTTCTTTTTTAACCCTCCGTTAGTGGCGCGCGCCTGTGAGATGCATACATTTTTTTATTTTTTGGATCACGGTTGGCAGCCGTGTATTGGCGGGCTCTCCGCTTAGGGAAATTACCTATTCGTGTAATTTCCAATCATTTTTTGACATGAATGTCTTGTAGGATGACATTTACGATGGCCATGTATACACATTTTTGCAACACAGGGAATGGTTATTATTCCATATGTACGTGTTTTATCTTCATATTTTATATACACATCTTATATCTTATTGGCAAGGAATATAAAGCTGGTTATAATATTGCTCTGAGCAGCAATGAAGAGTCAGACAGCTCCTAAAGTCTTTATTTTTTCATACATTATGTTATACGGCGCTAATGGCGTAGATGCCGATGCGGCGTAAAAAAAAAAAAGTCAATAAAGTTTTTTTTTTCATATATTTTGATGTTTACTACTATATCTCTTAAATGTCAAAGTGATTCTGTTGCCGAGGCCAATGTTTCGGAGCGAAATAGGGTTTGCACCTGTGAGGTGCAGCGCCACTATGGACGTCCCACAAAGGGGCGACACTACTGGAAGGTTAAGTTAAGCTACTAAAGTTAATAACAACTTTGTCTGGCCAGATTTCTGTTTTCACTGTTTATTAAATTAGGTGTAAATAATTCAAAAACTTTTACAATTGGACATAAGATAACATTTTATTTTTCATCTAACCTAATACCAGTACCTAAAAATATCCTTGAAAATTAACATTCAAATCCTGATTAGACTTGAAAAAAAAATTAGACTGGGACATCTTAAAACGAAAATTTATCTAAATTCATCAACGAGATTAATTGAAATAATATGATTTTTGAATGATTTGAAAATAGACTTTGATTTTTTCCAAGTCTAATCATGATTTGAATGTTGAATTTCAACGATATCAGTGCTAATATTAAGTTAGATGGAAAATAAAATATTATTTCATTTATTTTATATTAGTTTTTCCACATTTAGGTGATAAAACTACATCTTTTTCCTGAATTAATTATCTTCACTTGTAAAAGTTTGTGAATTATTCACACCTAATTTAATAAACAGAGGAAACAAAAAACAAAAATCCGGCCAGACAAAGTTGGTATACATTTTATTAGCTTTCATTTTAAAAAAATAAATTGAAATCGGTTAAGATTTGGAGGCTGTAGCTTGTTTTGAAAAACGATATGTCGTTAAGCCCCACTGAGCGGCGGTTGTCTGTCTGGCCCGGATGCATATCTCTGTCACTCTACGCCTGTAAACCCTACAATTCCCGTTGTCTGTTCAGCAATTGTAATTTTCATACTGACCGTGGTATTGTTGGCCGGCCCCATGAAGAGGCCGACATGTCTGATGTGGTGTAGGATTTTCAGCAATGGTGGTATAAATCCAACAACTAGGTGCTAACTCCCCGACAAACATTTGTCATCCACACTCAGCCAATTTCCACCGACCTAGATTCGTCAGCTTGTCAGGAAAGCTCAGGCTAGTTCTAAATCCATTCCGAATCCATATAACACGGGTATATATTACTGCTACGGTTTTCTCTTCTATATTCCAGTATATATAATTATAAAAGTTTAATGGGATTATGTATGTATTGTTCTGAGAGTAGGGAGGGAGGGAGGGAGAGGGAGAGGGAGGGAGGGAGGGAGAGGGAGAGGGAGAGGGAGAGGGGGAGGGAGAGGGAGAGGGAGAGGGAGAGGGAGAGGGAGAGCGAGAGAGAGAGGGTGAGAGAGAGGGAGAGAGAGAGAGAGAGAGAGAGAGAGAGAGAGAGAGAGAGAGAGAGAGAGAGAGAGAGAGAGAGAGAGCTTCCTAGTATGACAGCAGTTACTTATGTGGCGAATCAATGAATAACGTGTAAGCGATATACTCATTTCACACTCATATACACAAGACGAGTGCGGGAATGGGCAAGGACCGCTTTATCGGTCAACTTCGTCATATCTCGGCTGCTCAGGCCCAAGACCTCCAAATACTATTTTTTGGCATACCCCGGCATCTAGCAGGAAGCATTGGAACCAATTCCGCCTCACTCACGTCATTTTTTAATTTCAGCGAGCAGAGGCCGCTTAATCGGCCCTTGCCCGTTAAAGGGTTAAGAAGATAAACTAACAAAAGGAATATAATATATATATATATATATATATATATATATATATATATATATATATATATAAAGATAGCCATTTTCTTAGATTAGTATTAGTTATCCTATCGTAAGGATTACCAAACGCTATAAATATTAAGTACATTAAATAGTACTGTAAGTTAGAAATAATTGGCAAGTAAGTGAACAGCGGGATTGGCATACCCTAAAGGCACAATTCTAAACTTTAATTAATACAAATAGGTCAGTCGAAGGTACAGCGGGGAAAGAGAATGCCAAAAAGAAAAAAAAAAGAAAGAGAGAGAGAGAGTGAGGGTGAGAGTGAGAGAGGGAGAGAGAAATGTAGACATTTATTTCATTTTTATAAAACGTTTGTTGAAAAATATCATGTAATTGTCATTATTAATTATCCATGCATCGACCCTCCACCCCCCAGCGATAGCCAATTAATTCTATGGCGAGTCATTTCTCTCTACAAGCCAAGCCAATTACAGAATATGTGGCAGAAACTTAATTACAATTTTCGAAATTGTGCAAACCGTTGGAAGAAAAATGCGCTTAAAAAATATACTGGCACGCAGGAGCTACATAACTATCTGAATCTGAATGAAAGAGTCAGCGCCCTTGTAGCACCGTGTCTGAGAAATCCCTAGCCTTGTTCAAATCCCAAGTACTCCTAAACCAATAATTTATTTTATTAACTCCCACCGCCTAACTTCGATCTTTGAAAATAGGTTGTATCAGGCTGCACCGTATGAAATGGGTTGTATCAGGCTGCACCGTATGAAATAGGTTGTATCAGGCTGCACCGTATGAAATAGGTTGTATCAGGCTGTACCGTATGAAATGGGTTGTATCAGGCTGCACCGTATGAAATGGGTTGTATCAGGTTGCACCGTATGAAATAGGTTGTATCAGGCTGCACCGTATGAAATAGGTTGTATCAGGCTGCACCGTATGAAATAGGTTGTATCAGGCTGCACCGTATGAAATGGGTTGTATCAGGCTGTACCGTATGAAATGGGTTGTATCAGGCTGCACCGTATGAAATAGGTTGTATCAGGCTGTACCGTATGAAATGGGTTGTATCAGGCTGCACCGTATGAAATAGGTTGTATCAGGCTGCACCGTATGAAATAGGTTGTATCAGGCTGCACCGTATGAAATAGGTTGTATCAGGCTGCACCGTATGAAATGGGTTGTATCAGGCTGTACCGTATGAAATAGGTTGTATCAGGCTTTACCGTATGAAATGTGTTGTATCAGGCTGTACCGTATGAAATAGGTTGTATCAGGCTGCACCGTATGAAATGTTAGTTTTTTTTTTTTACTTTGCGATTTAATCCTTTCCCTTTTTTATTTCATTATTTACAAACATCATTGTTATTCATATACAATTAAAGCTCTTTTATTCCTATTATTAGTAACTTGCGTACTGTGTTGTGAGAATGATCCTCGTAGAAAAAATTAAAACTTAAATTATGACTTCAACGGAAATCCTTATTATTTTTCGTTATGAATTGAAGCTCGGTCATAGCGCTCCTGAGGCGTGTATGAACATTAACACTGCGTTAGGGGAGGGAACGGTGAATTAACGAACTGTTTACCGGTGGTTTTCCAGGTTTCGAAGTGGAACTTTTGACCTTGACAACGAGGAGCGAGGAAGGCCAGAAACCAAGCTTGACAATGACCACCTGAAAGAAAGGGTTGAAGCTTGTCCCTCAAAAAGCACTAGGGAATATGCCAAAGAACTCAGAGTAGGAGCCACGACAGTTTCAAGACATTTAAAGGAAATCGGCAAGTCCAAAACTGTCATTTCATACGGTACAGCCTGATAGTTATGTGATCGGTGTATAGAAATCCAAGCCAAGAATCTTCAGAACTATCTAGCCATCTTGTACATATCCTAAGTCCTTCCCCCAACGTATTTCTCTGGAGTTTTCTATAGTGTAGAAAGCGTTTACACTCCCAGAGCCGTCATGAGTGAAGATAAGTGCCTTGCAGGGCGCCGGATTTCTCAGAAAAACAGTTTAGCTTAGAACTCAAGTTTAATTGGACAAGTTTAGGCCCCGACTCAGGCCGCTTAAACTCCTTTGAAGAATTAGAGGAGTAATTAAGCTGTTGTTCTCGGCTACCAGCAGCACATGCATCTACCTACGTCTGTTTTAGGATTAATTCAATTATTAAATGATTTTCTTACTACTTAAGCCTACTCGTATCTGTGGAAATGGTAGTCTTACTAGAATAAACTTTGCCAGTTCTCGATTGGAATGCGTTTCCTTCACAAAGAGGCCTATTCAAGAAATAATGTTTCATCAGGAGTCCATGAAAAGAGAAAAGAGTAGACCATTCTGTTTTGATAACGCCAAAACCCCTCATTCAAATAGAATAAAGAAAGTTTGCGTACAGAGAAATTTCTTGTCAAAACAGGGGTAATCCTGCCCACACACAGGAAAGCGCGATGCATCTGAGAGATATTATACAACAGGTGTTAAAGTTGAACTGACATACTCTCATTCATTTAAATAGTTTTGTTTAGAAATAATATCATATTTTTTTTGTCTTTTAATAATAACATTTATCGCATTGGAATAACTGTAAATGTTTAATTGAGCCTCATTTTTAAAATGATCTAATGGTGTGTTTACATTTGATAGTTATTTGTATTTGATAAATGTAAGTGGGGTCCTGGTGGACCCCACGTGGAACTCTCTCTCACTTGGTCGACGGAGGGTTAATAAGTCACAGAATCTGAACAGAAACATCACTATGTACTGGCTCAAGGCCATGAAGAACTCGGGAAAAGCTCCATAGCCGATTATTACGCTGAAAATGCAGTAAGGCATATGACACGTGACCTTGAACTAATAACAGAAAAAGACCTGAAGAAAACTATAAAATCAACAATATTACAACAGTCGACGAATGCCCATCCAGTCACCAAGAAAACAGACGTGAAGAAATAGTTCTGGCTCGACTACGAATTGGACATACTCGAATAATACATGTACATATGTAACTGCGAACTTACAGTCAAACATTTACTGACAGACTGCCACAGAAGAAACGATATTAATCTGCCTTATGATATGCAAGAACTCTTAGGCAATGATAGCCAGTATATAAACACTGTACTTACATACCTCAGGAACAAAAGACTTTACGACCTTATTTGATGACCGAAAGCGTGTTGTCTTGAAAACATTAAGTTCCTATGAACTTTAAGTGATATTTTTATTTCAACCCCTATTACACTACCTTAACCCTTCCGTTGCTCTGAACGAGTTAACTCGTGTACGATAAGCAGTGCCCCAGACGCTCCACACGAGTTAACTCGTGTTACAATGTTGGTGCCCCTCACGCGCCACACGAGTTAACTCGTGTTCCACTGTCGGTGCCCCTCAAGCTCCACACGAGTTAACTCGTGCTCCACTGTCGGCGCCCCTCACGCTCCACACGAGTTAACTCGTGGCTGGTATTAGCTCCGTCTGTCTTCTCCGCCCTGGTTCTATTAACTCGCATAAAATAAGTGGGACCTTGCGATATTAAGGATGGTTCGTAGGTTCATTAAATCTACGGAATATTATAATTTTTAATTAACTAATGTGTTTATACAATAACCATACTATATATGATATTCTAATATCTTATCTCTGAGACATCTAAAGAAGCCATAATGAAATGATGTATTCAATATAATTTTCTCAGCATTTCTACGATCTGCAATGATTAATAATTTTTATCTAAAGTAACAGAGACTTTATATCTCAATTATCCTATAATTGCTAGTGATTTTATTATTTACGAATAGAGCTTCATCCGGTTCTTCACAAACTTTTCGATTTTATCAAATCTTCTTCGTATAATAATTGAAATTTTACATTGTGTAAGTCTATTAGTATCTATAAAAAAAAAATGTAAAGTCCTACAATCGGCATTATTATGCGTAATTGTTGAAGCTGGCGCACCTCACCGCCTATTTGGAGTGTCCGTACTCAGATTTGTCTCTCCAGCCATATTGTTCCTGTTTATATTTTTCAGTCACAATTTGGATCTTGTATAGTACGGTTGGTATAGATAGCCTCCTTCGATATGAGTGACAAGGCACCTCGTTTTCTCAGAGAGTGAAAAGAGTCAAACGGTAATAAAGTCGAGATGAGGAGAGATTGGCAAGCGTACGGGGAGAGCTTTGAGCGTACACTTATAAGCATCGAGCGAACTGGGCGCTGCGAGTCGCTTCATTCGTCAGCAATGAAAGGGTTAACACATACATTTAAACATATCCAATCAAAAAAGCAGGTTTCCTAGTGAGACCAAGTTCAGAAGGTCCTGCTCACTGTGTTATTGCCAAGAAGCGGAAAACTGATTAAATGAAATAAATATACTTATATTCTCTTGATAATTACCTTTTTTTTTTTTATTTTCGTTAAGAATTAGTACATAACTGTAAATCATCTTACTTTTGAAGATATCATCGTAGACAGCTCGAAGAACCACAGCATACATGTCTTATATTATATGCTCAAGAATTTACATAGTCTTCTCCATCACCAAATTTCAGATTGTTAAAATTCTAGGTAGTACCATTGATATTGAAAACAAAAAATTAAATAAACTGAGAAAAAAAACGTAATATCAAGAAGTTTTATACATGCTCTCGAAAGACTGATGATGTGTTGCCCCATCCTAAGCCCAGAGAGGATAGAGCTGTCCATCAACCGGAGTATGGTCAACATAGCAAGGCTAGCTAGTCAACACTCCCACCATCCTTCCAATTACACCATACACATATTGGCTCATACTACGGGGGCAGCTTCCGTTTGATGTGTTGCTTCCGGTACGCACTACTGCTTAAAAGGCAGTACTCATTTCTACATGTGTTTACATTCATCAGGTTTTATCTAGAATCCGATTTCAATCGTACAGAAACTTCGATGGTATATTGATTGGGAAATTGAAAATCTGTCTAAAGATGTCCGAAAATTGCCAAAGTAAAAAAAAGAGATGAAAAAAGCCGGGAGAGGAGGTGGGCCACACCCAACCACGGGCCCCTCCGGTCGATCTCTCACTTACAGGCTTGCTCACATAACTCTCTCTCTCTCTCTCTCACACACACACTCTCTCTCTCTTTTCCTCTCACTCACCTTTTTCGTTTCATCTACATTAACTTACTTATTCCCCTAACGGATTATTTCACTTCTTCTCTTTACACCTTAGACGCCCTGTGTTAATTAAAGCCCAATGTAGCCATCCTGACACATATGCTCTTAAGAGCTCTTTATTTCTTCCCGTCAAACGTTTATCCTACGAGGACGGGTTCGATATCCAAAATTAACACATCACAGACACGATGTTTCATTCAAGTAACTTGTTTCTTCCGGCAGTAATTTCCAAAAGTCACGTTCTTTTGTAAACATCACTTTTGCCGAGAACCCATGGATGAAAGAGTGCATGGTTTACATAAAAAATATCAATAATATGTGTCTCACTAAGAAGTTTTTATTTTCTCTATAATCCTCTTATTTTGTATTGATACTTTTTATTTTTCATATATTTATTGCTATTTGTTTTTTCTGTTGTTATTTGGTTTTATATACAATTAGGTAGCAGAATAACTAGATTTACATGAAACACGGTGTATTGTTAAACTCATATATACATATACTGTACTGTATATATAGATCACCTAATATAACTATATATGTTGCATAATTGGACCTATTTCAAATAATTGTGTTGGGCGAGTCACCTCGGTTGTGAATTCACCTAACAAAAATAAAATAAAAAACATCACAGACAATTTAAAATTAACAGATTATTTAGTGCAATAAAATATTTTATATTTCAGACAAATTGCAAATTTAAAAAAACACTAAAATAACGCATGAAATATGAAAATAACAGGATATATAAGTACATCTACATATTTGTATAAGAACTCATTAACATATTTTTACACGTTATTCGTTGTGTATGATAATGAAACACTACTAACGTCTAAAGCTTTATTTAATTGTAATATCATTCATTTGGTGATAATGATCCTGGAAATAGATGCACCAAAAAAAAAAAAAAAAAAAAAAAATATCATTCATTCATCTTTCTTCTGAGTGTTCATTGTTGTATGTTTTTAGATTATTTAATATGTCTTCGAATTTCTTTATTATATCTTGTATTTGTTTTCAACAAACAAACAAGTTATCTCTTAGAATGATTAGAAGTCCAAGAATAGTTCTGATAAAAAAAGTAGTCATGGTTTCGCAAAAATCGCGAAAATCTGTAATTTAAACGATTCAACGTGTACTGGTTGGCCTTTATGAGCAATAAATCGGCAGAGGGCGGGGGAAGACCAATTATATAAACTATGTGACCAAGAGCTAAAAATGTGTTATTTTAGCCTATCTATGGTCTTCCTCCAAAGTCTTCCAAGCTTTTTCTTTTAACCGAAACTCAACTATGCCTAGAGTTCCTATAAATAATAATACCTTTAAATTGTTAATATTTTTTTTATTCAGAAAATTTTTATATATTTTTTAATATATATATATATATATATATATATATATATATATATATATATATATATATTTCTTTATTGATTATTACATCCTGTATATAAATGCTTCTGGTGATATATGATACAATATGAAGGTTCCGTGCTCAAGGCCTCTCAACTTCATCCTCGATTAACGCCAGGAAGACGTTGAGAGGGGCCTACAAAAGCTCCCTTCTGTTCCGAGCAGTGTGACTTTTTATATAAAAGAAATTCTTTTAAATTACGGCAAACACATTTGTGTTTTTTCTAATTTATTATTCCCTAGAGATGCAACACATGTTTGTACAACATATTGCTGCCAATGTGCCTACGGATTACTAGCCTAGTTGTTTCCCCAGTTAATCCCACTAGATTACGGAGTGAGAGCTAGCTATAATTCAGTGTCATATTATTTATGCAGAGATCCAAGGAGAATAGGGAGCTCTTAGCCTTATAAGTCTTATCTAATCTATCACTCTCATATCAGCCTCTCTCCAGCTTAATCCTAATGGCAAGGCTGTATTTGGCGGGCTTTTTAGTCTTGTATTTACTTTAGACGTGTCCAATATGTGACATTCGATAAGGGTGAATAGGCTATAGGCTGTGAATATTAAAAAGATAAATTTAAGTGTGATCTTTTCTTACGTGAAGAAGTCGCAGGTAAGTCAAATGTGTTTCGGAATAATGTGGCTATCATAAAAGAATCGACGTATGTCAGCAATATTTCACTAAGACGCTCTCCCCATGCTACTCCCGTACTGGTGCGGGCTGTTAATAGCGCTCACCACACACTACTCCCGCACTGGTGCGGGCTGTTAACAGCGCTCACCACTCACTACTCCCGCACTGGTGCGGGCTGTTAACAGCTCTATCCACACACTACTCCCGTACTGGTCCGGGATGTTAATAGCGCTCACCACTCACTACTCCCGCACTGGTGCGGGCTGTTAACAGCGCTCACCACTCTTTACTCCCGCACTGGTGCGGGCTGTTAACAGCTCTATCCACACACTACTCCCGCACTGGTCCGGGATGTTAATAGCGCTCACCACACATTACCCCCGTACTGGTCCGGGATGTTAATAGCGCTCACCACTCACTACTCCCGCACTGGTGCGGGCTGTTAACAGCTCTATCCACACACTACTCCCGTACTGGTGCGGGATGTTAATAGCGCTCTCCGCACACTACTCCCGCACTGGTGCGGGCTGTTAACAGAGCTATCCAAACACTACTCCCGAACTGGTGCGCGCTGTTAACAGCGCTATCTACACACTACTCCTGCACTGGTGCGGGCTGCTAACAGCGCTATCCACACACTACTCCCGCACTGGTGCGGGCTGTTATCAACGCTATCCACACACTACTCCCCCACTGGTGCAGGCTGTTAGCAATGCTATCCACTCTCTACTCCCGCACTTGTAGGGGCTGATAATAGCGCTCTCCGCACACTACTCCCGCACTGGTGCGGGCTGTTAACAGAGCTGTCCAAACACTACTCCCGCACTGGTGCGCGCTGTTAACAGCGCTATCCACACACTACTCCCGCACTGGTGCGGGCTGTTATCAACGCTATCCACACACTACTCCCCCACTGGTGCAGGCTGTTAACAATGCTATCCACTCTCTACTCCCGCACTTGTAGGGGCTGATAATAGCGCTCTCCACACACTACTCCCACACTTGTAGGGGCTGATAATAGCGCTCTCCACACACTACTCCCGCACTGGTGCGGGCTGTTAACAGCGCTATCCACACACTACCCCCGCACTGGTGCGGGTTGTTATCAACGCTATCCACACACTACTTCCGCACTTGTAGGGGCTGATAATAGCGCTCTCCACACACTACTCCCGCACTGGTTCGGGTTGTTAAAAGCTTTCCTTTTCGTATAAGGAAATATAAGATGCCCATAGTCTTATATAAATCTGGGCGAATCTTAATGATACTTTACTACAAAAATGTTTTTGATTGTATGTGTAGAATGCGCTTTTAGAAATAGTTTATTTGTGGTTTACACGACCAGGTCACTTCATACAATGCAAGGCGTGGCTTTCAAATGACCTAGGATTATGCATAAGCATTTTCCGATATCTGGTTCGCTACTAACCTTTTATTCCCTCGTCTTAAGCCCAAGAGCTTTACAAAGCCATAATTCTATCATAAATACAATAATAGAATAGTAAACGATGAGAAGAAGTGGTTCTGGCCCGCATAAGGATTGGACATTCGAGAGTTACACGCAGTTACTTAATGCCCTGTTAACACATACACACACACACATACATATATATATATATATATATATATATATATATATATATATATATATATGCCCTGAGGGGCAGATACTATAGAGGTTTCTGATTCATGATCATACGGCACACTAGGGAGATAGTGTGGTCAGTACTATGCTCCAGTCATTATCATTATCACTCAAGGTACCCATTATTAAATTAATTAAAGCCTGGGTTGGCCTAGGGACGGTCAGGGAGGCCGAATTCTACCCATGAAAGAAGCCACTAGAAGAAAAAATCTTTAGTGCTTCCTCGAGATTTGAACTCAGGCCTCCAGCTTATTAGACCAGTGCTCTACCACTGAGCTAAACTCGCCACCTATATATATATTATCAGGAGTCGTTTTTGGTGTGTAGTAGGTTGGATCGATAAAGATTTGAAGATTTCAATCGGAGGAAAGTGCTAAAAACCACTTCGGTTTAAAATAAAAAACCCACTGAATTTATATACTTATTTGAAGTTTGGGCTGCATTTTTGGGTTTCTTGAAAAAAAAAAAAAAAAACAAGCATAATGTGCAGTAAATGTCGAAAAGATTTAGTTAGCAGAATCTTAATATGCTGGCTTTTAAAGATAATTTTTTTTTTTTTTGTTTTGTTTGGTTAAATAAGAGCTCCTCGCCGTAGTTGCGAAGCTCTTAAATAAATAAATATGAATTACTATATAAACGTAGTTAGTGCATTTCGGATTAAATGTAGGTAAACAAAAATATATTTTGGCTTCATTATAGGTCGAAAGAACTAAGAAATTGTGTGTAATGTTTTGTGTTGGTACTTATTTTCTTTGTTACTGTATATTATTAATTTTAGATTTGATGTATTTGCTCTATGTGAACTTAGAACTGGATGACCCCCCCCCCCCCCCAACCTGAGAGTTGGGGATCGGAATCGAATATGACTAATAACTCGATTAGGAGTAATCGAGGAACAGGGGGGTAGATAAATTAGCATATCCCCCCCCCCTGCTAATCACTTCCTCTGCCTTATCTTCCTATTAAGATCCTGTTCATTACGCGATGACAGCACTCTCTATATCGGATAGGGCAAATTAACGCAGTTTAATTTCGTACCTACCGCATTGACCTGTGCGAATCGCTATATAACCAAACGTAAAACCTGTCTGGGAAATTGTTAACAACAACAAAAATAAGTTATGGATTATCTGATAGAGCTTATGAAAGATAATGGGTACGACTGCTTCTAGGAGGTATATAGCATCGACGATGAAGGCTCAACCAGATATGCTGACATCGTTTCCTTCAAGCTCTAACCCTCCAACGTCTCTAATCCTAGACCCAAAGGGTTATGAAGGCAATGATAACAATCAAAGCCAAAACATAAACAGAGAGAAGCAAGCCATCTACGAGAAGTGCACCTCTTACTACGAGGAAAAGTTCCGGGAGAGCTATGGATCAAGAGAATTCTCCCTGAAAGGACTATGGTTCGGCTCCCGAGGCACCATTCCCAAGGAAACAGCTGTATTCTTCCAGGAAATAGGAATGAGCAAGGAAATTCTAGGAAGAATAGCAGAATCAATTCTTATTCACTCCCTCGCCATTATTCAGAACCACATATATGGCGGACCACATATTTCCTCCTATCAGTTTAATTACTATTTAACTCTTTTGTATATTTATTACTACTATTTTAATGTGTCGCCCCCCCCATTTTTATAAATAATTTCATCATTTTATTTCATTTATATAATTTTTGTTGTTGTTTTACTTATTCTTTCTTATACTTTTTTGTTTTTCATTGGAACACCTAGATTTGAAGGGTTGATGATTATGTTGTGTGTGGAGCAACCCAGTTTAGTTGGGCAACCAAACTTTTCTTAAATAAAGTTTTTCTCTCTCTATTTTTTTCACCGTCAAGGATGCAAAAAAATCCTCCAAAGCCCTTAGGAATTTGTTAGGTCATACAGAAAGATGAATAAATTCTCAAAGGCGGGCTCTAACTGAAAACAACGGCATATTTCGAATAAGATATATAAATACCATTGGCTAATGTAATATAACAGGTGTCTTTAGGAGGGTAAATAGGCACCAATTGTAACATAAAATGTCATTTAACAAAACTAACCAAATTTGCTTCATAAAGGGTTAATAAACTGACTTCAAGATATACTACAAAGGAAAAATAGAATAACATATTAGGTTAGACTCTGGAAATTGATTCTGCTCTGCTACATTAAGTGGTTTGCAAGGAAAACTGTAATTTTGACAATCTACTCAGCATAATTGCCAATAAAACTCAATAAATCAACACTACTTTTACGGAAAAAATAAAATAGAACAATTGAAGTAGGAAGCGTTGATCGTCGGGGTTTCGGTCAATGTTCTTATTTAATAAAACACATTTTATGGTTAAAATGTAGATTTATTACTGCCGACGTTTCGGCTTGCTATACAAGCCATCTTTAGGGCTGTAAAAACATATATGGTATAACAATGACAAAAAAGGATAGATAAATTAACAAAAATATGAGTACATATCGTCGATACAAAAGCAAACTAACGAATATGAAAATCACCACTTTTCAGAGTGGAAAAGTATTTATACATAACTTTTTTTTGGACAGTCAAATATTCGGCAGATTTGACCTTTTGATAGTGGAATACTTTCCCTTTAATAGAGTGAAGTCAGATTGAAGAATTTGCCGTAAATAAGTCCAGCAGAAATTATTAAAGATGGACAATGAAAGATGCATTTTTTCATATTCGTTAGTTTGCATTTGTATCGACGATATATGAGTGAATGTATATATATATATATATATATATATATATATATATAGTATAATAATAGAAATCTAAATAAATATACATGTGTATGGTATACAACGCCACTTGTTCTGTATTCTCTTGTATACCATACACATGTATATTTATTTAGATTTCTATTATTATACTATATATATATATATATATATATATATATATATATATATGTATATATATATACATATATATACATACATTCACTCATATATGTACTCATATTTTTGTTAATTTATCTATCCTTTTTTGTCATTGTTATACCATATATGTTTTTACAGCCCTGAAGATGGCTTGTATAGCAAGCCGAAACGTTGGCAGTAATAAATATACATTTTAACCATAAAATGTGTTTTATTAAATAAGAACACTGACCGAAACCCCGACGATCAACGCTTCCTAAAATAGAACAAGATATTCCTCCCAAGCAATTATTACATCCGAATACAACAATACTGTAGAGTTGGTGTTTACACCAGTTTTTGCAGGTAGTTGGCCTTAGAAATGGTAGAAAAGGGTTACAGCTCCCTTGAGAGGCTCCTTGTCACCCTGACTTTACAGCTGGGGATACAGACAGATTGCACTCCTAGGGGTTACTTCTGAAGTATGGCTCTAGGCTTCTAGGGTAGAACTTACCTACACTTGGGCAAAAACCTAATTCTGACTTTACAGCATGCACGATGGTTGTGAATTCTGATGATCTACTTAAAAAATGTGTTTAGGATGTATTTTCTCAATGAATTAATTAGACTAATCTTACATATATATCTTATATATATATATATATATATATATATATATATATATATCTTATATATATATATATATATATATATATATATATATATACATATATTTGGATGGAACGGCATTTCTTTCCAGCTGTGGTACTCCTCCTCACTTCTTCCTGGAATATTTCGATGGGTTCATCTCCATCTTCGTCAGCCAGGTACTTGTTGCTTCTTCCTCGGTGGTTGCCAAGGGAATGACATTTTTCTCGATCTGGGTGCCTTTTCTTCCCTCTAGACCCAGTATGTATTGGTCCGCCGATACTGGGGCTAGAGAGGAGAAAAGGCGCCCAGATCGAGAAAAATGTCATTCCCTTGGCTACCACCGAGGAAGAAAGAAGTACCTCGCTGAAGAAGATGGAGATGAACCCATCGAAATATTCCAGGAAGAAGTGAGGAGGAGTACCACCGCTGGAGAAAAATGCCGTTCCATCCAAAAATACTATCCCAGCGACGAAAAATAACATCAAACATATATATATATATATATATATATATATATATACATATATATATATATATATATATATATATATACATATATATATATATATATATATATATATATATATACATATATATATAAATTCTTATTTATCCTAGAAGGCATGGGGTCATTGAAGCAGTCTTCCTTTATTATACTACTTTATTTATTCGGCCCGACATGTTTCGTGCGTCTTTTCTTCGCATCTATACAGAGGCACTTCTACAACAAAATATCATTTTTTTTTTGAACATGCAAACCAACCATTTTTCCATTATATTAAAGCTAACAATAAGATCTATGAAATGTTGCACAAAAGACATTAAAACATTATCAATCTCCATTAAATCTGATGTGCAACATTTCATAGATCTTATTGTTAGCTTTAGTATAATGGAAAAATGGTTGGTTTGGATGTTCAAAAAAAAAATGATTTTTTGTTGTAGAATTGCCCCTGAAGAGGTGTGAAGAAAAGACGCATGAAACATGTCGGGCCGAATAAATAATGTAGTATAATAAAGGAAGACTGCTTCAATGACCCCATGCCTTCTAGGATAAATAAGAATTTATATATTTTGGGTCATCTATAAGAATAAATAATATATATATATATATATATATATATATATATATATATATATATATATATAATAAGCCGGACTCCAGAGGGAGTACTTGGGAACGAGAGGACTTCCTTGCAAGAAGTGCCCCTGAAGAGGTGCGAAGAAAAGACGCACGAAACATGTCGGGCCCGATAAATAAAGTAGTATAAAAAAGGGAAGACTGCTTTAATGACCCCATGCCTACTAGGATAAATAAGAATATATATATATATATATATATATATATATATATATATATATATATACAAAGAAAAATCAGGTGTTTGTCAGACTCTCTTCTTGTCTGTATGTTTGTTCCTAAAAAATCCATACTGATTTTGAATAAACTTGGCACTCAGGTAGTTCCTCCCTCATACCTCCTACAGTTTGGCTACTTAGACCTGAATCACCCTGTATAACTACAATCACCTCCTAGAGTTTGGCTACTTAGACCTGAATCACCCTATAGTCGAGAATCACCTCCTAGAGTTTGGCTACTTAGACCTGAATCACCCTGTATGACTACAATCACCTCCTAGAGTTTGGCTACTTAGACCTGAATCACCCTGAATAATGAGAAGCTAGTTAGTCTTGGAGATGATAGCATGTCAGGAATAATTAATAATAAGAGCCCAACACTCTAATATAACCTACCCACCAAGGGACCGCATTAATATGTACAAAACGTCAAGGAGTTTTTCCTATCCGGATAGTTTGAGGAAATTTTTGGATTACCACCGCTAAAATACTTACCGTAAACTTGAAGTAAAACCGATTTATCTTTCACATATAAGACACTACATAATAGAAAACCTTTCTCAGTTGCTCTGAACTATATATATCAAGAGAACGCGGACCCATTACCGTTAATACAAGCTGGCTTTAGAACTTAGCCCTACTTCGACAAAAGGATGGAGAAGTTAGGGATCCAGGAGTCCCGCAGGGACCAGCCCTCGGCTCTAACTCTCTCTACCTTTTCTTCCCGAGAAAAGCCTACTGAAACGAAAGAGTACTTATGAAAGCTGTAAAAGGAAACAGCTTTTTCTTCATATGTATTTTCATTCACAATTGATTTCTCGGGTCATTCACAGATCTGTCCTGCATTTCGCCGTTTTAGACGTAGATTTTACAAAGCAAAACCAAAAAAATACATTGGTGAATAGCAATTGAATATATTTATACATATATCACTATTACCCGTCTATTTATAGGTTGCCACCCTTCATAAACATCCCTCAGTGATCTCAAAAGTCAACCTGCTGCAGGCAAGACTCGTGCCCGCATCTCCCGTATGAGAATCCAAGCCGTTAACCACTGGACCATGGGAAGACCAAATCAGTTTTGAAGTAATTGAAAAACACTTAGGTATTTATTTATTTTAATACGTTCTACATTAACACTAAATCTTGTTTATATTTTTAAAACCATTTCGCACTAAATTATTAATTCAATTTCTTTCCAAATTCTATTTCCGGTCAGAAGACCGTATACGCCACTTTTGCCTCACCTGTGACCCAAAATGTAGAGTTCGTCCAGCCACCAGACATGATGTTTTTAACAATGTATTCCCCACGTGGGAGCAAGATAAGGAACCCCCTGAAAAAACATTGTTTACGTCGTTTGTAGGTCACCAGATCTTATAGATAAAGAAAACAACATTATCAAGTTAAATATTCAGTTTAGAAATAAAATTAAATACTGAAAACTTTCATGCTTAAATTCGAATTTCAGAGAAACCTCAAAGAATAATGGCGTATCTTCCAGAAGCAAGAAGTTGTCTACTTTATTATTTACTATACAGCCTTCTTGTAGAAGTTGTAGAACCAGCTCCCGGGGTTCAGGACAGATTATCCATCCATAACTCTCATCAACTGGAGCAGTCATTCACAAACTCTTCCTTCATTCATGAAATATCTTCCGACAATCTGTTGTAAGAAAGAATGTAGTGTAGCGATGAGACTGCGTAAACTGTGTAACAATTAAAAGAAATAATCCTCTTCACACGGCTGTCCTTGTAGGAGAGAGTCTTCCTTTCTTATTACCAAACATTTACCAGAAACGGCGTTAATGACCTTATGAGTCGACATACCATTAAAATAAAAAATAAAAATAAATAAATAAAGACATTTACAAATCGTGTCTTGTGCCGCTTACGAATAGACCGTTCACGGCTGACGCACTTATATCTCAGGAATCATCACACAATGATATATTAGTAGTAAAATAAATTATATAAGACTTACTCATAAGTAGGTATAAATAGCTATAAATGAAGTAACTATATATAATATTTAACTCTTTCCTTACTAAAGACTTCTGTAGAAGTCGAAGTTTGCCGTGCGCCTGGAACGAAGGACTTGTACAGCAGTCGAGAGCTGCCGTGCCCCTGGAACGAAGGACTTGTACAGCAGTCGAGAGCTGCCGTGCCCCTGGAACGAAGGACTTGTACAGCAGTCCGACCCTTCTCTCTCGCTTACCAGCTCCCTACAGCTAACTTTTCCAGGAGTTTGACCTTGGGGCTATTAAGCAAGGATTTAGAGAAGCTTTAGCTATTTATTTTACCACTGGTCACCTGAAAATTAACTATTTGTGTTGAGAGAGCTACGGATTATGGATACATGGGTCGGGATCGTAAAAATTAACATCGCCAGTGTTAGATCCAACTCGATTCCAATCGATAAGGATGATGTATTTTTCTTGTTTTTTAAAAAAAAGAGGCTATTTATTTATTTAGCTTCTTTGATTAATACCTATATCATAAAAAAATAATATTTTTCGTACTAAAAAGTATAGACTATAAAAAATATTTATTTGAGCATCTAATTATATAATTCAACCTAAATATTTAGAGCTAAAAGTAAACGTAAATGAATAATAAAATGCAGTTTTCCTACGATTAGAAATGTTAAGGGAGGAAATTATATGAAGGTTTTTACGCACGTCGAGAGGAGGACGAGAATAGCTTCTTAACTAGGGCCCGGTCAGGTAGAGAGATCGCCGTACTACAGGGTCGGTCAGCCCGCACTATCCCTAGTAAGCTAAGGGTTAAACTCGTTCCCTGACCTGCTCCATAAATGCCGGTGTCCCTCAAGGGTGTATTATTAGTCCTATCGTTTTCCTTCTTTACACTGCGGATATTCCAACACACCTCCCAAACCCTACTAACAACCTACGCATATGACACAGCCATCCTATAAACTCCCCCTGATCATTCAGTAGCATCCCAAAACCTGCAGGAACACCATTCCTCCATGCAACGTTGGAGTGAAAGGTTGAGAATAAAAATCAACGCAGAAAAATGCAAACAAGTGACATTCACTCTCAACCGGAGATCATGCGCTTCTCTATACATCAATGACACTCCACAACCAGAATCTAACGAAGTTCGATATCTAGGATGATACCTTGACAGCCGACCGACATGGAATCCTCACACGAGACTGAAAAGACAAGAACTGAACAGAAGATACGGACTACTTAGACGACTCCTTGGACCTTCATCTAAATTATCAATACATAACAAACTAACGATATACAAAACAATCATTCGACCAATATGGACATACGGACTTGAACTCTGGGGATCTGCAAAACCATCCAACATCAACAGAATACAGGCATTCCAGTCAAAAGTTCTCCGAAAAATTGTTAATGCCCCTTTCTACGTAGGGCCAATATATAGACAATATTTACAGTTATGAGTACTTAACAAAATAAACAACTATTTGACAGAAGAATACGAAAATATAGGCAAAACATCACTACACATAATCACTTTATTGCTCGAAAACTCCACAGATATAGTTTAGAACGTTTCAATTTGTTACTTTCTAAATTTATTTATAGCTTTGTTAAGGAGTAAATAATTAATATTTGCAACTCAAAGTATTAATAAGCCATGTAATTTTACAGAATATATATATATATATATATATATATATATATATATATATATATATATATATATATATTCCTCTCCTGCATATTCAGGCTATGTTTCATCCATGGTGGTTGCCAAGAGAATGCCATTTTCTCGATCTGGGCTCCCATATTGTATATATATAGACATATATTTAATCGGAGCTCCTTTTTTGATGCTTAGTAGGTGGGATCGATAAACATTTGAAGAAATCTATGAACAATTCTTTCAAGAGTTTAATACCTAGAGTTCTTCGGAATGTTCTAGAACTCAATTTGCTTCAGGCCTTCGAAGCGTCGAAATAGCCTGTCAAAACTTCAAGAAATATCTAGTTTTCTTCATTTATGCCCTGTATTGCTTTATCTACTTTTATTTATTGTCATTATTATTTTAATTTATGTTCCTTATTCCTTTATTTATTTATTTTTATTTATTTTATTTATTTATTCTTGCTTTTCTTTTTATTATTTATTTTATTTTATTTTATTTTTTAGGCTGGTCACCATATTATTAGACCAATTATTATTGTAATCAAAGCCCTATGTTATCACCTATCATCGGATTCTATCTAATTTGAGATCATGACCAATTAATTCAAAACCAATTACTTCATTGTATTTATTATTATCATTTATCCCCCTTTTTTTCATTTTTATTGTTTTTATTCTTTGTTATTCAATAAAGCAGATCACCCTTGTTGCGAAGCTCTCGAAATTAATGAATAAATGAATGAATGAATGCTTTATCTAACGATTTTAAAGGAGGAAAATGATGTTCCTAATATGCAATTGTTAATAATTTATTTCCGTACGAAATAATACCCATGAAGACTGTCCCAATTATTGCTATTTTCGATTATTAATAATAATATATTTTGTAAATTGTTTATAATTTTACCCCTTTTGCAAATGTAGGGAAAATAATATATTTATATTTTTAGCTTTAATGTTTCTAAGGGTTAAACAGGCAAGAGTAATGGAGAGAAATGTTGTGAATGTCAGATATTTCCAATATATATTGGAATATCCGGAGATATTGGAAAGCCAGGTGAAAATATGAATGTCATACAGAATGGAGTGCCCGATGCTCTCCAATCACACTGCTCAAGGACCAATCATGTCTTGTGTCATTAGCAGACAATCAAAACAAATATATATTTATTGGATAATTCCAATATGGATAATATTATAGTTGGATGATATTTTCATTTATTTTATTTTATATGGTTTATTTATTTATGGTTTATAAGTGTTTTGTTTATATGGAGCTTTCAGATCTTCCAAAACGATTGTCCATATTTCCAGAAATAGATACATGCAAATGTCTATAATATGGTTGATTGCTAATGGTAATTCAGTAAATGTATTTAAATGGAACAAATATTAGAATAAAGAGAAATTGAAAAAAAAAAAATTGTATACGGTCTGGAACCCCAAATCCAAACTTCGAACAACTAGAGGGAAAGCCATCGGCCATAGCCACGTTGAGTGCACCGGTTCCCGTAGATCACCGAAGTTAAGCAACGTCGGGCGTGGTGAGAACCTGAATGGGTGACCGACACCACCAGGTTGCCACCCTTTTCTAATGTTGGCATTAGAAATGGGTGGCAACCTGTAGATAGCCCGGCGATAATGGCCAAGATGTAGATGCGCCGTTAAAAAAAAAAAAAAAAAAAAAAAAAAAAAAAAAAAAAAAAAAAAACTAGAGAGAAGATAATATTTTCGGTGAGTGGGCAACTTTTGAACTTAGGTACTGTAGAAAATTAGGCAAGCGCTTCCAAAAATTAAAGGAATTCTCTCTTCTAAAAAATAATTATTAACCCCCAAATTGAACATTCCCTTAAAAATACCCATGATTGCTGAACTCCCAAATTGCACCAACTCCAATTGAATCGTCAATGAAGACACTAAAAACAATGAAATTTTCAAACTACGTATAAAGAACCTATGAAACTTTTAGTTCTGGAGGGTACATAAAGTGATCTTGAACTTACATTTGTGGTTTCAATAAAAAACAGATGGGATTGAAAGGACCCCGTGTGCAAATTCAGCGATCATCAAATCCTTGGAAGCAGTAGCTTTTCCGAGGTAATAAACGACGGAGGTCTGTTTGTGTGTTTATATGGGTGGATGTATTTATATGGATGTATGCGTGTATGTATGTGGGCTTTTTTGTAGGTGTATATATGGGTGTATATGTGTTTGTATATGTGTGTATATATGTATGTGTGTATATATATATATATATATATATATATATATATATATATATATGTATGTGTGTGTATATATATATATATATATATATATATATATATATATGTATGTAGATAGGTATGTAATATGGGTATATAATAATGTAAATTATATAGAGATATTGGATATGTATAATAAGATAAGTAGAATGGACATGACCAATTTTTAATATATGGGATTAGAAATAGAATTTTATGATAGTGTAAATAGAAAATGGTGGAATGTTATGGCCACATGGTCTGGTGTAAGTCAAGTGTTTGAAAAATATAAAAACCTTTAGTTATAGATGATGGAACAAACGAAGTCAAGTGTTCATGTTAAATGTAACTAAAATATAAGATTAGCAGTGGCATGATTTAAAGTGACGACAAGCCCTTGTTGAAATAGCATAGTATTGTAATATATGTGGGCATATGAAGGAAGGTAATATTAGTTAAGGATATTTTTAAGAAATTTTACAACGTATGGATAAAGGGGGTAATTTTACAACGTATGGATAAAGGGGGTAATTTTAATGTAATGCAATACACGTAATGTGTTTTTCTTCTTGTTTAATGAGGATGGCCCTGAGGCCGAAACGTCAAGTGAGAAAATGTAATTAGCTATTTAATAAAATCGGCTGAGGTGAAGTTCAAAAGCAAAGTATAGTGGCTCATAAACGACTTCATTCGATTTTTTTTTTATAGATATGTTTGCCGAAATAACTATACAAAAGGAAGACTTGGGCCCGATGGAAATTTATTTCAATGTCATCGATCCTGAAAGGGTTAAATAATAAATACAATGGATTTGTTGTTTCTGAGCTTCAGTAGTATATTTACCAACTGCAATTCAACCAGAAACAATGTGCGACATGCAAACTCTATTTGTTGTTTCTGAGCTTCACTAGTATATTTACCAACTGCAATTCAACCAGAAACAATGTGCGACATGCAAACTCTATTTGTTGTTTCTGGGCTTCACTAGTATATTTACCAACTTCAATTCAACCAGAAACAATGTGCGACATGCAAACTCTATTTGTTGTTTCTGAGCTTCACTAGTATATTTACCAACTGCAATTCAACCAGAAACAATGTGCGACATGCAAACTCTATTTGTTGTTTCTGGGCTTCACTAGTATATTTACCAACTTCAATTCAACCAGAAACAATGTGCGACATGCAAACTCTATTTGTTGTTTCTGAGCTTCACTAGTATATTTACCAACTGCAATTCAACCAGAAACAATGTGCGACATGCAAACTCTATTTGTTGTTTCTGGGCTTCACTAGTATATTTACCAACTTCAATTCAACCAGAAACAATGTGCGACATGCAAACTCTATTTGTTGTTTCTGAGCTTCAGTAGTATATTTACCAACTGCAATTCAACCAGAAACAATGTGCGACATGCAAACTCTATTTGTTGTTTCTGAGCTTCAGTAGTATATTTACCAACTTCAATTCAACCAGAAACAATGTGCGACATGCAAACTCTATTTGTTGTTTCTGAGCTTCACTAGTATATTTACCAACTTCAATTCAACCAGAAACAATGTGCGACATGCAAACTCTATTCGTTGTTTCTGAGCTTCACTAATATATTTACCAACTTCAATTCAACCAGAAACAATGTGCGACATGCAAACTCTATTTGTTGTTTCTGAGCTTCACTAGTATATTTACCAACTTCAATTCAACCAGAAACAATGTGCGACATGCAAACTCTATTTGTTGTTTCTGAGCTTCACTAGTATATTTACCAACTGCAATTCAACCAGAAACAATGTGCGACATGCAAACTCTATTTGTTGTTTCTGAGCTTCACTAGTATATTTACCAACTTCAATTCAACCAGAAACAATGTGCGACATGCAAACTCTATTTGTTGTTTCTGAGCTTCACTAGTATATTTACCAACTTTAATTCAACCAGAAACAATGTGCGACATGCAAACTCTATTTGTTGTTTCTGAGCTTCACTAGTATATTTACCAACTTCAATTCAACCAGAAACAATGTGCGACATGCAAACTCTATTTGTTGTTTCTGAGCTTCACTAGTATATTTACCAACTTCAATTCAACCAGTAACAATGTGCGACATGCAAACTCTATTTGTTGTTTCTGAGCTTCACTAGTATATTTACCAACTTCAATTCAACCAGAAACAATGTGCGACATGCAAACTCTATTTGTTGTTTCTGGGCTTCACTAGTATATTTACCAACTTCAATTCAACCAGAAACAATGTGCGACATGCAAACTCTATTTGTTGTTTCTGAGCTTCAGTAGTATATTTACCAACTTCAATTCAACCAGAAACAATGTGCGACATGCAAACTCTATTTGTTGTTTCTGAGCTTCACTAGTATATTTACCAACTTCAATTCAACCAGAAACAATGTGCGACATGCAAACTCTATTCGTTGTTTCTGAGCTTCACTAATATATTTACCAACTTCAATTCAACCAGAAACAATGTGCGACATGCAAACTCTATTCGTTGTTTCTGAGCTTCACTAATATATTTACCAACTTCAATTCAACCAGAAACAATGTGCGACATGCAAACTCTATTTGTTGTTTCTGAGCTTCACTAGTATATTTACCAACTGCAATTCAACCAGAAACAATGTGCGACATGCAAACTCTATTTGTTGTTTCTGAGCTTCACTAGTATATTTACCAACTTCAATTCAACCAGAAACAATGTGCGTCATGCAAACTCTATTTGTTGTTTCTGAGCTTCACTAGTATATTTACCAACTTCAATTCAACCAGAAACAATGTGCGACATGCAAACTCTATATGTTGTTTCTGAGCTTCACTAGTATATTTACCAACTTCAATTCAACCAGAAACAATGTGCGACATGCAAACTCTATTTGTTGTTTCTGAGCTTCACTAGTATATTTACCAACTGCAATTCAACCAGAAACAATGTGCGACATGCAAACTCTATTTGTTGTTTCTGAGCTTCACTAGTATATTTACCAACTTCAATTCAACCAGAAACAATGTGCGACATGCAAACTCTATTTGTTGTTTCTGAGCTTCACTAGTATATTTACCAACTTTAATTCAACCAGAAACAATATGCGACATGCAAACTCTATTTGTTGTTTCTGAGCTTCAGTAGTATATTTACCAACTTCAATTCAACCAGAAACAATGTGCGACATGCAAACTCTATTTGTTGTTTCTGAGCTTCACTAGTATATTTACCAACTTCAATTCAACCAGAAACAATGTGCGACATGCAAACTCTATTTGTTGTTTCTGAGCTTCACTAGTATATTTACCAACTTCAATTCAACCAGAAACAATGTGCGACATGCAAACTCTATTTGTTGTTTCTGAGCTTCACTAGTATATTTACCAACTTCAATTCAACCAGAAACAATGTGCGACATGCAAACTCTATTTGTTGTTTCTGAGCTTCACTAGTATATTTACCAACTTCAATTTAACCAGAAACAATGTGCGACATGCAAACTCTATTTGTTGTTTCTGAGCTTCACTAGTATATTTACCAACTTCAATTCAACCAGAAACAATGTGCGACATGCAAACTCTATTTGTTGTTTCTGAGCTTCACTAGTATATTTACCAACTTCAATTCAACCAGAAACAATGTGCGACATGAAAACTCTATTTGAACTAGTTAAATTTAAATAGTTATTTGTCTGATTAAAAAGAAAAAGAACATTGATTTGTGATCTAATTAAGAAAGTACACGAGTTTTACATAAAGCTATTGACTGGATTAATTAAATTACACGGCTGTAAAGATACTAAGCCCGCAATGAACTTTCCTTGTCCAATTATCTCGCACGTAGTTACGCGGTGGAATTTCAAACATTCATTATAGCTTTATTTCAGTTCGTTCATTCGTAAGAATGATTCAAGGCCATCTGACAGCAATAAATAATATTGGTTTTAATTATTCATTTATTCGATATTATATTCTGTTTGTGAATACATCTTGTAATATAATACAATATGTGAGTTCTGTGTTCAAGGCCTACAAACTTCATCCTCGATTAACGCCTGAAGGACGCACAGATGACGTTGAAAGGGCCTACACAAGCTCCCTTCTGCTCCGACCAATAGCTGAGTCGAAGAGAGATCGGTGAGCCACAGACATTAATACACTTGAAGGAAGAGAAAGCCATTGCTAACACTTCACTTGATCACTGCAGCAGATCTCTGGGCCACTGTCTTCTGAGTCGCCTTGATAGAGAGAGTGGGTGGGTGGTGCTCGATAGGGAGAGGGCTTCAGGATTTTGATGAGTTGATAGTTTGGTGTTGAAACATTGGAATTATAAAAATAATAATCTTTAACGAGTGGGATACTGAGTTCATTACGGTCTTTGGATTCAAAAGTTTGAATGCGTCTGATTTGTGCAGTCTGAGGTAGCGAACTGCATCAGAAAAAGGTAATGGGAGTTTGTGGAAGTATACTGATGTCCATAAATTGCCACAGAATATGCGATACCAAAAAAGGTAATGGGAGTCTGTGGAAGTATACTGATGTCCATAAATTGCCACAGAATATGCGATACCAAAAAAGGTAATGGGAGTCTGTGGAAGTATACTGATGTCCATAAATTGCCACAGAATATGCGATACCAAAAAAGGTAATGGGAGTTTGTGGAAGTATACTGATGTTCATAAATTGCCACAGAATATGCGATACCAAAAAAGGTAATGGGAGTCTGTGGAAGTATACTGATGTCCATAAATTGCCACAGAATATGCGATACCAAAAAAGGTAATGGGAGTCTGTGGAAGTATACTGATGTCCATAAATTGCCACAGAATATGCGAGACCAAAAAAGGTAATGGGAGTTTGTGGAAGTATACTGATGTTCATAAATTGCCACAGAATATGCGATACCAAAAAAGGTAATGGGAGTCTGTGGAAGTATACTGATGTTCATAAATTGCCACAGAATATGCGATACCAAAAAAGGTAATGGGAGTCTGTGGAAGTATACTGATGTTCATAAATTGCCACATAATATGCGATACCAAAAAAGGTAATGGGAGTCTGTGGAAGTATACTGATGTTCATAAATTGCCACAGAATATGCGATACCAAAAAAGGTAATGGGAGTCTGTGGAAGTATACTGATGTTCATAAATTGCCACAGAATATGCGATACCAAAAAAGGTAATGGGAGTTTGTGGAAGTATACTGATGTTCATAAATTGCCACAGAATATGCGATACCAAAAAAGGTAATGGGAGTCTGTGGAAGTATACTAATGTTCATAAATTGCCACAGAATATGCGATTCCAAAAAAGGTAATGGGAGTCTGTGGAAGTATACTGATGTTCATAAATTGCCACAGAATATGCGATACCAAAAAAGGTAATGGGAGTCTGTGGAAGTATACTGATGTCCATAAATTGCCACAGAATATGCGATACCAAAAAAGGTAATGGGAGTCTGTGGAAGTATACTGATGTCCATAAATTGCCACAGAATATGCGATACCAAAAAAGGTAATGGGAGTTTGTGGAAGTATACTGATGTTCATAAATTGCCACAGAATATGCGATACCAAAAAAGGTAATGGGAGTCTGTGGAAGTATACTGATGTTCATAAATTGCCACAGAATATGCGATACCAAAAAAGGTAATGGGAGTTTGTGGAAGTATACTGATGTCCATAAATTGCCACAGAATATGCGATACCAAAAAAGGTAATGGGAGTCTGTGGAAGTATACTGATGTCCATAAATTGCCACAGAATATGCGAGACCAAAAAAGGTAATGGGAGTTTGTGGAAGTATACTGATGTTCATAAATTGCCACAGAATATGCGATACCAAAAAAGGTAATGGGAGTCTGTGGAAGTATACTGATGTTCATAAATTGCCACAGAATATGCGATACCAAAAAAGGTAATGGGAGTCTGTGGAAGTATACTGATGTTCATAAATTGCCACATAATATGCGATACCAAAAAAGGTAATGGGAGTCTGTGGAAGTATACTGATGTTCATAAATTGCCACAGAATAAGCGATACCAAAAAAGGTAATGGGAGTCTGTGGAAGTATACTGATGTTCATAAATTGCCACAGAATATGCGATACCAAAAAAGGTAATGGGAGTTTGTGGAAGTATACTGATGTTCATAAATTGCCACAGAATATGCGATACCAAAAAAGGTAATGGGAGTCTGTGGAAGTATACTGATGTTCATAAATTGCCACAGAATATGCGATACCAAAAAAGGTAATGGGAGTCTGTGGAAGTATACTGATGTTCATAAATTGCCACAGAATATGCGATACCAAAAAAGGTAACATTTTCTTACATTAACATATCGTACCTTCCAAGCCAAACTATCGAATATCGTTTTTCAGATTCGATACTTTCCTCTTGAATTGTGGACGATACGGCTTGTCGCAACTCTAACCCCTTTAGAATAGACGGAAATGCCTTAAATAAAGTAGGCATCGAATAAGACTATTTTTCATTATATTATTTCGTCAATGTCGAACTAGTTTGCACCGATTTTCATATTCGATAGTTTGACAGGGTACGGTCGATATTGTCAATATATACATCTAAAGCAACAGAAATGAAAGTTCTACTTATTTTTATTAATTTATTCTTGATTTTTATGATATATTAGTCATTAGTGGCAATAAAATAAGCCAATTTCTTCACAAATTATATTTTGAGTGCAAAGCGCTTCCAGCAGCTCCTCCTACCTTCTTCAGGCCTTTGACCGAATAAATACATAAAATTGTACAATAACTTAAAAATCATGTAACATTTCTTAAAAAGAACGCATTAAAACGACAATAATAAATAAGTTAAAGTATTACAATAACAACATTTTTTTCTAATCAAGGATAAATAAAAAAATCAGAAACCATGATCATGATGATTTAAAAAGTACACCTGCGGATAGTAACTCTACTTTATTGCGTTGAGCTTCACGGCCAAATAAGATCGAGAAACACAAAACACCAGGTCACTCAGCAGTTAATAAAAATCTCAGTTCATCAAAATACAAAATAAATGTAATTTGTCAAGAAAACATAAGCTTTATTTAGTGAAATAAATAAACCTTATAGAGATGTGGCTCTGTTGTGTGGCTCTTCTTTATTCGATATATTTAATGTTGAAACTACACTCCTCGTGGTGTACCTCAGCCCATGTGGAGATTATAATCCCTGATTCCACACATTCCTAATGGACTATCCCAGCTTTGCTTCCTTCGCAGACCATTCTAGGCGGGAAGTCTCCGTTTCCCGCGCTAATTCTCTCCTTTCCACTTCATGTCTCATATGAAAATCGGCCTTCATGACCACCTGCCTTTAGTTAGTTTATTTAATACATTAGAATATGTTTACCTTCTTCCCTATTACGCAGTGTACACAACGCAAGCGAGCATTAAAGATTTCATCTTCGCTAGCGAATCACGAGGTTTGGATATGGGGTCCCAGACCCTCCCAACTATCAGTAAAGAGGAAAATGAGGCTGCCGGAGAATAATCTTGACCACACTATCTCCCTAGTGTGCAGTATGGTCAAGAATCTGATACCTGTACAGAATTTGCCCCTAAGGACCCTCTTGGTCTTTTACGAGACAGATTTGGGAAAAGTGTGCCAGTGATTTTGTTAAATTACTGTTTCACTATAACAGTTATTCAAAAATATCACTATTATTTTCTTTTATATATTATATTAAAAACAATACATTTTAGAAAGCATATATATTTTTATAAATTACCTCAAAAGATCAACAAAATGATTAAAACAAGTTAAATCTTTTGACAAAGGTCGACGATGTTCTCCAAAATCTTCTCAAACCAGCATTCATTTCTTTCAGCATCTTCAATTTCTTTCTGATACCTACTCCTCCATATAAATTCCCATAGATATGAATCCAGTATTTATTTATTTATTAGGGATGGGATATTTAATAACCACAAGAAACACGGCTCACGAGAATCCCAGGGTGATAATAAATAAGATGTAGATAGTCCTGTAAAAATGTTTTCAAATGCTTATTCTAGGTAAAAATAATAATTTTTGATGGTAAGGTGTGGTTGGGGTTCATTAATTAATAAATTCAAAATAAATGTGTATTTTATTTATTTACTGTTTTAGGATTTTTTTTTTTTATTTTCCTGGAAATAATTTTTTTTTTATTGTTTTATGTAAATATTTACCTAATATTTAAGTAAATATTTATGAAAATAAATATTCCGTTTAGGCTTTTTTAATAAGCTGAAGAAAAAACTTGAATTTTCTTTTCACAGATCCGTGTTTTTTTTTTAAACTTTTGTTGCACCTAAATCCTCCAGTATCCTGCTATTCTGCAGCCGTTTTCTGGACAAGTCATCAGGAATAATCCCTGTAGTATACAGCAGATCCTAAAAGAGTACCATGACTAGGTGCGGACTTAGTTCCGAGCTATTAGATAATGATACCATTACCATCTACATATTCTGCTAATGACTATCTGCCTTCATGGAAACCATCTAGAATATCCTAGTTAGTCGGGTCCTTTGAGCTCAGCTGATTGTAGAATATTCCAATTTTGTCAGGGTTGAAATTAATTCTGTACCTCAATAATACATCTACACGTGTCAAGCTAATTTTAGATAATATATATATTAATTACAAAGACCCAAATTAATTATACTCATCCAATAAAAAAATCTGAAGAAAACAAACCCGTTCATAGCACCTTAAATAACACTAACTAAATTTTAACCGATTACTACCTTGACTGCGATGTTCACATTGAAAATCACTGCCGAACCGATTTTGTAAGCTTTCGAATGGTTATTGTCTACTTACGACTATTTCCTAAACATTTATTTGAACTAACGGTAGTTTCGAGACCTATTAAACTTGGATACGGAGTGTGGTCAGGAGATCAAGGTCTCCACAAAGATCCAATTCCCTGGAAGTGCATCTGACTGAGACGCCGCATGTCAACAGACACCTGAAGGAAGCGTATGAAGTCCATCCAGACTACATGATGAACTCCATCTAGACTACATGATGAACTCCATCCAGGCTACATGATGAACTCCATCCAGGCTACATGATGAACTCCATCCAGGCTACATGATGAACTCCATCCAGGCTACATGATGAACTCCATCCAGACTACATGATGAACTCCATCCAGACTACATGATGAACTCCATCCAAGCTACATGATGAACTCCATCCAGGCTACATGGATTTTAGTATTGTGTGAACCCCCCGTTTCGGGATGTCACTCATCGTCTTCTACCTCGGTGATGGCAACGCAGCTCCAGACGTATCCTGCATCTCCAAGAAGAGGTAACACACTAATTTCAACACGTTTTTTTAAGTAACATTATCTCATACTAGAATTAGTACGCGACCCTAAGTAGGCATAAGACCCCCAGTAAATATATTTGTATCGTATAGTACTTATGTATAGTTTTGTCTGGCTCCTTGTTCAAATCCGTTCCAATTATGTCCATCCCAGGACTTCAAAATCATAATTACCAGTTTTATCGTCACCATAAGAAATTGAACAAACTTTAAAAGCGGACAAATATGGAAAACATGCTATAACAAGCTACTTACAGAACTTACTTAGCAAAAAGCTAAGAAATAAAAATAAGTGAATATTCTGGCGAAAATAGAAAACTACCAAGAACGGATCATTAGGGAAGCCATAGAAATAGTACGATGCCCGGAAAATTTTTACAAAGAAGATGGATATAAGCTCAGAAAATTATGGCATCTGGTGATTAAACCTATGGGGAAAAAGAAGAAATTCAACCAATCAACGGTCCAGATGGAACCCACCGACCAGGTTCAAGAAAGACTGGTACCGACCAATCAGGGACATGGAAGAGCAGATTACACCCGCGGATGTATTTATACAGGAGAACTTGAAGAACATCCTCATTCTCAGACTAAGCCCTGAGGAAGCTGGCAGTATGACTAGCGAAACGTCGGCAAAGAAGTTTCTGACACGGTCAATACCAGAAGATTATAATATGTTTAATGACTCGGACCGTAGAAGCCTACGAGTTAAATAAGTGAATATTTGGCAATTTTCATGATAACAGGCATAGAATAATCAACAGAATAGAAGTTTTACTAAAAATGCTTAATATTAACACAGAAGACTCATTCATAAGAAAAATAATTCCAACTCGCAGGATCCTAGCGCGTTTCTGTTCATATACCTAGTGCCATTAGAAAAGGAATACATGCAGTTTCTGCTGGGTTTTTATCTTTATTGATAAGAAGAATTGTGTCCAGCAACACGACCCAAATCTAAACAAACGTAAAGAGCGGTATAGAAACATATTTATTCACAGACATACTCCAGATAAAGCTAGGAGGATGAGTAGCGAAATTTTGGTGATGAAGATGGCCTCACGGTCAATACCCGAAGACCATAATTTTCTTAATGACTTAGACCGTAGAAGTCTACGACTAAAAGTTTAATAATTTACATTTCTTTTCTTAAATTTTAAAAAGCAGAAGATCCTTTTAAAACATAATCTTCCAAGTAAAAGGAAAGGCGAGAGCTCAGGAAAAAGGTCTTAAAAGGTAGGAAGTCCCTGAAATCCTAATGATATTATGGAAAGAAGTTGAAAGACTTTTTTTTTTTAACTCCTTTCCGTAGGACATTGCCGACTGAAGTGGCTCTGTAAAAGTTTCAAGCGGACCCCGACATTTTACATCTGAAAACATAAATATGTAAGAAGGACGTTTGGAGCTGTCTCTAGTTTCAAGTATCGCCTTAAGATCTCGCTTCGAATGCAAATTTCATCCATTCCTTCTAGACTCCTCGAATTATACAAGAACACTCGAGGCTATGGTGCAGCTCAACTCGGATCTTTGGTTGCGAACTGATATTCATGTGCAGTCATTTCCAACTTGGCTTATGAAGAAATGCAAGCAACTTCAAATTCGCTGTGAATCTGGATGTACAGTGCGAACAAAGGAGCATTGTACACTATTTGGGGCAGTGTTGTGAAATACCCGGGCATTTATTCTTGACGGTAAATACCCAGGGTATATACCCAGGGTAAATACCCAGGGTATATACCCAGGGTAAATACCCAATTTCATAAATACCCGGGTATTTAACTAAACTGCGACTCGAAGTAATCTAACATTGTAAAATGTGATGGATCTCGCCAGTTTAGGGGTGTTGCAACACTAAGATACTATTAATAAAATAATAAATTATAAAAGAAGACCACTGTGAGGTTAATCTAAATTTGTTTTTCTTAGATACCCCTATTTCCTATGACAAAAGGGCTATCCATAAAGAAGAGCTCATAAATCTTAAGATTTGAATGAGAAGCTTTAATATAACGGAAAATGTCAACAACAAAATGTGAAAGTTTATTTGGAACAAAAAGTTTTTAATACTTTCCTTTTGGCTCAATTAACATAAATCCTGCATCAATTACTTTTTCAATCATAGAAAAAAAAACCTTAGTTACAGATTATTACATGAAAAGAAGGTATAGAACATAACATATTAATATTATATTCAAAAAAACAAAAACAATACAAATAAAGAATAGTTTCAGTTATACTAGATTAAAACTTATAACTAAGTAAGTATAACCTTAATTAAATGCTTCATTTTGTTGCTATTTTTTAATATATATTTATTTATGGACCACACATTATTTTCTTTAAAAAATTATACACAGGCAGTTTGGTTAGGATTTTCTTTAATGTGGTACTACAATTACATGATTCCAGTATACTTTTTACAATAAGGGTTAATTTATTTTCCACCCCACATTCAGTGAAAATTTGAAAAATAATTTTTTTAACTGAGCTCTCAACTTATAAACTTACTTTCTCATAATTTGAACAAGTGTCATATAATCATTCATTTTAATATATAATATAAAGTAGGAGTACCATGACATGCTGGGTAACAGGTATTTAATATGAAACATGTGTAGCATGCCACACCCGGTAACACCTATTTAATATAAAGTAGGTGTAGCATGGCACACCGGGTAACAGCTAGTAAATAATAAAAGGTGTTTTCTTTATTTTTACTAAACTTACCACAACTACTGACTGCAGTTCTTTTCATATACATACAGTTATGTAATTTTACCAAGTTAACATGTATAATATGTTGGAATATCATAAGTTTAACTTTATTTTTTATGTTTTATTTCATAAGCTTTGAGGGTAGTAAAAAGATAAGGCCTATTCACATTTATACAGAAAATAACTACTCTTCCTAATTCAGAAAACAAAGTAAAGGAATGGGATGGCCTAAATTAAACTCAGCGATAACAGTAACCTAATCCAAGTTTTTGGGCTCAGAGATTTATTTATCACTTCAATAAGTTGAAAGTGACATGTAGCCGTCTTCAGAGTCACTATCATCACTCCTAGTTTCACAGACAATAGCTTCTGATCCATCTTCCTTCTCTTCAGCTTCTTTTCCGTGGCAACCGTCTTGGGGTTTTCCTGTTTGTTGCTTTCTCTGTTTTTGGGCTTTAATGAGGAGATTCCAGTTATGAGGCAAATATGCTATTTGCCCTGCTCTTTCAGTTGTAAGTCGGTTTCTTTCTTTTTTCACAGTGAATCGAACTGAAAGTGTTGAATGTTCTTTCAGTCGCAGCAGAACTCACTGGAGCTCCTGGTATTCTTACAGCTACATCTCCCAAACACATGTTCATTTCAAGCCGTTCTACCATAACATGGGACTTATTGCCTTTTCAAGACCTTCTGAAAAAAAGGATTGCCATAATCCGTCTTTGTCCCTATAGTCAGCTATGTCTTTCCGAAGGTCAACCATTTTCAATCCCATGCTTCTACCTAACTAACACAAAAAACCAATGGTATCAAGTATTGATGCCAACCTTGAAATAAATGGTTCAACAAGTCTCCAACAAGTTGTATTTTTCTAGCACCAAACTGAATGCATTTCTCCAATTTAGTTAGCACACGTTTTCCCTAAGTTTTTTGAATAAGAGATTCTGGGATCTGAAGAGTTTTCTGTAGATTCTGAAATTTCATATGAACTGTGTGAATCAAAGGGGCATTTAACTGAACAGCAGTGATAAGTTCAACAATTGGATCAAGGATGCTAACTAGTTTCCCAACTCGGAGCCAAAACACTGTCATCAAGAAGCTGCCTTTTCATTTCTGGTGAGATTTCCGCTTCCTGCGATGTTGTTATTACTGTATGAGCATCATTTAAACTAATATTAACCAGAGTCAAAAACCACTTGGTTTTGAACGATTATAATAAACATTAAAAGCCTGTTTTTGACACCTGATAAGTGTTTCATTTTTTATAATATAGTATAATAGCATTTATAGTATAGTATAATTTTTTAAGCTGTAAATACCCATCAATACCCGGACCAACATTCAAATTTCTTTTAAAAATTACTGGGTAAGTATTATTGTTTATTTGCTTTTTAAGATCAAATAGGTGAGCTTCAGCCCTTGTTTGCCCCAAAAACTCGAAGAAGTTGTATCAAGTTCAAAAATTGAAAATACCCACTTTTTGGGTATTTAGCTTCCCTGGGGGTAAATATCCAATTTATATTTACCTACCCACTGGGTATTTACCCAGCACACATCACTGATTTGGGGTGGCCTGTTTTGAAAAGTTTGTAACATTTTAAGAATCTGTTACAGACACCAAACCAGATCGGGTATGCCTATGTACGGACCCCAATTTTGTAACAAAGGGCAATCATGCCCCGTGGCCTGATTGCCACTTTCGTACCAACGAGCAAGCGTACCCCGTGGCCTGATTGCCACATTCGTACCAACGAGCAACCATGCCCCGTGGCCTGATAGGTTCTCTCCTGACAACGGGCAAGCATGCCCCGTGGCCTGATAGCTTCTTTTCTGACAACGGGCAAGCATGCCCCGTGGCCTGATAGCTTCTTTTCTGACAACGGGCAAGCATGCCCCGTGGTCTGATAGCTACTTTCCTGACAACGGGCAAGCATGCCCCGTGGCCTGATAGCTACTTTTGTGACGGGGCCTTGTCATTGCTTCGGGACTGAAAGTCACCACCGTGACAGCTTTTTGCGATATATAGTGGTACGGGGGTCTTCCCGTGGTCTAGTGGCTTTAGATTCATATGCGGGAGATGGTGGATTCGATTCACATCGGCGGCAGGAATTTTCTCATCTCACGGCTCGTTGGGAAAATTCCTCCATCCTTGATGTCGGCGCTAATGGCCTAGACGCTGTAAAAAAAAAAATATCTAGGGGTACGCTTTTTATGCTCTAATCGTTCATATATCCACTACAGTTCATAAAAATATAGTTTAAGTTGAAAGATATATAGTCCCTTTCCATGGGATCTGGTAGATCTTCCAGGTTGTAGCTCAGGGGTGTGTGAATGAGTGAGTGGACATGTGTGTGGAATGTGAGGGGTCATAAAGGAAAGACTAGTAGATAATATAGCTACATATAATTAACAAGAAATCCTTACTTTAATAATAATATACGATGCTTCTGTGAATGGGTGATGATGATGATGGGTTGGTATTTGATGGGTTGCTTGATTGATTCTCAGTTGGCATGCTGGCTGGCTGCTCCAGGACTCATTGCTTAGAGTTGATCGGTGTCCTACTCCATATTGATTAATTAAACTTGCTGAGAGAAATGCACTTGGAGCTGGTGTCCATTAAGCTTGAATACTATACAACGGCCATTTTTGACATGAGTATGTCATATCTCCATGGCAAGGAGGTAGGACCAAGTACGTGTGACGAAGACTGGGCGTACGTGTAATAATGATTGAACACTTCGAATAGTGGTTTTCATAGGCTACCTGGTTACTTTGCATGCCTAAAAATACAAGAAGTTTGTATGGACGTTTTAATACCTAAAAATTCAAATATTATAGTTCTCCTAGATGTATTTATCACAATGATTCCAAATTTTTGGCATATAAGCGTTTAATATATTCAACCCTCGTTCTAAGAGGATAGATTTTTTTTCGATTTTTTTAAGTCGACGGGTTGAATTGCCCTCTGGATCAAATGATCCTCCCTCCTCTAAATTTAATTGTATAATATTTTTTTTTAAATTTTATAGATCATTTAATTTTGTTACTTGACATTTATAGAGCAAATCGTCTAATTTATAGAGCAAATCGTCTAATTTATAGAGCAAATCGTCTAATTTATAGAGCAAATCGTCTAATTGAGGGCTCTAAAATCAAAGCATTAAATAAATAATACATGAGAGTACCAAAATGTTACGAAAAATTAAAATTTTATTTACAAATATCTAATGAACATGAGTAGAACATGAACTATATGGGAGTAACTCGTTAAGGGCTGGAATTGGCCATGCGGTTTAATTATCCCATCAAAACAAGGTCACTGTTCGATCCTGACCGCCTAGTACATGGATGCAATTAATTGTCTCGCTACCTTCAACATGTTGTTTGCTTGTTCGTAATTAACCTTCTGTTATTTTTAAACACATTGTATAATATCACTGCCAAGGTTTGGGTAGTCTACGTTCAGTAATAAGAGGTAATAAAACTAAATTTTTATTGTATAAGAAAATTATTTATTTTTGCCTACGATTCGGTTTTGGGTTGCAATCAACCCAAACCGAAACGTATTTAATATTCTAGATCACAAGGATGTTCCTTGTTTTAAGTATAATCCTAATTTCGCACCTTTGAAGGTGAAAAAGAACGTCTCCAGTACGGATGCTGTTGTTAATAAAGAGCATCAATGACATGGTAGTATTTATCCCTTGTATAATGTTAATGTCTCTGCAGAAGGTGGGCTCGTGGATGCTAAACAGCCATTAAAGGGTTCGTCTGTACATTGGGCATTATCATGGGAAAAAGAGAACGCATATATGGTTTGTCAGGGCTATAAGCAGAAGAAGACAAGGTATCCTACCGAGTTTCTGTGCAAGAAAGTAGAAAAAAAGGCTGTTATGTGAAAATTAATTATTTGATAGGGGGGGGGGGTGGAAGATACACAAGCCAGACACAATAAAATGTCCTTTTTGCACAAATTCCTGAAGTATATGAAGGATAGGAATTTCAAAGGTAAATTTTCTGTCATCCCTATTTTACCAAATGTACCTATAGGTTTAGCTACTATTGTCTCTTTAGGAAAAAACAGCTGATAGCCCTATACATGGCAGTGACACTGTAGGTGTCGTTTCCGAAGCCAGTCCTGTCAAATATTCGGTCTTACCATTGCCCAGAGAACCTCGATGTCCTGATACAGTAATGGCAACTTTTTCATGACTCCAACGGCAATCGGAATGTATTAAAAAAATGAACGAATTACATAATTGATATAATGTATATATATATGAATAGAATAATAAAATAGAAGGATAACGATGCATTTAAGCTGGATACAGGTCATATAGACCTTACATCACATACAAACGTATTTAATATTCTATAGCATTTCCAAGTCTATTTGAACCTTTTCCAAGTCAACTGTAACCATTTCCAAATCAAATTTCACCCTTTCCAAATCAAATGTAACCCTTTCCAATTCATATGTAACCCTTTCCAAATCAGTTGAAACCCTTTCCAAAACAAATGTAACGCTTTACAACTCAATTGTCACCCTTTTTATTTCAATTTTAACCGTTTCCATTTCAATTGTCACCATTGCAAATTGACCGTAATGGGCGAATTGAGGGCTCAAAACACAACGGGATAAATCATGAAAATATTTTAATTAAAAAAAAAAAAAAAAAAAATTGATCTGAAGTTGAGCGTCCTCAAAACCGCTCTTTATATAATAGAGCTCCATGGAATGTATAACGTGGAACACTATCAAGGTATGGTGTCATGTACAAAATAAATACCATGTATTGCAAGAAATGGTTTTGATTTTCCTTATGTATCTATTATATGATATTCTTCCAATAACCAAACAAAGGCTATTGGTAAGATTTTTAATGTACAGTATAACGGCTGGAATTTATAACTGGTCATACGAACCTCAATTTCTTTATTTTGAGGGAAAACACGTCGGTTAGTGGCTACCAGGGTCGGTGTTTTAGTAACCAGCCTATGTGTTTTATATTTTACATTAGCTGACGTGTTCGCCCCAGAAAATAACAATTTGAAGGTTTCAAATGACGCAGGATGAGAAGGAGATTGCGGTCTATACAATCCTCAAAGGGGAACTGTGAGTACTTATTAAAGTTCCCTATGATGCCAAAGTTAATCATAACTTCAGAGAGGAGTGCACATAACCATGTTTTACCGCAGTCAGGTGGTCCATATTGAGGGATCAACAGCAGTCGGAAGAAACGCTAGCATCTATCATGGTGGGATACGCACTATCCACGAAGCTTCTGACCAACTGTTAGTCAACAAACTAGACACAGGAAGAGTAGTTTACCTTGTTGACCGTCAGGCAGCGATAACAGCTGACGGACCTACTGACTGCATGAACTCAAGTCCAAGAGAGAAACTAGCGGAACTTATTTCGATAGGGCGTGTCGTCTTTCTGCAATGCCATATAGGACTCCATGGGAACGAAAAAGCCGATGCCAAAGCCAAGCAAGGAGCAGAACTGTATCAGCCTGTTGTGCCACTCACCCAGTACAGAGCCAAAATCCTGATTTACAACACGATCAATAATATAACAAAAAAAAAAAAACCTTGACCCCTTGAGTACTGTCAAGAAATGGGAGAATCTTGCCTGGATGGGGCCAGTTTTGAAAAATATTTGGAGAGCTGAACCTGTAGCTCGGTTTCGACAGAATACTGAATACGACTTCCTGCAAGCTGACTTACCGCAACGACAACACCTGTGCACTAAGCAGGCTTGGTAGAATGGACGAAGACCACCAGAGGGGCTGCATAGCTCTCAGCCACAGAGAGAGATAGAGAGTGAGTGAGAGAGAGAGAGAGATTGAGTGAGAACCCATCCTGTATAGCAATGAGTGAGATAATCCAATGTATGCAGCTGGAATACAGAATGAGATGAGAGTTAGGTAGGGACCTGACTTAAGCCTCTAAAACAGTTCATTTCCTCCACCCTTAGTCATAAATTATATTCAAAAATTATAATATTACCAACATAAATTGTTCCCTTTATTGTATAAATTATTCTTATCTTTAATTTATAAATAAATTTTATGTACATTTTAATTTAAAGCTAATGGAAACTTATTAACTAACCTCAATATATATATATATATATATATATATATATATATATATATATATATATATATATATATATATATATCTTAGACTAGTTGTCGTCGTTTAAATGATGCTGGGTCCGAACAGCCCTAGGCCCATTCAGCCTAAAAATAACTTGATAATAGGTATATCACTAAACATACTATCTCCCTTGGTATTTACACATCATGAAGTACAGGATATTTTTTTTTTTTTTTTAATATTTAATCAAATTTTTAATAACATACATTTGTTTTGGTGAACAGTAGGAAAAAAACTCTTCAGAAAAAAAAAAGAAAAAAATACTATTGAAGAAGAAACTATCGGATAATGGTTCGGTAACAGGTGGGTCTGGGACTGTCTGGTCTGAAACGCGAATGCACCATATCGGATTATGGTTCGTTAACAGGTGGGTCTGGGACTGTCTGGTCTGAAACGCGAATGCACCATATCGGATTATGGTTTGGTAACAGGTGGGTCTGGGACTGTCTGGTCTGAAACGCGAATGCACCATATCGGATTATGGTTCGTTAACAGGTGGGTCTGGGACTGTCTGGTCTGAAACGCGAATGCACCATATCGAATAATGGTTTGGTAACAGGTGGGTCTGGGACTGTCTGGTCTGAAACGCGAATGCACCATATCGGATTATGGTTCGTTAACAGGTGGGTCTGGGACTGTCTGGTCTGAAACGCGAATGCACCATATCGGATTATGAATGAATGAATGAATGAAAAGTTTTGTTCTTATTCCGGGACAGAAGTCCCATAGGAATAATTTTGAAATTACAAAATAATTTTGAATTTTACGTATAAACTTAAAAACTTATAAATGCTATCAGTATCAGTATATAGTGTACAGCTTCAATATAGACTAGGGGTTGGGTAAAACTTGGAGGGATAGAGGGTGGTGGAAGAGTCGGGATTTAAAGGTTTCAAGGTTGGTAGAATGGCGGACAGACAGAGGTAAGGAATTCCATAGCGAGGTGGCACGGGTGACGAATGATTTTTCGAATATTGCTGTTCGGTGGGAAGGAATATAAAGATCGGAAGGACGAGATCGGGTGTTACGGGGGTGAACCGAGGATTTAAATTTAAGAAGTTGAAAAATATAAGAAGGTCTACGGGATTGAATTACTTGGTAAAGGACTGAGCCGAGGAAGTACTGAAGACGATAAAGAGGGAATAGCCAATTTAGCTCCTGGTAGAAATGTGATATGTGGGAGTCTCTGGGGATCCCGAGGATAAAACGAATGAAACAGTTCATGAGGCGTTTGAGTTCTGCCTCGAGATCGCCAGAAATTCCACCGTACACCAAACAACCATAGTCAAACTGGGGGAATAATAGGGAAGTTACGAGGAGTTGACGGGTCTTTGTTGGCAGGAGATGGCGGGAGAGGTTGAGCTGTCTCAGGATAAATATGGACCGACGGGAAATTTGGGAAATATGATTTTTCCAGGAAAGGTTCTGATCAAATATGATCCCAAGATTTTTAACTGATTTACAATATTTTATAGGGATGCTGTTAAGGTAAAGGGCTGGAAAAGGGGAAGTAGAACTTATGAGGGATTGGGAGCCTATAACAATGGCTTTGGATTTGTCTGGATTCAGGGAAAGCTTATTAGCTGCAGCCCAAGCATTGATGTTGTTAAGATCTACTTGCAGCTTGTCTACAGCATCTCGTAGCAAAGAGAGCTTAAAGGTTAGGTAGATTTGGGTATCGTCAGCGTAAAGATGAAACTTGGAATGAACTATGGAACGAGGAAGATCATTGATGTAAACAGAAAATAGAGTTGGGGATAACGAGGAGCCCTGCGGTACACCACGGGAAAGAGGAAGAGGGCTAGAAGGATTGCTGACGGGGATGACCACGTATTGGGATCGATTGGATAGAAAGGATTGGAACCAGCTAATGGCACTGTTGGAAAAGGAAAGAGATTGGAGTTTGGTGAGGAGGATTTGATGGTCTACGGTATCAAATGCTTTTGAAAAATCTAGGAGAACTAGAATAGTGAGCTGATGGTTATCTATGGCAGTTTGAATGTCATGGGTGATTTTTATGAGCGCTGATTGAGTGGAGTATGACGGACGGAAGCCAGACTGGAGAGGGTTAAGGAGATTATTTTGTTCAAGGTGGTTGGATACTTGAGATTGGACCAGGCGCTCTAAAGGTTTGGAAAGATTGGATAGAAGGGAGATAGGACGGAAATCCTTCGGAGAGCAGGGGTTTGATATTTTGTTAAGAGGGCGAACCAACGCTGTTTTCCATTGAGAAGGAAAAGTCGAGTTTGGAGGGAATAGTTGTATATGTGAAGAAGGGTAGGAAGGATTGCGGGTAAGCAGGCCTTAATCAGTTTAACGGGAACAGAGTCTGGACCGTAGTCATTGGTTCGGGATTGAAGGACCGCGGTTAGAAGATCTTCTGGGGTAATATAGGAGAAGTAGAAGTTGTTGGAATTAAAAGGTAGTGTGGAAGGTATAGGAGGACTGGATAGGACTGAGGGAGAAGATACAAAGTGAGCATTAAGAACATCAGGGGATAATAAGATAGAGCAAGGACGGTTAGTTTTGCAAAGGGAAAGTTTACGAAGGATTGACCATTTTGTTTTAGAGTCAGGAGCATAGGATAGGGATTGATGGACGTAGAGGGACTTAGCTCGACGGATGGAGGATTGGGTGAGGTTACGCAAGTATTTGTAGGAGGAGTAATCTTGAGGAAGACGGGTCCGTCTAAATTTTCTACTCGCTGCTTCTCTTCTTTTTATTAATGATTTGAGCTCGTTTGTAAGCCAGGGAGCAGGAGGACGGTTGAACCGGCGGGTTTGAAGAGGAGCATGGGAATCTAAAAGGGAGTGGAGGTGATGAGTTAAGGAGTTAACCATGTCATCTATGGAGTCAGAGAAATAAATGGAATCGTAAGGAAAGTTTTCTAAATCAGGTTCTAATTGTTCAAAGGCCAGAGAATTAAGGTTACGAAACGTAAAGAATTTGTTTGTGATAGTATGGATAGGTAAATCAAAAGTAATTTGAATAAGATCATGAGAAGAAAGGAAGGGCACAGGGTGTTGAGATGAGGCGAGGAGTTTATCCTGGGAGTCGAGGATAAAGAGATCAAGCCAAGTATCAGAGGACTGGGAGTGATGGGTAGGTGAATAGGGAACCACAAAAAGATTAAGTGAAAAGAATAGTTCAGAAAGGTAGGTAACGTCAGGGGATTCGACAAGAAGATTGGTATTGAAGTCACTAGCAAGAATTACATGGGAATAACAGGGGACTAACTGATAAAGGAAGGTTTCAAAAGATTGGTCATATGGCACACGGGGAGGACGATATACAACGGAAAAGAGGAGAGGTGAAGTAGACGTTGATATCTCGGCAAAAATATACTCCAGGTGAGGAAGATCAGACGGAGGTGAAAGAAAAAGGATTCTAGACTTTAAACTATCATGAACAAAGAGGCCCACACCTCCTCCTGTTCTGTCTTCTCTGTCATGACGTAAGAGGGTATAGTTGGGAAGGGAAACTCGAGAGGAAGGGATAAAAGGTTTGAGCCAGGTTTCCGTAACAGCTATAATATGATGAAAATTTTCGTTAAAATACAGGAGGAATTCATCATAGTGTGCAAGAAGGGATTGGGCGTTAACGTGACAGGATATCAGGATATTAGTCATGACGGGGATTTATGGAAAACTAAACTCAGGAAGAAGTTGTTGGGTGTGGAACTGATGGAAGAAAAAAAGGAAGTGGATGGAACATACAATATACAAATACTAATTACATTCGAATAATAATAAAAACCAAAAACTAAATATTTACCAAAATAGCAATAATTAAAATCAAAATAATAATACTGACCAGTATAAAATAAGTAACAAAAATATCTGGATACTAAGTGAAAATTACCTCTGGCAGATGAACAAATATAATTTCTAATTATATAGCATATAAAAGTCCTTAATAAAAATATAAATATTAAATTTGTTTTAATGAAAAATAAAAGGCTCTGTTAGGGGAAGAGATGAGGAGACTGATAAAGTTGCGTCAAGGAAATACATCAAGATCTTCGGAACTGTTAACAATAACAACCGGATGACCATCACTTCGACGGCACTTGACTCGACCACCGCTAAACCAGAGGTACTTGATCTTGTCTGCAGATTTCTTCTGTCTGGCCAACCAATAAGGGTGTTTATATGTAGGAGTCATCGCTTCGCCGATGTAGATTTTGTTGGAGTCGATGTCCGTCGAACCTAAGTGTCGGGTAGAAAAGTCTCTCTTTACTTTTCTCAGGCGGATAACCTCCTCAGTCAGGGATTGGCGGACAAATTGGGCTATGATTGGGCCTGGTGTTTCTTCTTGTCTCGATCTGAGTCTAAATACATGGTCCAGGTCTTCGGATTATGGTTCGTTAACAGGTGGGTCTGGGACTGTCTGGTCTGAAACGCGAATGCACCATATCGGATTATGGTTCGGTAACAGGCGGGTCTGGGACTGTCTGGTCTGAAACGCGAATGCACCATATCGGATTATGGTTCGGTAACAGGTGGGTCTGGGACTGTCTGGTCTGAAACGCGAATGCACCATATCGGATTATGGTTCGGTAACAGGTGGGTCTGGGACTGTCTGGTCTGATACGCGAATGCACCATATCGGATTATGGTTAGGTAACAGGTGGGTCTGGGACTGTCTGGTCTGAAACGCGAATGCACCATATCGGATTATGGTTCGGTAACAGGTGGGTCTGGGACTGTCTGGTCTGAAACGCGAATGCACCATATCGGATTATGGTTCGGTAACAGGTGGGTCTGGGACTGTCTGGTCTGAAACGCGAATGCACCATATCGGATTATGGTTCGGTAACAGGTGGGTCTGGGACTGTCTGGTCTGAAACGCGAATGCACCATATCGGATTATGGTTCGGTAACAGGTGGGTCTGGGACTGTCTGGTCTGAAACGCGAATGCACCATATCAGTGCAGCACCGGTAGCATTCGTGAAAATATTTTGTTGTGACTAGTACTAGATGGAAATGAAGGAACGGAAACGTGACGTCACTGGAGTGTGGGAATATTCATTAAATATTTATACGAATGAACATTGAAAAACACAAAAATATTTTCTTGAAACAAATTATTTTGTAAAAATACTTTTATGCATTTGGTACGGTATTTGTTTCTTCTTGACTTGAACAGGTGTTAGTATATTCGGCCAGATTGTATCGATGTATCCGTTCGGTTAAAAACAAAAAAAAAAGAAGATTTTTTTTTTTATTTCTTTATTTTTTTTTTTTATTTTTTTTTTTTTACGCCATTTCGACAACTAGGCCATTAGCACCAAAATCTAGGGTGCAGCGAGGAATTTTCCCAACGAACCGTGGGATGAGAAAATTCCTGCGGTGGGGATCGAACCCACCATCTACCGCTAATGAATCTAAGGCCCCAGCCACTAGACCACGAGAGACCCCCCAAATATTATTATTATATTAAATTCTTCCAGAAATTTTGATCCGTAACAGAAACTTCTGACATTGTATAAACAAGAAATAATTAAAATATTCAGAACGTTTAATGAAACATTAAACAATCGTCCGCGCCATACCTCAGTAAATCTACAATCCTTGAGTTCTATATCAACTTAATTCATAATGTAAACACTTTAAATTTATGATCATCCCTAAAAAATAATATTTGAGAATCCTTTCTTTGAAAAAAAAAATGATATTAAGCATAAAAATTCTACAAGCTTGCTCCGATTCTGATTTTCCGCCTGACCATTCTAATTTTTTACAAATAAGCGTGTCTGTCACGCAGAAGCAATGGTTGGTAGTGTATGCTACATTCTTAAATACTATTCGTGAAACAAACTACATAAATGCAAAAGTCCGACTCGTAGGAACTGCGTCATCTTAGCGCGGTTACGTACATCTCGAAGAAATGGAATAGATTAGCATCACAAATCACAGGAAACTGACAGCCACTGCCATCATGATTACCACAGCCACTCCAAACTTATTACCAATACCTTTCACCGTTTGTTAGCTTATTTGACTACAATACTAATATTACTGATAAATGCAATTTAAAACTAGAAACTGCAAATTAAAAAGTGAGATAAAGAAAGAGAAAAACCATTTCAAAACAACAGAACAAACACTTTTTAAGTTTTAAGCGCTTATATCTCTCATTGACGTTGTCCCATCGAATATTGCTTCAGAACATTTTTGTAGAGAATTTAGTAAGCATTCGAATGGTCACTTTCCACTTACCACGATTTCCCAACCGTTATCGAGATATTTACGAAAAATGTATGGAGATCCGAAAACCTTTTACGTCTATTAAAAACCTATTTTTTTTCGCATACTTCCTTAACTCCAAATATAACCAAAATTTAATCATCTTAGTTAGGATTAATTTCCAAGATGTAGAAAATATTTCAATTGAATCCCGCGATTCTGAGTAGTCGCAAAAAAATAATGACTTACAAAAACATTGGTTCCACTTTTCTCAGAAACGGTTACAGATATCGCCTTAAAAATGGTTTCATTCGTTCTCTTATGTTAACAAACCTATAAAACAAGTACCTGCAAGCATATAAACTCAAAAACGTAAGCGTTACGATTTTTTTTTGCGCGAATTTCGCCCCTAACACTATCTTCTAGTCGGCGGATTCTGCTGCTTAACGAACTTGACCTTTCAAATTAGACAGATTTTTGTGCCAAATTTCATCAAAATCGGACCATTTTTGAGCCGTCAGGAGCGCGAACAGACAAGCATATATATATAAATATATACATGTATATATATATATATATATATATATATATATATATATATATACAAATTTTAGCCACCTATATTTTCGTGATCTATAGGGTCTGAACCGTGACATTTTCTAGTCGGCACTTCCGGATTGCGTCATGAGTTCAACCTCATAAGCGGGTTCTCCCTATGGAGATAGGGAGTAACCGCGCTAAAACGAGCATTAATAGTTTCGGTATTTTACATTTTCTAATGACGTACTGGAACTAATATCAATATTTATTTAATTTCGTTCAGGGGTAAACACCAACTTTTCAATGTATCGATTTCGTCGTGCCACCAAACCAAAGGCATTGGTTGTGACAGCTGCCACCAGAGCCCCGAAATATCTGTTTCCGGTCAACCCTTTTGGTCATTTACACCATACTTTTTTAGCACTTTCCTCCGAAGGAAAGTAGCTATTGAGGTTGGAGTCATGACGGAATTTTTGAAAAATTTCTTCAAATCTTTATCGATCCTACCTAGTAGACACCGAAAATGACCCCCGTTAAAATTTATATATATATATATATATATATATATATATATATATGTGTGTGTGTGTCTGTTAACACGATAGCGGCCAGAGTTTTTGTTTTTTCGTAACGAAACTTGGTTTATAGCATTCAATTAGCAAACGATTGAACGAGTTCGTTAACCACCAATGTCGGTCCACCGGAAGGGGGGGGGTTTACCCCGAACCCAAAACACTAATTTGACTATGTCAGCCGCAATATTTGTTATATTTCAACGAAACGTGGTATTCGTAGTGGTAATATAGAGAGAAAAGTGAGAAATAAAAATTAACTAAATCGGTTCATTAGGAGGGGGGGTTTACTCCGGACCCACAATACCAATTCGCCACTACCAGCCGTGTTTTTTGGTATATTTCGACGAAACTCGGTATTCGTAGTGGTAATCTACAGGTAAGTATGTGATGTAACAGTAAACTAAATCGGTTCATTTGAAGGGGGGTTTACTCCGGACCCAAATTCCTAATATACTCATACCGGTCGTAATTTCTGCTATATTGTAACGAAACGCGGTATACTTCGTGGGCAACTCATGAGAAAGAAGTGTTGTAAAAATGAGCTGAATCGGTCAATCGGAAAGTGGGGGTTTAATTTGTAATATATTTCATTAGAAAAGCCCGCCAGACGTAGGTTCACAAAGCCGCCGCAAGGAGCGCTTTCTACCACTAGAGTGACTGTATCCTGTTCCTGCGTTAGATCAAAATACGATAATATGAGGTTTTTTGTATTTATTACGTAGTATAATAGGTACCATGTGTAAACATAACTCTGGAAGCAAATTAATAATTGAACAGTTACTCATTACAAATTTAAAAGAGAACTATTTATGTTTTTATTTTATTTATGTAAGATATTTTAAGCAAATTGTTCTGGAAAGCAGTCTACACTACCCAAATTCTAAGGAAAGTGCTTAGTTATGCAGCTCCTGCGTGACGGACTTTTTATGGTATAAGTTATCAATGATTATTCACCTAAATATACAAAAATATGCGAATTAATAGTTTAATACAACAGAATTATCACAAAAAAACTACAAAACGAACATCAGAGTTCAGCTCTGAAACCAACAATGGCGACCCTGTGATAAATGACAACTTTCTGTAGGAACAAACTGTGGAATTCTAATGAGGAAAAGGCAAAAATCTGTTCTACCTATCCGGAATCCCAATCCAGATGGCGATCCTTTCCAATCATTAGAAATAATGAGTGCCTTCGATGAACCTCTTCCTCATTCCCCTCTTCCAAAGTTATTAAGTCCTGCTGATACAAAATACATTATTGGCCATCTCCCACGCAATAAATCCCCAGGTCAAGACCTAATAAACATCCTTTGCCAATTTCCACTGAAACGCTTAAAGTCCCTTAACTTATTTTTCACATTGTCCTTTCTACAACCCAATTATCCTAAATTATCTTGAAGAACTCCTCAATTATCCAGATCCACAAACCCAATAACTAAATATTCTTGTAACCTCTTATCATCCAATCAGTCTTCTACAAATAATTTCCATAATATTTGAGAAAGTCCTTTACGATCGTCTCCTATATATTGTATTCATCCATAATGTAATCCCAAATCAACAGTTCGATTTTTCAAAACATTTTACTACTAATTTTACTACTAATCGCCGTAACAAAATAAAAAATAAAATTCGCAATTTCCTGACTTTGGCTACCAAATGATAATGTAAGCTGATATTGCAATTTTTCTCGACAATATAACGATTCCAATCATAGCTAAAACAGTAATTTAATTATTAAAACTCCCGTCTCATCTAATTTTTTACCATATATTACGGTTTAAGATGCTCTGTTAATCCATGGAGAATATGAAAATTAATTTACCATAAAATGGGCACCCAGCTGTAAGGCCAGGGTTGTCTATAAGTGTTATAGGCTTGAAGGGCTTGAAATTTAACAACTCTGCCAAGAAGAAAAGAAGGTGTTCTGCAAGAAGTTATAAACATATATATAACATACTCTTGAAAACATAAGCTTTAAATACAGTAAAATATATGAAACATTATAACAGGAATATAAGGTGCAATAGACTCTAGAGTATAAGCTTCAATAGAGCTGCAATTTGTAAGAGAGTATGGCCCTAATAAGAGCCGTTCGAACTTCACCGTCTGACTCATAACTCGACAATGCCATAATACACCAACCGTCTAGGGCAGTAGTGGTAGTACGGTAAGGCTTAAGGGTGAGGAGATACTTCATAATCACCGCCAGGGCAAAATTATTTAGCTTTTGCTTTCTTCTCCGTGTTCATTCTTTTTCCATTTATTTCCTGAATCTACTTTGTGTTCATCATCGATTTATTCCAACTCAGAAGTTATAAACCATTCAAGAATCGTAGTCATTCACCTTCCTATATATATATATATGTTTATTTAAAATACAGTTTGGGCCTATTGAATTGGGATTTCTGTCTTACCCGGGCTCTTTGCAAACTTCGGATCCCTCTCAAGGGTCTTAATTGTGTTTTACCAGTTGATGAGTACACAGAGATAATGTTCCGTAGATACCTCGGATGCTGAGATATTTGACATAATTTAAAAAAAAAGTTTTTTAAGACTATTGTCGACTAGTTAATACTCCAGGATAATGGTAAAGAAAATGGTAAGGGGAAAGTTTAAAATAATGAAATAACGAAAGCAAAATAAGTCTTTAATAACAGACTAAAAATGTTTTTTTCTTTTTAATTAAAAGAAAACAACAAGACAGAATTAACCCACTTCAAAGGGACTGGGTATCAGAGAAAAATCCCAATCAATACGCTCAAACGGCTTATTTAATGGACTTCTGTGGTTACAAGGGCGGATACTGTATACAAAGCTTATTACTTTGCTTATAGATATCGCAAAATGCTTTCACAGCGGTGGCTTTCCATCCTAAAGTGAAGAAGTGGCTTGTCTTCAAAGTGGCTATCAATCTCCAATGGATTAAATTGTTAATAGCAGTTCAATTTGCGCCTTGATTTTTATCCAATAAACTTTATCCAAGACAACTTCAGGAGCATTATATTAAATTCTTTGCGAATTTAACGTTTTCTCACAAAAAGACTGGCTTTTATTAGCTTACGAAATCTCATCTAATATATAAAATTCTCGTGTCACAGTTTTCGTTGCCATACTCCTCCGAAACGGCTTGACCGATTTTGATGAAATTTTTTGTGCTTATCCGGTATCTATGAGAATCGGCCAACATCTATTTTTCATCCCCCTAAATGTTAGGGGTAGTCCACCCCTAAATTTTTTTTTTTATTTTTTAGACAAAATTTTTAATTTCTATTTTTTTATGATACAACATACAAAAATACATACAATCCTCAATTTTCACCCTTCTACGATCAACCCTTATTTTTTAATAGCCAGTAAACAGCACGGAGTAGGGATGAGAACGAAGCCGGTCTCCTTTCTTTCTCACTCCCTACACAGTTGTCGGCCATCATTATTGTTTATGCATCAAGTGTAGTAGTAACGTTGACAATTAGTATTTTGCTATCTCAGTGTAACTCTCATATTAACTTTTAATCATTCCTATTTTATCAATAATAATTAAATTATCAATTTTGAGTGTATTTTGCACGATTAGTTAATCAAATGATTTTATAACCTCAAAAGTACTCAACACGTGACACGAGCTTCCAATAACAACGGATTTTGTGTTGTAAGTATACTTTTTTTTTTTTATATCGAAAATGTTGTTGATCTTATAAAAATGTAATTTTAATTTAATTTTATTAAAAAAATGTAATTAAACAATTAAGATTTCCATAGTTTACAAAAAATCAATCATTATGAATCTTTATTTTGAAATATCAATGGAAATATTGGTTGTATGAAAAAATTATAAGAGACAATGTTTTCATAAAATTTAATTTTTTACTTTTGTTTGAAAAATTTTTCAAACAATTTTTCATCGTTCACAGCGCTCCATGCTTATTTCACGCATATACCACATTCTTACATACATACAATATACACATTCTAACATACATACATACTTACAATAAGTAAGCTATTTTTTGTCTACACTAGAAATTACTAGGAAATTATTTATATGGCAAAACAACGTTTGCCGGGTCAGCTAGTATAACTATGAAATACTAGCGATTCGTAAAAAATACTCAAGTTGTAAGAGATAATATTGTACCGCTTAAGTGGAATGACCAAGACCTCTCATTCGTTCGCCTATTCCATGGGTGGCTTATGCAGTACATCTTAAGAAAATCACATAGAAGCTTCTTCCGTGAGAATTTGGAAAACTAACAAGAAATTCCATTATGCTGGAGTATTAGTTGCTTGAAATAATACTACATTACAGAATTAATTGCATAAACGCTAAACGGACAATTGGCATACTATCGTGGTTACAATTATTACAAAAATAAGTGCATGGATCTGGCGACAAACCAAATTAAACTTTCCTTCCTTTAGCCCTGGATTGAAACAATGGGGTGAAAATACCCCACACTTTGTTCAATAGCTTGTTGTTTAATTTCTGAAAATCACAGACATCCCACCTTCTTCCCAAATAATCGGAAGAGCATTATCTGGTATAAAATCACAGACACTCCCACCTTCTTCCCAAATAATCGGAAGAGCATTATCTGGTATAAAATCACAGACACTCCCACCTTCTTCCCAAATAATCGGAAGAGCATTATCTGGTATAAAATCACAGACACTCCCACCTTCTTCCCAAATAATCGGAAGAGCATTATCTGGTATAAAATCACAGACACTCCCACCTTCTTCCCAAATAATCGGAAGAGCATTATCTGGTATAAAATCACAGACACTCCCACCTTCTTCCCAAATAATCGGAAGAGCATTATCCATTATCTGGTATAAAATCACAGACACTCCCACCTTCTTCCCAAATAATCGGAAGAGCATTATCCATTATCTGGAATAAAATCACAGACACTCCCACCTTCTACCCAAATAATCGGAAGAGCATTATCTGGTATAAACTAATATGAACAAAGCCAGTTGTCTGCTAATCGCTGCAGGAGAAGGTCGCGAGTTGTGTATGGGGTATTTTTTACCCCATCTGATATATCTTGACGGGTCGATCGCTTTTATTTTACGACTTTTGACAAAATGGTCTGGAAACTGTCCAGAAAAGATTTTCTCTTTGATTTGGGCTACCAAATGGCGAAAGCTCAGGTGGCAGTTAGTGCCCAACTGGAGAACATACCAAAACCACTGAAGATACTGATACCTGTTGTTTTGGGAGATGAATCAACTCCTGATGGACCTTCAACATCTTTCGTTACCTTGGACCAACCCTTGAGATGTTCATTTTGTGACAAAAAGGATTACAGGAAGATGAAAACGCCATGCTCTGTGTGTAGAAGAGCGATGTGCCGCCATTACCGATCACCCAAATGTGTTACATGTAACGAGTCTCAATAAGACAGAACATTGTTTTTTCATAAAGTTCCTATTTTTTATGACTTTTGATCATTCTAGTTTATTGTCTGTAAAAAATATTTTCAGGTAAAGATGGAATGGTTGGGATTCGGCTAAATAAACCTCAATATGATTTTGTTTTAAAGAAATCTATATTTCGGACGTTTCGGCTACTCATTGGTAGCCTTCGTCAGCTAAAATTACGAAAAAAGAAATTAATACAGAAACAAAAAAAAGTTTATAATTGTGATAGGTAACAGAACTATAAATACAATTAACTTATAAAAAAACATATCGTCTTAAATTCTTAGAATGAGTAGAATGAAAAAGTAAATAGGTACAATAATTGATTTTAATAGTAATTAGTAACATTAATTGATTTTACAAAGAAATAAGAATCTACATACCAATGACAAATATAGTAGCTAATAGTAACATTAATTAATTTTACAAAGAAATAAGATACTACATACCTATGGAAATGTCGAGCGGCAGAGGAAGAGCAAGGTTGGCAATTAAGTAACCATTGTGAAAGTGTCTAAGGAAAAAGGAATCTACTGGGGTATATGTAACTGAAAACAGCAGGCGGTGGGAGAAAGGTCGGTAAGGATCTAAAGGCATGTTTATGACATTTTATGACAGGAAAGGAGAAAAAGGTGTTAATGGAAGGATACCCAAGGGGCATGGGAAAAATCTAGGTGGGAGGTCGAGAGAGTATTTGGAAATATTAGCGTACATAGGCGAAATGCCTTGTTTGTCAGTTTTGTAGTTTATATTGTTTAAGTTTATGTGTACACATTCCGAGATCACTAGTCTTTTTTTGTTTCGTTGTGTAGAAAGAATTTTTGTGTCGTCGAAGTTAAAAGTATGTTTTTGCGTAATAGCGTGTTTAGCAAGTGCAGATTTACCTATTTCTTTATTAGTGATGGTTCGTTTATGTTGTGTAAGACGTGAGTTAAGTGACATAATTTCTTTTTTTGTTCTTTTAAGTGACATAATTTCTTTTTTTTTTTGTCATTTTAGCTGACGAAGGCTACCAATGAGTAGCCGAAACGTCCGAAATATAGATTTTTTTAAAACAAAATCATATTGAGGTTTATTTAGCCGAATCCCAACCATTCCATCTTTACTTATCACCTCGACGGCTAACTATCTAATCATCATGAAAATATTTTCAGTTTAGTAATATTTCTTTAGGATAATTATTTGGTGTATATATAATGTTGAGTTATAGCATTTCCTAGCTGTTTTTTGAATGTAAATAAAAATTGTAAAGATTTATAAGTGTTTGAATTTATTTCTTGATTTTCCTTTTCTGTGCATTGCTCTTGTATAAAAAAGCAAAAGAAATGTATGGGGTAAAATTTACCGTAGATGTCAATGGCAGCGTCAATCCAGGGTTCATGTAGTTTGCCTAAATAAATATTAAGCTTTTACTACGTTCATGATGTTCTTAACTCTTCTGTTGGAATTTGTAGAAAATAATTATGTATTAAAGACGAACAAGAACGGACACCGGAGTTTGTGAAGTTGAGTGTTTAAGGAAGGCGGGTATGTGCAACAGGTGTGAGGGACAGGACTTGGTAGGGCGGAAGTGGATTTGGGTCTTGGGTGTAATGAAGCTGTAAGCATAGGAAGGGGCTGAGGGTTGGGCTGGAGAATTGAGTGGAGTAACGAAGTTAGGGAGAGGATGGAGGTGGCTTAAGTCGGTATGGTTCCCGGAGGATGCGGGGAACACAAGCAGGTAACATTTTACTGGTTACCTAGCCATTAGGGACTTGGGGGAAATTCAGTTGTAAACGCTCAGGAAAAACTCGCTGGAGAACAAATAAAATAAAGTCCGACTAGCAGGAACTGCGATATCTTAGCGCGGTTCCGTTCATATCCCTAATGTCATTTGGAAAGACTGAAATAGAAATACATATAATTTTGGTTCGACCTATATTGAAAAATTTTATGACCATTGACAAAGGGCCAGCGTACCCTTTTACCTAGAACATCCCACAGCACGGTTGGCCAGACCCCACTGCTACAGATATGAAATTCTTCTTTCATAGTCCAATGTATTCAAAAACATCAAAATGTTTCCAATTTTCTTGACTTTATCTACTATAATACTAATTCTAAAAACTAATGGATTTTAAAACAAAAAACAACCAATTAAAAAGTGATCTCAACAATTACGAAAACCCATGAAAGTTTTAAGCACTTCAGAACATTAATTGTAGATAATTTAGTAAGCTTTCGAATAGTTTCTATCCACTTACCACGATTTCCCAACTGTTTTCGAGATATTTAGGTAAATATGTAAAGTTCCCAAAACTTTTCATGTCTCTTCATAAAATATTTTATTCTAATCCTTCCTTAGCTCCAAACGTAACCAAAATTAATTCATCTTTGTTTATATGAATTTCAAAGGTGCAGAAAATTTTTTAACTGAATCCCATGATTTCAAGTACCCAAACCAAAAACGTATTTCAATACTTTTCTCGAAAAACGTTAAAGCTATCGCCTTAAAACTGGTTTCATTCGTTTTTCTAGGCCAAGAAGCCCATAAAACGAGTACTTGGAAGCATATGAAGTAAGCGCAACGATTTTTTCGCGTGAATTTCATCCAAAAACAATGTTCCGGTGGACGAATTTTGCTGGTTAACAAACTTGACCTTTCAAATTAGACGGACGATTTTTGTACCAAATTTCATCAAAATCGTACCATTTCTCGCTGAGCTAGACCGCGAACAGACAAATATATATATATATATATGTATATATATATATATATATATATATATATATATATATATATATATACCAATTTGAACCACCGTTATTTTTGTTCTCTAGGGGTTCTGACACGTAAAATTTACTAGTCAGCACTTCCTGATTCCTTCATGAGGTCAGCCCTATAAACGGGGTTCCTCCCTATAGAGGGAGGGAGGAACCGCGCTAAAAATAGATAGAGTGCCATTCATGCATGAAGACATCAACAGAATTTTGGAATACTGGGAACTCTTTTACAGACATCATCCCTAAAACGCATCATTTGTTTGACACACTAATGGTTTTTCGGTGTGATTCTCATTGCTACACTTAAATCTTGCTTACAACAGATTGTAGTAAGATATTTAATGAATGAAGGAAGAGTTTGTGAATGGCTACTACAGTTGCTGGGTGTTATGAATGGATAATCCGTCCTAATCCTGGGAGCTGGTTCTACAACTTCTACAAGAAGGCTGCATAGTAAATAATAAAGTAGACAACTTCTTGCTTCAGGAAGATTCGCCATTATTCTCTGATACGGAGTCAGTATAACTCGGTTTTCTCTTTTATATGAGTTTGAAAGATGGCTTCATTTAAATTCATTAATTGTGCTGAAAATTCACTTTATTATAACGGTTGACCAGTTTATTATTTATTTAATAATTTTCTCTGTTCTTATGTGCTAAAAATTGTAATACATTTTAAGTTATTTACCAGCTTTTAATTTATAAATAAAAAATTGTTTCACCATTATTAAAGTAAAATTTTATTGATTGTTAAAATTCAAAATTGTCTGAAAAATAAAACTGTAGTAGAGTAAGAAAGATATAATTTATTCTTATTTTGTAATATATTTGTAATAATTTGTCGAGTAAGTTTATTTTGTAGACTACCTTTTTCCTTTTTCCCCAACCCCGAGTAATCAAGACATATTATAAGGTATGTGGTCTGTCATATAGTGTACATGGCGGTCTCTCCTGTCTCGTCACTCGTTCAGGTATGTGGTCTGTCACATAGTGTACATGGCGGTCTCTCCTGTCTCGTCACTCATTCAGGTATGTGGTCTGTCACATAGTGTTCATGGCGGTCTCTCCTGTCTCGTCACTCATTCAGGTATGTGGTCTGTCACATAGTGTACATGGCGGTCTCTCCTGTCTCGTCACTCATTCAGGTATGTGGTCTGTCACATAGTGTACATGGCGGTCTCTCCTGTCTCGTCACACGTTCAGGTATGTGGTCTGTCACATAGTGTACATGGCGGTCTCTCCTGTCTCGTCACTCGTTCAGGTATGTGGTCTGTCACATAGTGTACATGGCGGTCTCTCCTGTCTCGTCACTCGTTCAGGTATGTGGTCTGTCACATAGTGTACATGGCGGTCTCTCCTGTCTCGTCACTCATTCAGGTATGTGGTCTGTCACATAGTGTACATGGCGGTCTCTCCTGTCTCGTCACTCATTCAGGTATGTGGTCTGTCACATAGTGTACATGGCGGTCTCTCCTGTCTCGTCACTCATTCAGGTATGTGGTCTGTCACATAGTGTACATGGCGGTCTCTCCTGTCTCGTCACTCATTCAGATACCCTCCACGTCCGATGCTCAGTGGTGTCTGAGTGGAAAAAAATCAGCGCTGATTTAGATTATTTAGTTTGTGATTTTCACACTATATTAGCTACAGAATCTAGGAGCAACATACTTTTTCCCCCTGTTTTAAAGTTATTCCCATTAACTTAGGCCCAAAGACAGAATAATGAAAGTTTGACCAAATTACACACTACAACAAATAATTAATATATAATTTCAAAAGAGAGAGAAAAAAATTATCATTTTTCCCCTGCTCTACGATGGTCAACTAAGCCTTATGTGCTAAAAATTGTAATATATTTTAAGTTATTTACCAGCTTTTAATTTATAAATAAAAAATTGTTTCACCATTATTAAAGTAAAATTTTATTGATTGTTAAAATTCAAAATTGTCTGAAAAATAAAACTGTAGTAGAGTAAGAAAGATATAATTTATTCTTATTTTGTAATATATTTGTAATAATTTGTCGAGTAAGTTTATTTTGTAGACTACCTTTTTCCTTTTTCCCCAACCCCGAGTAATCAAGACATATTATAAGGTATGTGGTCTGTCATATAGTGTACATGGCGGTCTCTCCTGTCTCGTCACTCGTTCAGGTATGTGGTCTGTCACATAGTGTACATGGCGGTCTCTCCTGTCTCGTCACTCATTCAGGTATGTGGTCTGTCACATAGTGTTCATGGCGGTCTCTCCTGTCTCGTCACTCATTCAGGTATGTGGTCTGTCACATAGTGTACATGGCGGTCTCTCCTGTCTCGTCACTCATTCAGGTATGTGGTCTGTCACATAGTGTACATGGCGGTCTCTCCTGTCTCGTCACACGTTCAGGTATGTGGTCTGTCACATAGTGTACATGGCGGTCTCTCCTGTCTCGTCACTCGTTCAGGAATGTGGTCTGTCACATAGTGTACATGGCGGTCTCTCCTGTCTCGTCACTCATTCAGGTATGTGGTCTGTCACATAGTGTACATGGCGGTCTCTCCTGTCTCGTCACTCGTTCAGGTATGTGGTCTGTCACATAGTGTACATGGCGGTCTCTCCTGTCTCGTCACTCATTCAGGTATGTGGTCTGTCACATAGTGTACATGGCGGTCTCTCCTGTCTCGTCACTCATTCATATGTGGTCTGTCACATAGTATACATGGCGGTCTCTCCTGTCTCGTCACTCATTCAGGTATGTGGTCTGCCACATAGTGTACATGGCGGTCTCTCCTGTCTCGTCACTCATTCAGGTATGTGGTCTGTCACATAGTGTACATGGCGGTCTCTCCTGTCTCGTCACTCGTTCAGGTATGTGGTCTGTCACATAGTGTACATGGCGGTCTCTCCTGTCTCGTCACTCATTCAGGTATGTGGTCTGTCACATAGTGTACATGGCGGTCTCTCCTGTCTCGTCACTCATTCAGGTATGTGGTCTGTCACATAGTGTACATGGCGGTCTCTCCTGTCTCGTCACTCATTCAGGTATGTGGTCTGTCACATAGTGTACATGGCGGTCTCTCCTGTCTCGTCACTCATTCAGATACCCTCCACGTCCGATGCTCAGTGGTGTCTGAGTGGAAAAAAATCAGCGCTGATTTAGATTATTTAGTTTGTGATTTTCACACTATATTAGCTACAGAATCTAGGAGCAACATACTTTTTCCCCCTGTTTTAAAGTTATTCCCATTAACTTAGGCCCAAAGACAGAATAATGAAAGTTTGACCAAATTACACACTACAACAAATAATTAATATATAATTTCAAAAGAGAGAGAAAAAAATTATCATTTTTCCCCTGCTCTACGATGGTCAACTAAGCCATATATCAGTCAAACTGGCCAAAACAAAAATTAGAGCACATTACAACGTTATAAGATACGAATTTTATGTAAGCATTTAGAACAGCTGTGATTACCAATAAAGCTCCGTCTTCCTCCAAGATGCGATCGGTCACATATCAAAGTAGACATGTTCAAATAAAGAATAGAATCGTCTTAAAAAATAGAAATAAAAAATCGACTGCTTTTTGCTTACACCGGAATGAAAGGAAAGGATTAGAGAACGCATTTTTTTGTTACACTAGCAAGTTTAACCAAATTGATCAGATAATACATGTCTCCACGTCAAAACACTTTTAATTCGAGTTTATTCTAGGTGCTCAAGTTTTTTAGTCATGAGCTCTCAAGAGTTAAAATGAAATACCGCCATTTGTGTGACTGCGTGTAGGGTGGTGTAAACTTCGACGTATTCCTTCAACAAAATCACTCTGAATTAATTTAAATATACACTCAAAATACACTTGTTTTGATGAGTTCGACCTATTACGAAAATCTCAAAAAACGTTAACGCCACAATAGGCTTTAATTTTTCAATTAGCTCTTCAATTTACATCAAAATTTCAATGAGTTTGATGTATTTTTTTTTTTTTTTTTGTTCTGAGTCGAATGAGACCAGCCTCAGGTTTTTTAGTTAATCCGTTTTCGAGATATTGAATTTTATCCGCTTTTTGACCATTCGGAACGACGTTGCTTAACTTTGTTGATCAACGCAAAACCAGTGCACTCAACGTGGCTATGGCCGTTGGAAAGAGGAAATAATAATTCTGATCAAACCCATCATCTACCGCATCAGAACCGAAGGTGTTAGCCACTAGACCAAGTTTTTTTTTAAACATCCGAAATATAAATTTCATTCAAAATCTGAGGTTCCATTGATAAGTCTTATTTTCTTATAACTTTTAACTCAGTTGCTCGGAGCAAACCGAGTTAAAAGTTATAAGAAAAAATTTCTTATGATTTAATTATTAACGTGGAAAATATTTGGGTCATAGGTTGTTCATAAAATATTGTTTCAATGACTTTTGTATTATTGTACAATTTTTTTCAAATGTTCTGCTATTATTTGAAGCGATTATTGAAAACGAACTTGTAGATAATTAACAGAATAGACGAGTATTCTTAGTAATTGTTGGTGATCATGTTTGCTGTTGTATTATCGAGTGACCCGCCAATTTGTGATATTCTACTGTGATGTTTCATTCATAAGTATTATTTTCTTATTACTTTTAACTCGGTTGCTTAAAAGTTTTTTTTAATGATTTAATTATTAACGTGAAAAATATTTGGGTCATAGGTTGCTCATAAAATATTGCTTCAATGTTTTTTTTACTATTGAAAATTTTTTTTTCAAATGATCTGCTGTTATTTCAAGAGATCATTGAAAACGAACTTGTTGATAATTAACACAATAGACCTGCCAGTTTGTGATATTCTACTGTGACGTTTCATTCATAAGTATTTTTTTCTTATTACTTACAACTCGGTTGCTTAAAAGGTTTTTTTATGATTTAATTATTAACGTGAAAAAAGTTTGGGTCATAGGTTATTCATAAAACATTGCTTCAATGATTTTTTTTATTATTGAACAATTTTTTTTTCTCTAATTTTCTGCTGTTATTTCAAGATATTATTGAAAACGAACATGTTGCTAATTAGCAGAATAGAGGAGTATCCTTAGTAATTGTTGTTGAAACATGTTTGCCATTGTATGATCTAGTAACCTGCCAGTTTGCTCTCCTTCCGGCTGACTGGCTTCTAGAACTGAGGCCCTCCTTCTGAACCCTTCCAGGAACACACACACTAATGATGCCAGTCCTTTACGGGTCTCTCCAATTATTCTCGGACATGGTCTCATTACTATCCTCTAATTATTATCGTGACGTTAACCATTAAACCGTCCGTATAACATTTTGAACTTGAACTTCATGTGCGAGAGCAACGCTATTGGAAAATCCGTAATTATTAAGTCCAGAGCGATGGATCGCCTCAGTATTATTTCTTCCAATTAGAAACTTCTCACACCCCTCAAAAAACGAGAAAAAAGTTTGAAAATTATACTTACAAAAAGTCTTGTTTAGGTAGAAGGTCAAAGAATAAAAATTAAAATTAACATAGCAATCAATTTAATTAGAAATGGCATAAAATGTTTAATAACAATCAAACAATACTTTAAAAAGTGTCGGTAATTAAGATAGTAATCGGCGCTTGCTAACCATTTTATACAAATGAATGTATTTTCGAATTCCTAAATATAAAGAGCATACAAAATATCGTCGACACAAATGCAAAGTTTCGAATGTGAAGAAACGTATTTCTCATTTTCAATTTTTCTGATTGCTGTTGGACTGATATACGTCGTGGCAAACTTAAATCAATTATGGCAAAAATTATCAATTACAGAAAATCAAACTAACGAATGTGCATTATGTATAATTAAAATATATCATAGGATAAAATATATATAGAGTCATTTTTAAGGTACTAAACCACTTTTCACATTCGATACTTTGCATTTGTATCAACGATATACACGTCTAAAAAAAACAGAAAAACGATGAAAAATGTTGATAATAAGAAAACAAAAACAAAATATTGAAGAAATATACTTTTTAAACTGTGCACTAACCCATAATTCTCTAAAATCTGCACATACCCACTTGTGAAACACGAAATATAACAATGAACATAGAACATAGAACATAGTATATATATATATATATATATATACACATGAAGGATTCGAGAAGGGGGTTGGGATTCGGTCTTGCGTTCAATAAAATTACATTTTATAAATAAAATGTGTTATATTTTGCCGACGTTTCGGCTTAGCATTCTAGCCTTCTTCAGGGGGGGGGGGGATCAGGGAAAACGGTTTTATGCCTTAGGTGCTATATATCAAAGAAAAATAAATATGTATCTATAATTATTATTATTTCATATAAATCTACACAAATTACTGTTAATATTGTCATGTTACATAATGATATATATTTAGGTATAATCATGGTGCACATCAAGCTTTATTTAATAGTATATATGATGTATTTTTATTTTATGACATGTACCAAGTTATATATTACTTTATTTACAACGGTTTATATCATGGTTTATATTTTGCGCAGTAAACGATGGTATATACTCTAATACAAATTGTATTTATTTCACAATAAAAACTATCAAGAATAACTCCAATCTCTTCAGTATTCAGAGCCATGATATTTTTTAAGAGAAAATGTCGGACAGACAGTGATTTATTCAAAATTTGATTTTATTTTTTGTTGAATGTTTTAAGCTTGCCTAATTACATGGATAGCTTAAAGTTTTTAACAACGTTCCTGAAATAATTTAATTAAAAACTATGAAAAATGTTGATAATAAGAAAACAAAAACAAAATATTGAAATAATATACTTTTGAATAGGCCAATGTGCAATAACACATAATTCTCAATAATCTGCACACACCCACGTGTGAAACACGAAATATAACAATGAACATAGAACATAGAACATAGAACACTTACTCAAAGTAAAAGGTTCTCGTCATCTCGAGCTCTTTATAATATTCCAATAACTCAACATAATAATGATTCTTCCGTTCAAAATTTGTTGGAATTCCTGAAGGACACCAAACTACGTGAAGACATATAAACCCTAAATGTACTGCCAATTACCCTTCTGGATACCATTAGGGTGTGTTTAGTGGGCTGTTATAGTTTTTTTTTTTTTTTTTTTTTTTTTTTTTTTTTTTTTTTTTTTTTTTTTTTTTTTTTTTTTCTTTTAGGGTGCTTCGACTACCTAGGCCATTAGCACCATTGAACGTTGTTTCATTTTTAACATATGATGAAACAAGTTCTATAATTACATGGTCTCATTACTATCCTCTAATTATTATCGTGACTTTAACCATTAAACCGTCCGTATAACATTTTGAACTTGAACTTCATGTGCGAGAGCAACGCTATTCGAAAATCCGTAATTATTAAGTCCAGAGCGATGGATCGCCTCAGTAATATTTCTTCCAATTAGAAACTTCTCACACCCCTCGAAAAACGAGAAAAAAGTTTAAAAATTATACTTACAAAAAGTCTTGTTTAGGTAGAAGGTCAAAGAATAAAAATTAAAATTAACATAGCAATCAATTTAATTAGAAATGGCATAAAATGTTTAATAACAATCAAACAATACTTTAAAAAGTGTCGGTAATTAATATAGTAATCGGCGCTTGCTAACCATTTTATACAAATGAATGTATTTTCGAATTCCTAAATATAAAGAGCATACAAAATATCGTCGACACAAATGCAAAGTTTCGAATGTGAAGAAACGTATTTCTCATTTTCAATTTTTCTGATTGCTGTTGGACTGATATCATGGGTCATCTCATGGGTCATCTCGAGCTCTTTATAATATTCCAATAACTCAACATAATAATGATTCTTCCGTTCAAAATTTGTTCGAATTCCTGAAGGACACCAAACTACGTGAAGACATATAAACCCTAAATGTACTGCCAATCACCCTTCTGGATACCATTAGGGTGTGTTTAGTGGGCTGTTATAGTTTTTTTTTTTTTTTTTTTTTTTTTTTTTTTTTTCTTTTAGGGTGCTTCGACTACCTAGGCCATTAGCACCATTGAACGTTGTTTCATTTTTAACATATGATGAAACAAGTTCTATAATTACATGGTATTCTAAATTGTTTGTTACCTTGATTATCAGCAGTTTTTGGGGACTATTATTTAACTGGTGGGTGAATTGTACACTAAATCTAAAAATGCTATATACAAATTGTGTTAGACCCTTTTAACAAATATCGGATCTAACCTTAAACCTAGATCTAAATCTAAAATTCTATTTACATATTTGCATCATGATAATTACACACTCACAAACAAACATACAAAAACTCTCACAACCACACAAAATAAATACACTCACACATAATAAATACACTCACACATAATAGATACACTCACACATAATAAATACACTCACACATAATAAATACACTCACACATAATAAATACACTCACACATAATAAATACACTCACACTAAACATACACCGCACGCATGATGTTATTGTTATGTCTATTTTCAATTCGGGTGTGTTTAGTGGGCTGTTATTGTTATGTCTATTTTCAATTAGGGTGTGTTTAGTGGGCTGTTATTGTTATGTCTATTTTCAATTAGGGTGTGTTTTGTGGGCTGTTATTGTTATGTCTATTTTCAATTCGGGAGTGTTTAGTGGGCTGTTATTGTTCTGTCTATTTTCAATTAGGGTGTGTTTAGTGGGCTGTTATTGTTATGTATATTTTCAATTGGGGTGTGTTTAGTGGGCTGTTATTGTTATGCCTATTTCCATTAGGGTGTGTTTAGTGGGCTGTTATTGTTATGTCTATTTTCAATTAGGGTGTGTTTAGTGGGCTGTTATTGTTATGTCTATTTTCAATTAGGGTGTGTTTAGTGGGCTGTTATTGTTTTTTTTTTTTTTTTTATTTTTTTTTTTTTTTTTTTTTTTTTTTTTTTTTTTTTTTTTTTCGGCGCATCTACATCTAGGTCATTAGCGCCGACATCCAGGGTGCAGCTAGGAATTTTACCAGCGAGCCGTGGGATGATAAAATTCCTGCCGGAGGTTGGGAATCGAACCCACCATCTCCCGCTTATGAATCCAAGGCGCTAGCCATTAGACCACGGGAGACCCCGGCTGTTATTGTCATGTCTATTTTCCATTAGGGTGTGTTTAGTGGGCTGTTATTGTTACGTCTATTTTCAATTCGGGTGTGTTTAGTGGGCTGTTAATGTTATGACTATTTTCAATTAGGGTGCGTTTAGTGGGCTGTTATTGTTATGTCTATTTTCCATTAGGGTGTGTTTAGTGGGCTGTTATTGTTATGTCTATTTTCAATTAGGGTGTGTTTAGTGGGCTGTTATTGTTATGTCTATTTTCAATTAGGGTTTGTTTAGTGGGCTGTTATTGTTATGTCTATTTTCAATTAGGGTTTGTTTAGTGGGCTGTTATTGTTATGTCTATTTTCCATTAGGGTGTGATTAGTGGGCTGTTATTGTTATGTCTATTTTCAATTCGGGTGTGTTTAGTGGGCTGTTATTGTTATGTCTATTTTCAATTAGGGTGCGTTTAGTGGGCTGTTATTGTTATGACTATTTTCAATTAGGGTGCGTTTAGTAGGCTGTTATTGTTATGTATATTTTCAATTGGGGTGTGTTTAGTGGGCTGTTATTGTTATGCCTATTTTCCATTAGGGTGTGTTTAGTGGGCTGTTATTGTTATGCCTATTTTCCATTAGGGTGTGTTTAGTGGGCTGTTATTGTTATGTCTATTTTCAATTAGGGTGTGTTTAGTGGGCTGTTATTTTTATGTCTATTTTCAATTAGAGTGTGTTTAGTGGGCTGTTATTGTTATGTCTATTTTCCATTAGGGTGTGTTTAGTGGGCTGTTATTGTTATGTCTATTTTCCATTAGGGTGTGTTTAGTGGGCTGTTATTGTTATGTCTATTTTCAATTAGGGTGTGTTTAGTGGGCTGTTATTGTTATGTCTATTTTCAATTAGGGTTTGTTTAGTGGGCTGTTATTGTTATGTCTATGTTCCATTAGGGTGTGTTTAGTGGGCTGTTATTGTTATTTCTATTTTCCATTAGGGTGTGATTAGTGGGCTGTTATTGTTATGTCTATTTTCAATTCAGGTGTGTTTAGTGGGCTGTTAATGTTATGACTATTTTCAATTAGGGTGCGTTTAGTAGGCTGTTATTGTTATGTATATTTTCAATTGGGGTGTGTTTAGTGGGCTGTTATTGTTATGCCTATTTTCCATTAGGGTGTGTTTAGTGGGCTGTTATTGTTATGCCTATTTTCCATTAGGGTGTGTTTAGTGGGCTGTTATTGTTATGTCTATTTTCAATTAGGGTGCGTTTAGTGGGCTGTTATTGTTATGTCTATTTTCAATTTTGGTGTGTTTAGTGGGCTGTTATTGTTATGTATATTTTCAATTGGGGTGTGTTTAGTGGGCTGTTATTGTTATGTCTATTTTCAATTGTAGTGTGTTTAGTGGGCTGTTATTGTTAGGTCTATTTTCAATGGGGTGTGTTTAGTGGGCTGTTATTGTTATGTCTATTTTCAATTAGGGTGTGTTCAGTGGGCTGTTATTGTTATGCCTATTTTCAATTGGCGTGTGTTTAGTGGGCTCTTATTGTTATGTCTATTTTCCATTAGGGTGTGTTTAGTAGGCTCTTATTGTTATGCCTATTTTCCATTCGGGTGTGTTTAGTGGGCTGTTATTGTTTTGTCTATTTTCCATTAGGGTATGTTTAGTTTTTTGGCAACTGAAGAGGCTAAACCAATGATGTGAACATGTAAAGACATTTTTACTGAAATTGGCGATTATGTTAAATTGCTATTTCATGATAGCCCATCATGCTATATGTGCTACGATTGTAGTATATATTTTTGCAGTAACATGTTATATGTTCCCACACACAATACATATAACATGAAATTTATACAATTTTATCATACATTAATATTCTTTCAGATATTGCATTAGTGTTTTCACATTTCCTCAAGAAGATACTAAATACATATTAAAAACTACATAAAATATATATATATATATATATATATATATATATATATATATATATATATATACATAAAGGTTTCGAGAAGGGGGTTGGGATTCGGTCTTGCGTTAAATAAAATTACATTTTATAAATAAAATGTGTTCTATTTTGCCGACGTTTCGGCTTAGCATTTTAGCCTTCTTCAGGGGGGGGGTCAGGGAAAACGGTTTTATGCCTTAGGTGCTATATATAAATGAAAAATAAGTATGTATATATAATTATTACTATTTCATATAAATCTACACAAATTACTGTTAATATTGTCATGTTACACGATGATATATATTTAGGTATAATCATGCTGCACATCAAGGTTTATTTAATAGTATATATGATGCTTTTTTAATTTTATGACATGTACCAAGGTATATATTACTTTATTTACAACGGTTTATATCATGGTTTATATTTTGCGCAGTGAACGATGGTATATCCTCTAATACAAATTGTATTTATTTCACAATAAAGACTATCAAGAATAACTCCAACCTCTTCAGTATTCAGAGCCATGATATTTTTTAAGAGAAAATGTCAGACAGATAGTGATTTATGCAAAATTTGATTTTATTTTTTGTTGAATGTTTGCCTAATTACATGGATAGCTTAAAGTTTTTAACAACGTTCCTGAAATATTTTAATTAAAAACTATGAAAAATGTTGATAATAAGTAAACAAACACAAAATATTGAAATAATATACTTTTGAATAGGCCAATGTGCAATAACACATAATTCTCAATAATCTGCACACACCCACGTGTGAAACACGAAATATAACAATGAACATAGAACATAGAACATAGAACACTTACTCAAAGTAAAAGGTTCTCGTCATCTCGAGCTCTTTATAATATTCCAATAACTCAACAAAATAATGATTCTTCCGTTCAAAATTTGTTCGAATTCCTGAAGGACACCAAACTACGTGAAGACATATAAACCCTAAATGTACTGTCAATTACCCTCATGGATATGCGAAGAATAATTTAAATATATATTTTTGAATTTATCAGGCAAAGAATAAATCCTATTATCTATAAATAATAAAAATTTGGAAGATTTTAATTCAGTGACTAATCTTCTATGGATAATGGAATTCTATTTATAGACTCTATCGGTATTTTTAACAACTGCCTACAAACCACAGCTCATTGCTGGCATGTAAATGATCTTCAGTTATCATGTGGCCATTTTAGTGGGCTGTTATTATTATGTCAATTTTCCATTAGGGTGTGTTTCGTGGGCTGTTATTGTTATGTCAATTTCCCATTAGGGTGTGTTTAGTGGGCTGTTATTGTTATGTCTATTTTCCATTAGGGTGTGTTTAGTGGGGTGTTATTGTTATGCCCATTTTCAATTAGGTCGTGTTTAGTGGGCTCTTACTGTTATGCCTATTTTCCATTAGGGTGTGTTTAGTGGGCTGTTGTTGTTATGTCTATTTTCAATTCGGGTGTGTTTAGTGGGCTGTTGTTGTTATGTCTATTTTCAATTCGGGTGTGTTTAGTGGGCTGTTATTGTTATGTTTATTTTCAATTGGGGTGTGTTTAGTGGGCTGTTATTGTCATGCCCATTTTCAATTAGGGTGTGTTTAGTGGGCTGTTATTGTTATGTCTATTTTCAATCACTGTGTGTTTAGTGGGCTGTTATTGTTATGTCTATTTTCAATTGGGGTGTGTTTAGTGGGCTGTTATTGTCATGCCCATTTTCAATTAGGGTGTGTTTAGTGGGCTGTTATTGTTATGCCCATTTTCAATTAGGGTGTGTTTAGTGGGCTGTTATTGGTTTGTCTTTTTTCAATTAGGGTGTGTTTAGTGGGCTGTTATTGTTATTTCTATTATCAATTGGGGTGTGTTTAGTGGGCTGTTATTGTTATGTCTATTTTCAATTGGGGTGTGTTAATTGGGCTGTTATCGTTATGTCTATTTTCAATTAGGGTGTGTTTAGTGGGCTCTTATTGTTATGCCTATTTTCCATTCGGGTGTGTTTAGTTGGCTGTTATTGTTTTGTCTATTTTCCATTAGGGTATGTTTAGTTTTTTGGCAACTGAAGAGGCTAAACCAATGATGTGGACATGTAAAGACATTTTTACTGAAATTGGCGATTATGTTAAATTGCTATTTCATGATAGCCTATCATGCTATATGTGCTATAATTGTAGTATAAATTTTTGCAGTAACATGCTTTATGTTCCCACACTTAATACTTATAACATGAAATTTATACAATTTTATCATATATTAATATTCTTTCAGATATTGCATTAGTGTTTTCACATTTCCTCAAGAAGATACTAAATACATTTTAAAAACTACATAAAATATATATATATATATATATATATATATATATATATATATATATACATAAAAGTTTCGAGAGGGGGTTGGGATTCGGTCTTACGTTAAATAAAATTACATTTTATAAATAAAATGTGTTCTATTTTGCCGACGTTTCGGCTTAGCATTTTAGCCTTCTTCAGGGGGGGGGGGGATCAGGGAAAATGGTTTTATGCCTTAGATGCTATATATAAGTGAAAAATAAATATGTATATATAATTATTACTATTTCATATAAATCTACACAAATTACTGTTAATATTGTCATGTTACATGATGATATATATTTAGGTATAATCATGGTGCACATCAAGGTTTATTTAATAGTATATATGATGTTTTTTTTATTTTATGACATGTACCAAGGTATATATTACTTTATTTACAACGGTTTATATCATGGTTTATATTTTGCGCAGTGAACGATGGTATATCCTCTAATACAAATTGTATTTATTTCACAATAAAAACTATCAAGAATAATTCCAACCTCTTCAGTATTCAGAGCCATGATATTTTTTAAGAGAAAATGTCAGACAGATAATGATTTATGCAAAATTTGATTTTATTTTTTGTTGAATGGTTGCCTAATTACATGGATAGCTTAAAGTTTTTAACAACGTTCCTGAAATAATTTAATTAAAAACTATGAAAAATGTTGATAATAAGTAAACAAACGCAAAATATTGAAATAATATACTTTTGAATAGGCCAATGTGCAATAACACATAATTCTCAAAAATCTGCACACACCCACGTGTGAAACACGTTATATAACAATGAACATACAACGTAGAACATAGAACACTTACTCAAAGTAAAAGGTTCTCGTCATCTCGAGCTCTTTATAATATTCCAATAACTCAACAAAATAATGATTCTTCCGTTCAAAATTTGTTCGAATTCCTGAAGGACACCAAACTACGTGAAGACATATAAACCCTAAATGTACTGTCAATTACCCTCATGGATATGCGAAGAATAATTTAAATATATATTTTTGAATTTATCAGGCAAAGAATAAATCCTATTATCTATAAATAATAAAAATTTGGAAGATTTTAATTCAGTGACTAATCTTCTATGGATAATGGAATTCTATTTATAGACTCTATCGGTATTTTTAACAACTGCCTACAAACCACAGCTCATTGCTGGCATGTAAATGATCTTCAGTTATCATGTGGCCATTTTAGTGGGCTGTTATTATTATGTCAATTTTCCATTAGGGTGTGTTTAGTGGGCTGTTATTGTTATGTCAATTTCCCATTAGGGTGTGTTTAGTGGGCTGTTATTGGTTTGTCAATTTTCAATTAGGGTGTGTTTAGTGGGCTGTTATTGTTATGTCTATTTTCAATTGGGGTGTGTTTAGTGGGCTGTTATTGTAATATCTATTTTCAATGGGGTGTGTTCAGTGGGCTGTTATTGCTATGTCTATTTTCAATTAGGGTGCGTTTAGTGGGTTGTTATTGTTATGTCTATTTTCCATTAGGGTGTGTTTAGTGGCCTGTTATTGTAGTGTCTATTTTCCATTAGGGTGTGTTTAGTGGGGTGTTATTGTTATGCCCACTTTCGATTAGGTCGTGTTTAGTGGGCTGTTATTATTATGCCCATTTTCAATTAGGGTGTGATTAGTGGGCTGTTAATGTTAAGCCCATTTTCAATTAGGGTGTGTTTAGTGGGCTGCTATTGTTATGCCCATTTTCCGTTAGGGTGTGTTTAGTGGGCTGTTATTGTTATGTCAATTTTCCATTAGGGCGTTTTTAGTGGGCTGTTATTGTTATGTCTATTTTCAATTAGGGTGTGTTTAGTGGGCTGCTATTGTTTTTCTTTTCTTTTTTTTTAAACGGCGCATCTACATCTTTGCCATTAACGCCGTACTGCTATTGTTATGTCTATTTTCAATTGGAGTGTGTTTAGTGGGCTGTTATTGTTATGTCTATTTTCAATTTTAGTGTGTTTAGTGGGCTGTTATTGTTATGTCTATTTTCAATTGTAGTGTGTTAAGTGGGCTGTTATTGTTATGTTAATTTTCCATTAGGGTGTGTTTAGTGGGCTGTTATTGTTATGTCAATTTTCCATTAGGGTGTGTTTAGTGGGCTGTTATTGTTATGTTTATTTTCAATTGGGGTGTGTTTAGTGGGCTGTTATTGTCATGCCCATTTTCAATTAGGGTGTGTTTAGTGGGCTGTTATTGTTATGTCTATTTTCAATCACTGTGTGTTTAGTGGGCTGTTATTGTTATGTCTATTTTCAATTGGGGTGTGTTTAGTGGGCTGTTATTGTCATGCCCATTTTCAATTAGGGTGTGTTTAGTGGGCTGTTATTGTTATGCCCATTTTCAATTAGGGTGTGTTTAGTGGGCTGTTATTGGTTTGTCTTTTTTCAATTAGGGTGTGTTTAGTGGGCTGTTATTGTTATGTCTATTTTCAATTGGGGTGTGTTTAGTGGGCTGTTATTGTAATATCTATTTTCAATGGGGTGTGTTCAGTGGGCTGTTATTGCTATGTCTATTTTCAATTAGGGTGTGTTTAGTGGGCTGTTATTGTTATGCCTATTTTCTATTGGGGTGTGTTTAGTGGGCTGTTATTGTTATGTCTATTTTTAATTGTAGTGTGTTTAGTGGGTATTATTGTTATGTCTATTTTCCATTAGGGTGTGTTTAGTGGGCTGTTATTGTTATGTCAATTTTCCATTAGGGTGTGTTTAGTGGGCTGTTATTGTTATGTTTATTTTCAATTGGGGTGTGTTTAGTGGGCTGTTATTGTCATGCCCATTTTCAATTAGGGTGTGTTTAGTGGGCTGTTATTGTTATGTCTATTTTCAATCACTGTGTGTTTAGTGGGCTGTTATTGTTATGTCTATTTTCAATTGGGGTGTGTTTAGTGGGCTGTTATTGTCATGCCCATTTTCAATTAGGGTGTGTTTAGTGGGCTGTTATTGTTATGCCCATTTTCAATTAGGGTGTGTTTAGTGGGCTGTTATTGGTTTGTCTTTTTTCAATTAGGGTGTGTTTAGTGGGCTGTTATTGTTATGTCTATTTTCAATTGGGGTGTGTTTAGTGGGCTGTTATTGTAATATCTATTTTCAATGGGGTGTGTTCAGTGGGCTGTTATTGCTATGTCTATTTTCAATTAGGGTGTGTTTAGTGGGCTGTTATTGTTATGCCTATTTTCTATTGGGGTGTGTTTAGTGGGCTGTTATTGTTATGTCTATTTTTAATTGTAGTGTGTTTAGTGGGTATTATTGTTATGTCTATTTTCCATTAGGGTGTGTTTGGTGGGCTGTTATTGGTTTGTCTATTTTCTATTAGGGTGTGTTTAGTGGGCTGTTATTGTTATGTACATTTTTCATTAGGGTGTGTATAGTGGGCTGTTATTGTTATGCCTATTTTCAATTGGGGTGTGTTTAGTGGGCTGTTATTGTTGTCTATTTTCAATTGTAGTGTGTTTAGTGGGCTGTTATTGTTATGTCTATTTTCAATTGTAGTGTGTTTAGTGGGCTGTTATTGTTATGCCTATTTTCAATTGGGGTGTGTTTAGTGGGCTGTTATTGTTATGTCTATTTTTAATTGTAGTGTGTTTAGTGGGTATTATTGTTATGTCTATTTTCAATTGGGGTGTGTTTAGTGGGCTGTTATTGTTATGTCAATTTTCCATTAGGGTGTGTTTAGTTTTTTTTTTTTTTTTTTTTTTTTTTTTTTTTTTTTTTTTTTTTTTAATTTAAATATGTTTATTGAATAAAAGACAACGATTCCAATTACACGTGTGTACCTCTATACCACACAAACACTCTATTTCTAGGATTAACACACTGCAGTGAAAATAAAGTCTATCAATTATTTGTAAGGGAAAAATGTCACAAAAACCCTGACTTATACTACTAACTACTAAGATACATCATATAATGATAATATAAAATTAACGATAGCTAAAATAATTAATGATAAATAATACTTAATTCGGTGTGTTTAGTGGGCTGTTATCGTTATGTCTATTTTCAATTGGGGTGTGTTTAGTGGGCTGTTATTGTTATGTTTATATTCAATTGGGTTGTGTTTAGTGGGCTGTTATTGTTATGTATGTTTTCATTTGGGGTGTGTTTAGTGGGCTGTTTTTTTTTTTTTTTTTTAACGGCGCATCTACATCTTGGTCATTAACGCCGTAGTGGGCTGTTATTGTTATGTCTATTTTCAATTGGGGTGTGTTTAGTGGGCTGTTATTGTTATGCCCATTTTCAATTAGGGTGTGTTTAGTGGGCTGTTATTGGTTTGTCTTTTTTCAATTAGGGTGTGTTTAGTGGGCTGTTATTGTTATGTCTATTTTCAATTGGGGTGTGTTTAGTGGGCTGTTATTGTAATATCTATTTTCAATGGGGTGTGTTCAGTGGGCTGTTATTGCTATGTCTATTTTCAATTAGGGTGTGTTTAGTGGGCTGTTATTGTTATGTCTATTTTCAATTGGGGTGTGTTTAGTGGGCTGTTATTGTCATGCCCATTTTCAATTAGGGTGTGTTTAGTGGGCTGTTATTGTTATGCCCATTTTCAATTAGGGTGTGTTTAGTGGGTTGTTTCTGTTATGCCTATGTTCCATTAGGGTGTGTTTAGTGGGCTGTTATTGGTTTGTCTATTTTCAATTAGGGTGTGTTTAGTGGGCTGTTATTGTTATGTCTATTTTCAATTGGGGTGTGTTTAGTGGGCTGTTATTGCTATGTCTATTTTCAATTAGGGTGTGTTTAGTGGGTTGTTATTGTTATGTCTATTTTCAATTAGGGTGTGTTTAGTGGGCTGTTATTGTTATGCCCATTTTCAATTAGGGTGTGTTTAGTGGGTTGTTTTTGTTATGCCTATTTTCCATTAGGGTGTGTTTAGTGGGCTGTTATTGGTTTGTCTATTTTCTATTGGGGTGTGTTTAGTAGGCTGTTATTGTTATGTACATTTTTCATTAGGGTGTGTATAGTGGGCTGTTATTGTTATGCCTATTTTCAATTGGGGTGTGTTTAGTGGGCTGTTATTGTTATGTCTATTTTTAATTGTAGTGTGTTTAGTGGGTATTATTGTTATGTCTATTTTCAATTGGGGTGTGTTTAGTGGGCTGTTATTGTTATGCCCATTTTCAATTAGGGTGTGTTTAGTGGGCTGTTATTGGTTTGTCTTTTTTCAATTAGGGTGTGTTTAGTGGGCTGTTATTGTTATGTCTATTTTCAATTGGGGTGTGTTTAGTGGGCTGTTATTGTAATATCTATTTTCAATGGGGTGTGTTCAGTGGGCTGTTATTGCTATGTCTATTTTCAATTAGGGTGTGTTTAGTGGGCTGTTATTGTTATGTCTATTTTCAATTGGGGTGTGTTTAGTGGGCTGTTATTGTCATGCCCATTTTCAATTAGGGTGTGTTTAGTGGGCTGTTATTGTCATGCCCATTTTCAATTAGGGTGTGTTTAGTGGGCTGTTATTGTTATGCCCATTTTCAATTAGGGTGTGTTTAGTGGGTTGTTTCTGTTATGCCTATGTTCCATTAGGGTGTGTTTAGTGGGCTGTTATTGGTTTGTCTATTTTCAATTAGGGTGTGTTTAGTGGGCTGTTATTGTTATGTCTATTTTCAATTGGGGTGTGTTTAGTGGGCTGTTATTGCTATGTCTATTTTCAATTAGGGTGTGTTTAGTGGGTTGTTATTGTTATGTCTATTTTCAATTAGGGTGTGTTTAGTGGGCTGTTATTGTTATGCCCATTTTCAATTAGGGTGTGTTTAGTGGGTTGTTTTTGTTATGCCTATTTTCCATTAGGGTGTGTTTAGTGGGCTGTTATTGGTTTGTCTATTTTCTATTGGGGTGTGTTTAGTAGGCTGTTATTGTTATGTACATTTTTCATTAGGGTGTGTATAGTGGGCTGTTATTGTTATGCCTATTTTCAATTGGGGTGTGTTTAGTGGGCTGTTATTGTTATGTCTATTTTTAATTGTAGTGTGTTTAGTGGGTATTATTGTTATGTCTATTTTCAATTGTAGTGTGTTTAGTGGGCTGTTATTGTTATGTCAATTTTCCATTAGGGTGTGTTTAGTGGGCTGTTATCGTTATGTCTATTTTAATTGGGGTTGGTTTAGTGGGCCGTTATTGTTATGTCCATTTTCCATTAGGGTGTGTTTAGTGGGCTGTTATCGTTATGTCTATTTTCAATTGGGGTGTATTTAGTGGGCTGTTATTGTTATGTCTATTTTCAATTAGGGTGCGTTTAGTGGGTTGTTATTGTTATGTATATTTTCCATTAGGGTGTGTTTAGTGGCCTGTTATTGTAGTGTCTATTTTCCATTAGGGTGTGTTTAGTGGGGTGTTATTGTTATGCCCACTTTCGATTAGGTCGTGTTTAGTGGGCTGTTAATGTTAAGCCCATTTTCAATTAGGGTGTGTTTAGTGGGCTGCTATTGTTATGCCCATTTTCCGTTAGGGTGTGTTTAGTGGGCTGTTATTGTTATGTCAATTTTCCATTAGGGCGTTTTTAGTGGGCTGTTATTGTTATGTCTATTTTCAATTAGGGTGTGTTTAGTGGGCTGCTATTGTTTTTCTTTTTTTTTTTAAACGGCGCATCTACATCTTTGCCATTAACGCCGTACTGCTATTGTTATGTCTATTTTCAATTGGAGTGTGTTTAGTGGGCTGTTATTGTTATGTCTATTTTCAATTTTAGTGTGTTTAGTGGGCTGTTATTGTTATGTCTATTTTCAATTGTAGTGTGTTTAGTGGGCTGTTATTGTTATGTTAATTTTCCATTAAGGTGTGTTTAGTGGGCTGTTATTGTTATGTCAATTTTCCATTAGGGTGTGTTTAGTGGGCTGTTATTGTTATGTTTATTTTCAATTGGGGTGTGTTTAGTGGGCTGTTATTGTTATGCCCATTTTCAATTAGGGTGTGTTTAGTGGGTTGTTTTTGTTATGCCTATTTTCCATTAGGGTGTGTTTAGTGGGCTGTTATTGGTTTGTCTATTTTCAATTAGGGTGTGTTTAGTGGGCTGTTATTGTCATGCCCATTTTCAATTAGGGTGTGTTTAGTGGGCTGTTATTGTTATGTCTATTTTCAATCACTGTGTGTTTACTGGGCTGTTATTGTTATGCCTATTTTCAATTGGGGTGTGTTTAGTGGGCTGTTATTGTTATGTCTATTTTCAATTGTAGTGTGTTTAGTGGGCTGTTATTGTTATGTATATTTTCAATTGTAGTGTGTTTAGTGGGCTGTTATTGTTATGCCCATTTTCAATTAGGGTGTGTTTAGTGGGCTGTTATTGTTATGTCTATTTTCAATTGGGGTGTGTTTAGTGGGCTGTTATTGTAATATCTATTTTCAATGGGGTATGTTCAGTGGGCTGTTATAGCTATGTCTATTTTCAATTAGGGTGTGTTTAGTGGGTTGTTATTGTTATGTCTATTTTCAATTAGGGTGTGTTTAGTGGGCTGTTATTGTTATGCCCATTTTCAATTAGGGTGTGTTTAGTGGGTTGTTATTGTTATGCCTATTTTCCATTAGGGTGTGTTTGGTGGGCTGTTATTGGTTTGTCTATTTCCTATTAGGGTGTGTTTAGTGGGCTGTTATTGTTATGTACATTTTTCATTAGGGTGTGTATAGTGGGCTGTTATTGTAATGTCTATTTTCAATTAGGGTGTGTTTAGTGGGCTGTTATTGTTATGTCTATTTTCAATTGGGGTGTGTTAAGTGGGCTGTTATTGTAATATCTATTTTCAATGGGGTGTGTTCAGTGGGCTGTTATTGCTATGTCTATTTTCAATTAGGGTGTGTTTAGTGGGTTGTTATTGTTATGTCTATTTTCAATTAGGGTGTGTTTAGTGGGCTGTTATTGTTATGCCCATTTTCAATTAGGGTGAGTTTAGTGGGTTGTTTTTGTTATGCCTATTTTCCATTAGGGTGTGTTTAGTGGGCTGTTATTGGTTTGTCTATTTTCTATTGGGGTGTGTTTAGTAGGCTGTTATTGTTATGTACATTTTTCATTAGGGTGTGTATAGTGGGCTGTTATTGTTATGCCTATTTTCAATTGGGGTGTGTTTAGTGGGCTGTTATTGTTATGTCTATTTTTAATTGTAGTGTGTTTAGTGGGTATTATTGTTATGTCTATTTTCAATTGTAGTGTGTTTAGTGGGCTGTTATTGTTATGTCAATTTTCCATTAGGGTGTGTTTAGTGGGCTGTTATCGTTATGTCTATTTTAATTGGGGTGTGTTTAGTGGGCTGTTATTGTTATGTCAATTTTCCATTAGGGTGTGTTTAGTGGGCTGTTATCGTTATGTCTATTTTCAATTGGGGTGTATTTAGTGGGCTGTTATTGTTATGTCTATTTTCAATTAGGGTGCGTTTAGTGGGTTGTTATTGTTATGTATATTTTCCATTAGGGTGTGTTTAGTGGCCTGTTATTGTAGTGTCTATTTTCCATTAGGGTGTGTTTAGTGGGGTGTTATTGTTATGCCCACTTTCGATTAGGTCGTGTTTAGTGGGCTGTTAATGTTAAGCCCATTTTCAATTAGGGTGTGTTTAGTGGGCTGCTATTGTTATGCCCATTTTCCGTTAGGGTGTGTTTAGTGGGCTGTTATTGTTATGTCAATTTTCCATTAGGGCGTTTTTAGTGGGCTGTTATTGTTATGTCTATTTTCAATTAGGGTGTGTTTAGTGGGCTGCTATTGTTTTTCTTTTTTTTTTTAAACGGCGCATCTACATCTTTGCCATTAACGCCGTACTGCTATTGTTATGTCTATTTTCAATTGGAGTGTGTTTAGTGGGCTGTTATTGTTATGTCTATTTTCAATTTTAGTGTGTTTAGTGGGCTGTTATTGTTATGTCTATTTTCAATTGTAGTGTGTTTAGTGGGCTGTTATTGTTATGTTAATTTTCCATTAAGGTGTGTTTAGTGGGCTGTTATTGTTATGTCAATTTTCCATTAGGGTGTGTTTAGTGGGCTGTTATTGTTATGTTTATTTTCAATTGGGGTGTGTTTAGTGGGCTGTTATTGTTATGCCCATTTTCAATTAGGGTGTGTTTAGTGGGTTGTTTTTGTTATGCCTATTTTCCATTAGGGTGTGTTTAGTGGGCTGTTATTGGTTTGTCTATTTTCAATTAGGGTGTGTTTAGTGGGCTGTTATTGTCATGCCCATTTTCAATTAGGGTGTGTTTAGTGGGCTGTTATTGTTATGTCTATTTTCAATCACTGTGTGTTTACTGGGCTGTTATTGTTATGCCTATTTTCAATTGGGGTGTGTTTAGTGGGCTGTTATTGTTATGTCTATTTTCAATTGTAGTGTGTTTAGTGGGCTGTTATTGTTATGTATATTTTCAATTGTAGTGTGTTTAGTGGGCTGTTATTGTTATGCCCATTTTCAATTAGGGTGTGTTTAGTGGGTTGTTTTTGTTATGCCTATTTTCCATTAGGGTGTGTTTAGTGGGCTGTTATTGGTTTGTCTTTTTTCAATTAGGGTGTGTTTAGTGGGCTGTTATTGTTATGTCTATTTTCAATTGGGGTGTGTTTAGTGGGCTGTTATTGTAATATCTATTTTCAATGGGGTATGTTCAGTGGGCTGTTATAGCTATGTCTATTTTCAATTAGGGTGTGTTTAGTGGGTTGTTATTGTTATATCTATTTTCAATTAGGGTGTGTTTAGTGGGCTGTTATTGTTATGCCCATTTTCAATTAGGGTGTGTTTAGTGGGTTGTTATTGTTATGCCTATTTTCCATTAGGGTGTGTTTGGTGGGCTGTTATTGGTTTGTCTATTTCCTATTAGGGTGTGTTTAGTGGGCTGTTATTGTTATGTACATTTTTCATTAGGGTGTGTATAGTGGGCTGTTATTGTAATGCCTATTTTCAATTGGGGTGTGTTTAGTGGGCTGTTATTGTTATGTCTATTTTTAATTGTAGTGTGTTTAGTGGGTATTATTGTTATGTCTATTTTCAATTGTAGTGTGTTTAGTGGGCTGTTATTGTTATGTCAATTTTCCATTAGGGTGTGTTTAGTGGGCTGTTATCGTTATGTCTATTTTAATTGGGGTGTGTTTAGTGGGCTGTTATTGTTATGTCAATTTTCCATTAGGGTGTGTTTAGTGGGCTGTTATCGTTATGTCTATTTTCAATTGGGGTGTATTTAGTGGGCTGTTATTGTTATGTCTATTTTCAATTAGGGTGCGTTTAGTGGGTTGTTATTGTTATGTATATTTTCCATTAGGGTGTGTTTAGTGGCCTGTTATTGTAGTGTCTATTTTCCATTAGGGTGTGTTTAGTGGGGTGTTATTGTTATGCCCACTTTCAATTAGGGTGTGTTTAGTGGGTTGTTATTGTTATGCCTATTTTCCATTAGGGTGTGTTTGGTGGGCTGTTATTGGTTTGTCTATTTTCTATTAGGGTGTGTTTAGTGGGCTGTTATTGTTATGCCTATTTTCAATTGGGGTGTGTTTAGTGGGCTGTTATTGTAATATCTATTTTCAATGGGGTATGTTCAGTGGGCTGTTATAGCTATGTCTATTTTCAATTAGGGTGTGTTTAGTGGGTTGTTATTGTTATGTCTATTTTCAATTAGGGTGTGTTTAGTGGGCTGTTATTGTTATGCCCATTTTCAATTAGGGTGTGTTTAGTGGGTTGTTATTGTTATGCCTATTTTCCATTAGGGTGTGTTTGGTGGGCTGTTATTGGTTTGTCTATTTTCTATTAGGGTGTGTTTAGTGGGCTGTTATTGTTATGTACATTTTTCATTAGGGTGTGTATAGTGGGCTGTTATTGTTATGCCTATTTTCAATTGGGGTGTGTTTAGTGGGCTGTTATTGTTGTCTATTTTCAATTGTAGTGTGTTTAGTGGGCTGTTATTGTTATGTCTATTTTCAATTGTAGTGTGTTTAGTGGGCTGTTATTGTTATGCCTATTTTCTATTGGGGTGTGTTTAGTGGGCTGTTATTGTTATGTCTATTTTTAATTGTAGTGTGTTTAGTGGGTATTATTGTTATGTCTATTTTCCATTAGGGTGTGTTTGGTGGGCTGTTATTGGTTTGTCTATTTTCTATTAGGGTGTGTTTAGTGGGCTGTTATTGTTATGTACATTTTTCATTAGGGTGTGTATAGTGGGCTGTTATTGTTATGCCTATTTTCAATTGGGGTGTGTTTAGTGGGCTGTTATTGTTGTCTATTTTCAATTGTAGTGTGTTTAGTGGGCTGTTATTGTTATGTCTATTTTCAATTGTAGTGTGTTTAGTGGGCTGTTATTGTTATGCCTATTTTCAATTGGGGTGTGTTTAGTGGGCTGTTATTGTTATGTCTATTTTTAATTGTAGTGTGTTTAGTGGGTATTATTGTTATGTCTATTTTCAATTGGGGTGTGTTTAGTGGGCTGTTATTGTTATGTCAATTTTCCATTAGGGTGTGTTTAGTTTTTTTTTTTTTTTTTTTTTTTTTTTTTTTTTTTTTTTTTTAATTTAAATATGTTTATTGAATAAAAGACAACGATTCCAATTACACGTGTGTACCTCTATACCACACAAACACTCTATTTCTAGGATTAACACACTGCAGTGAAAATAAAGTCTATCAATTATTTGTAAGGGAAAAATGTCACAAAAACCCTGACTTATACTACTAACTACTAAGATACATCATATAATGATAATATAAAATTAACGATAGCTAAAATAATTAATGATAAATAATACTTAATTCGGTGTGTTTAGTGGGCTGTTATCGTTATGTCTATTTTCAATTGGGGTGTGTTTAGTGGGCTGTTATTGTTATGTTTATATTCAATTGGGTTGTGTTTAGTGGGCTGTTATTGTTATGTATGTTTTCATTTGGGGTGTGTTTAGTGGGCTGTTTTTTTTTTTTTTTTTAACGGCGCATCTACATCTTGGTCATTAACGCCGTAGTGGGCTGTTATTGTTATGTCTATTTTCAATTGGGGTGTGTTTAGTGGGCTGTTATTGTCATGCCCATTTTCAATTAGGGTGTGTTTAGTGGGCTGTTATTGTTATGCCCATTTTCAATTAGGGTGTGTTTAGTGGGCTGTTATTGGTTTGTCTTTTTTCAATTAGGGTGTGTTTAGTGGGCTGTTATTGTTATGTCTATTTTCAATTGGGGTGTGTTTAGTGGGCTGTTATTGTAATATCTATTTTCAATGGGGTGTGTTCAGTGGGCTGTTATTGCTATGTCTATTTTCAATTAGGGTGTGTTTAGTGGGTTGTTATTGTTATGTCTATTTTCAATTAGGGTGTGTTTAGTGGGCTGTTATTGTTATGCCCATTTTCAATTAGGGTGTGTTTAGTGGGTTGTTTTTGTTATGCCTATTTTCCATTAGGGTGTGTTTAGTGGGCTGTTATTGGTTTGTCTATTTTCTATTGGGGTGTGTTTAGTAGGCTGTTATTGTTATGTACATTTTTCATTAGGGTGTGTATAGTGGGCTGTTATTGTTATGCCTATTTTCAATTGGGGTGTGTTTAGTGGGCTGTTATTGTTATGTCTATTTTTAATTGTAGTGTGTTTAGTGGGTATTATTGTTATGTCTATTTTCAATTGTAGTGTGTTTAGTGGGCTGTTATTGTTATGTCAATTTTCCATTAGGGTGTGTTTAGTGGGCTGTTATCGTTATGTCTATTTTAATTGGGGTGTGTTTAGTGGGCCGTTATTGTTATGTCCATTTTCCATTAGGGTGTGTTTAGTGGGCTGTTATCGTTATGTCTATTTTCAATTGGGGTGTATTTAGTGGGCTGTTATTGTTATGTCTATTTTCAATTAGGGTGCGTTTAGTGGGTTGTTATTGTTATGTATATTTTCCATTAGGGTGTGTTTAGTGGCCTGTTATTGTAGTGTCTATTTTCCATTAGGGTGTGTTTAGTGGGGTGTTATTGTTATGCCCACTTTCGATTAGGTCGTGTTCAGTGGGCTGTTAATGTTAAGCCCATTTTCAATTAGGGTGTGTTTAGTGGGCTGCTATTGTTATGCCCATTTTCCGTTAGGGTGTGTTTAGTGGGCTGTTATTGTTATGTCAATTTTCCATTAGGGCGTTTTTAGTGGGCTGTTATTGTTATGTCTATTTTCAATTAGGGTGTGTTTAGTGGGCTGCTATTGTTTTTCTTTTTTTTTTTAAACGGCGCATCTACATCTTTGCCATTAACGCCGTACTGCTATTGTTATGTCTATTTTCAATTGGAGTGTGTTTAGTGGGCTGTTATTGTTATGTCTATTTTCAATTTTAGTGTGTTTAGTGGGCTGTTATTGTTATGTCTATTTTCAATTGTAGTGTGTTTAGTGGGCTGTTATTGTTATGTTAATTTTCCATTAAGGTGTGTTTAGTGGGCTGTTATTGTTATGTCAATTTTCCATTAGGGTGTGTTTAGTGGGCTGTTATTGTTATGTTTATTTTCAATTGGGGTGTGTTTAGTGGGCTGTTATTGTTATGCCCATTTTCAATTAGGGTGTGTTTAGTGGGTTGTTTTTGTTATGCCTATTTTCCATTAGGGTGTGTTTAGTGGGCTGTTATTGGTTTGTCTATTTTCAATTAGGGTGTGTTTAGTGGGCTGTTATTGTCATGCCCATTTTCAATTAGGGTGTGTTTAGTGGGCTGTTATTGTTATGTCTATTTTCAATCACTGTGTGTTTACTGGGCTGTTATTGTTATGCCTATTTTCAATTGGGGTGTGTTTAGTGGGCTGTTATTGTTATGTCTATTTTCAATTGTAGTGTGTTTAGTGGGCTGTTATTGTTATGTATATTTTCAATTGTAGTGTGTTTAGTGGGCTGTTATTGTTATGCCCATTTTCAATTAGGGTGTGTTTAGTGGGTTGTTTTTGTTATGCCTATTTTCCATTAGGGTGTGTTTAGTGGGCTGTTATTGGTTTGTCTTTTTTCAATTAGGGTGTGTTTAGTGGGCTGTTATTGTTATGTCTATTTTCAATTGGGGTGTGTTTAGTGGGCTGTTATTGTAATATCTATTTTCAATGGGGTATGTTCAGTGGGCTGTTATAGCTATGTCTATTTTCAATTAGGGTGTGTTTAGTGGGTTGTTATTGTTATGTCTATTTTCAATTAGGGTGTGTTTAGTGGGCTGTTATTGTTATGTCCATTTTCAATTAGGGTGTGTTTAGTGGGTTGTTATTGTTATGCCTATTTTCCATTAGGGTGTGTTTGGTGGGCTGTTATTGGTTTGTCTATTTCCTATTAGGGTGTGTTTAGTGGGCTGTTATTGTTATGTACATTTTTCATTAGGGTGTGTATAGTGGGCTGTTATTGTAATGCCTATTTTCAATTGGGGTGTGTTTAGTGGGCTGTTATTGTTATGTCTATTTTTAATTGTAGTGTGTTTAGTGGGTATTATTGTTATGTCTATTTTCAATTGTAGTGTGTTTAGTGGGCTGTTATTGTTATGTCAATTTTCCATTAGGGTGTGTTTAGTGGGCTGTTATCGTTATGTCTATTTTAATTGGGGTGTGTTTAGTGGGCTGTTATTGTTATGTCAATTTTCCATTAGGGTGTGTTTAGTGGGCTGTTATCGTTATGTCTATTTTCAATTGGGGTGTATTTAGTGGGCTGTTATTGTTATGTCTATTTTCAATTAGGGTGCGTTTAGTGGGTTGTTATTGTTATGTATATTTTCCATTAGGGTGTGTTTAGTGGCCTGTTATTGTAGTGTCTATTTTCCATTAGGGTGTGTTTAGTGGGGTGTTATTGTTATGCCCACTTTCGATTAGGTCGTGTTTAGTGGGCTGTTATTATTATGCCCATTTTCAATTAGGGTGTGATTAGTGGGCTGTTAATGTTAAGCCCATTTTCAATTAGGGTGTGTTTAGTGGGCTGCTATTGTTATGCCCATTTTCCGTTAGGGTGTGTTTAGTGGGCTGTTATTGTTATGTCAATTTTCCATTAGGGCGTTTTTAGTGGGTTGTTATTGTTATGTCTATTTTCAATTAGGGTGTGTTTAGTGGGCTGCTATTGTTTTTCTTTTTTTTTTTTAAACGGCGCATCTACATCTTTGCCATTAACGCCGTACTGCTATTGTTATGTCTATTTTCAATTGGAGTGTGTTTAGTGGGCTGTTATTGTTATGTCTATTTTCAATTTTAGTGTGTTTAGTGGGCTGTTATTGTTATGTCTATTTTCAATTGTAGTGTGTTCAGTGGGCTGTTATAGCTATGTATATTTTCAATTAGGGTGTGTTTAGTGGGTTGTTATTGTTATGTCTATTTTCAATTAGGGTGTGTTTAGTGGGCTGTTATTGTTATGCCCATTTTCAATTAGGGTGTGTTTAGTGGGTTGTTATTGTTATGCCCATTTTCAATTGTAGTGTGTTTAGTGGGCTGTTATACTTATGTATATTTTCAATTGTAGTGTGTTTAGTGGGCTGTTATTGTTATGTACATTTTTCATTAGGGTGTGTATAGTGGGCTGTTATTGTTATGCCTATTTTCAATTGGGGTGTGTTTAGTGGGCTGTTATTGTTGTCTATTTTCAATTGTAGTGTGTTTAGTGGGCTGTTATGGTTATGTCTATTTTCAATTGTAGTGTGTTTAGTGGGCTGTTATTGTTATGCCTATTTTCTATTGGGGTGTGTTTAGTGGGCTGTTATTGTTATGTCTATTTTTAATTGTAGTGTGTTTAGTGGGTATTATTGTTATGTCTATTTTCCATTAGGGTGTGTTTGGTGGGCTGTTATTGGTTTGTCTATTTTCTATTAGGGTGTGTTTAGTGGGCTGTTATTGTTATGTACATTTTTCATTAGGGTGTGTATAGTGGGCTGTTATTGTTATGCCTATTTTCAATTGGGGTGTGTTTAGTGGGCTGTTATTGTTATGTCTATTTTCAATTGTAGTGTGTTTAGTGGGCTGTTATTGTTATGTATATTTTCAATTGTAGTGTGTTTAGTGGGCTGTTATTGTTATGCCCATTTTCAATTAGGGTGTGTTTAGTGGGTTGTTTTTGTTATGCCTATTTTCCATTAGGGTGTGTTTAGTGGGCTGTTATTGGTTTGTCTTTTTTCAATTAGGGTGTGTTTAGTGGGCTGTTATTGTTATGTCTATTTTCAATTGGGGTGTGTTTAGTGGGCTGTTATTGTAATATCTATTTTCAATGGGGTATGTTCAGTGGGCTGTTATAGCTATGTCTATTTTCAATTAGGGTGTGTTTAGTGGGTTGTTATTGTTATATCTATTTTCAATTAGGGTGTGTTTAGTGGGCTGTTATTGTTATGCCCATTTTCAATTAGGGTGTGTTTAGTGGGTTGTTATTGTTATGCCTATTTTCCATTAGGGTGTGTTTGGTGGGCTGTTATTGGTTTGTCTATTTCCTATTAGGGTGTGTTTAGTGGGCTGTTATTGTTATGTACATTTTTCATTAGGGTGTGTATAGTGGGCTGTTATTGTAATGCCTATTTTCAATTGGGGTGTGTTTAGTGGGCTGTTATTGTTATGTCTATTTTTAATTGTAGTGTGTTTAGTGGGTATTATTGTTATGTCTATTTTCAATTGTAGTGTGTTTAGTGGGCTGTTATTGTTATGTCAATTTTCCATTAGGGTGTGTTTAGTGGGCTGTTATCGTTATGTCTATTTTCTATTAGGGTGTGTTTAGTGGGCTGTTATTGTTATGCCTATTTTCAATTGGGGTGTGTTTAGTGGGCTGTTATTGTAATATCTATTTTCAATGGGGTATGTTCAGTGGGCTGTTATAGCTATGTCTATTTTCAATTAGGGTCTGTTTAGTGGGTTGTTATTGTTATGTCTATTTTCAATTAGGGTGTGTTTAGTGGGCTGTTATTGTTATGCCCATTTTCAATTAGGGTGTGTTTAGTGGGTTGTTATTGTTATGCCTATTTTCCATTAGGGTGTGTTTGGTGGGCTGTTATTGGTTTGTCTATTTTCTATTAGGGTGTGTTTAGTGGGCTGTTATTGTTATGTACATTTTTCATTAGGGTGTGTATAGTGGGCTGTTATTGTTATGCCTATTTTCAATTGGGGTGTGTTTAGTGGGCTGTTATTGTTGTCTATTTTCAATTGTAGTGTGTTTAGTGGGCTGTTATTGTTATGTCTATTTTCAATTGTAGTGTGTTTAGTGGGCTGTTATTGTTATGCCTATTTTCTATTGGGGTGTGTTTAGTGGGCTGTTATTGTTATGTCTATTTTTAATTGTAGTGTGTTTAGTGGGTATTATTGTTATGTCTATTTTCCATTAGGGTGTGTTTGGTGGGCTGTTATGGGTTTGTCTATTTTCTATTAGGGTGTGTTTAGTGGGCTGTTATTGTTATGTACATTTTTCATTAGGGTGTGTATAGTGGGCTGTTATTGTTATGCCTATTTTCAATTGGGGTGTGTTTAGTGGGCTGTTATTGTTGTCTATTTTCAATTGTAGTGTGTTTAGTGGGCTGTTATTGTTATGTCTATTTTCAATTGTAGTGTGTTTAGTGGGCTGTTATTGTTATGCCTATTTTCAATTGGGGTGTGTTTAGTGGGCTGTTATTGTTATGTCTATTTTTAATTGTAGTGTGTTTAGTGGGTATTATTGTTATGTCTATTTTCAATTGGGGTGTGTTTAGTGGGCTGTTATTGTTATGTCAATTTTCCATTAGGGTGTGTTTAGTTTTTTTTTTTTTTTTTTTTTTTTTTTTTTTTTTTTTTTTTTTTAATTTAAATATGTTTATTGAATAAAAGACAACGATTCCAATTACACGTGTGTACCTCTATACCACACAAACACTCTATTTCTAGGATTAACACACTGCAGTGAAAATAAAGTCTATCAATTATTTGTAAGGGAAAAATGTCACAAAAACCCTGACTTATACTACTAACTACTAAGATACATCATATAATGATAATATAAAATTAACGATAGCTAAAATAATTAATGATAAATAATACTTAATTCGGTGTGTTTAGTGGGCTGTTATCGTTATGTCTATTTTCAATTGGGGTGTGTTTAGTGGGCTGTTATTGTTATGTTTATATTCAATTGGGTTGTGTTTAGTGGGCTGTTATTGTTATGTATGTTTTCATTTGGGGTGTGTTTAGTGGGCTGTTTTTTTTTTTTTTTTTTTAACGGCGCATCTACATCTTGGTCATTAACGCCGTAGTGGGCTGTTATTGTTATGTCTATTTTCAATTGGGGTGTGTTTAGTGGGCTGTTATTGTCATGCCCATTTTCAATTAGGGTGTGTTTAGTGGGCTGTTATTGTTATGCCCATTTTCAATTAGGGTGTGTTTAGTGGGTTGTTTCTGTTATGCCTATGTTCCATTAGGGTGTGTTTAGTGGGCTGTTATTGGTTTGTCTATTTTCAATTAGGGTGTGTTTAGTGGGCTGTTATTGTTATGTCTATTTTCAATTGGGGTGTGTTTAGTGGGCTGTTATTGTAATATCTATTTTCAATGGGGTGTGTTCAGTGGGCTGTTATTGCTATGTCTATTTTCAATTAGGGTGTGTTTAGTGGGTTGTTATTGTTATGTCTATTTTCAATTAGGGTGTGTTTAGTGGGCTGTTATTGTTATGCCCATTTTCAATTAGGGTGTGTTTAGTGGGTTGTTTTTGTTATGCCTATTTTCCATTAGGGTGTGTTTAGTGGGCTGTTATTGGTTTGTCTATTTTCTATTGGGGTGTGTTTAGTAGGCTGTTATTGTTATGTACATTTTTCATTAGGGTGTGTATAGTGGGCTGTTATTGTTATGCCTATTTTCAATTGGGGTGTGTTTAGTGGGCTGTTATTGTTATGTCTATTTTTAATTGTAGTGTGTTTAGTGGGTATTATTGTTATGTCTATTTTCAATTGTAGTGTGTTTAGTGGGCTGTTATTGTTATGTCAATTTTCCATTAGGGTGTGTTTAGTGGGCTGTTATCGTTATGTCTATTTTAAATGGGGTGTGTTTAGTGGGCCGTTATTGTTATGTCCATTTTCCATTAGGGTGTGTTTAGTGGGCTGTTATCGTTATGTCTATTTTCAATTGGGGTGTATTTAGTGGGCTGTTATTGTTATGTCTATTTTCAATTAGGGTGCGTTTAGTGGGTTGTTATTGTTATGTATATTTTCCATTAGGGTGTGTTTAGTGGCCTGTTATTGTAGTGTCTATTTTCCATTAGGGTGTGTTTAGTGGGGTGTTATTGTTATGCCCACTTTCGATTAGGTCGTGTTCAGTGGGCTGTTAATGTTAAGCCCATTTTCAATTAGGGTGTGTTTAGTGGGCTGCTATTGTTATGCCCATTTTCCGTTAGGGTGTGTTTAGTGGGCTGTTATTGTTATGTCAATTTTCCATTAGGGCGTTTTTAGTGGGCTGTTATTGTTATGTCTATTTTCAATTAGGGTGTGTTTAGTGGGCTGCTATTGTTTTTCTTTTTTTTTTTAAACGGCGCATCTACATCTTTGCCATTAACGCCGTACTGCTATTGTTATGTCTATTTTCAATTGGAGTGTGTTTAGTGGGCTGTTATTGTTATGTCTATTTTCAATTTTAGTGTGTTTAGTGGGCTGTTATTGTTATGTCTATTTTCAATTGTAGTGTGTTTAGTGGGCTGTTATTGTTATGTTAATTTTCCATTAAGGTGTGTTTAGTGGGCTGTTATTGTTATGTCAATTTTCCATTAGGGTGTGTTTAGTGGGCTGTTATTGTTATGTTTATTTTCAATTGGGGTGTGTTTAGTGGGCTGTTATTGTTATGCCCATTTTCAATTAGGGTGTGTTTAGTGGGTTGTTTTTGTTATGCCTATTTTCCATTAGGGTGTGTTTAGTGGGCTGTTATTGGTTTGTCTATTTTCAATTAGGGTGTGTTTAGTGGGCTGTTATTGTCATGCCCATTTTCAATTAGGGTGTGTTTAGTGGGCTGTTATTGTTATGTCTATTTTCAATCACTGTGTGTTTACTGGGCTGTTATTGTTATGCCTATTTTCAATTGGGGTGTGTTTAGTGGGCTGTTATTGTTATGTCTATTTTCAATTGTAGTGTGTTTAGTGGGCTGTTATTGTTACGTATATTTTCAATTGTAGTGTGTTTAGTGGGCTGTTATTGTTATGCCCATTTTCAATTAGGGTGTGTTTAGTGGGTTGTTTTTGTCATGCCTATTTTCCATTAGGGTGTGTTTAGTGGGCTGTTATTGGTTTGTCTTTTTTCAATTAGGGTGTGTTTAGTGGGCTGTTATTGTTATGTCTATTTTCAATTGGGGTGTGTTTAGTGGGCTGTTATTGTAATATCTATTTTCAATGGGGTATGTTCAGTGGGCTGTTATAGCTATGTCTATTTTCAATTAGGGTGTGTTTAGTGGGTTGTTATTGTTATGTCTATTTTCAATTAGGGTGTGTTTAGTGGGCTGTTATTGTTATGCCCATTTTCAATTAGGGTGTGTTTAGTGGGTTGTTATTGTTATGCCTATTTTCCATTAGGGTGTGTTTGGTGGGCTGTTATTGGTTTGTCTATTTCCTATTAGGGTGTGTTTAGTGGGCTGTTATTGTTATGTACATTTTTCATTAGGGTGTGTATAGTGGGCTGTTATTGTAATGCCTATTTTCAATTGGGGTGTGTTTAGTGGGCTGTTATTGTTATGTCTATTTTTAATTGTAGTGTGTTTAGTGGGTATTATTGTTATGTCTATTTTCAATTGTAGTGTGTTTAGTGGGCTGTTATTGTTATGTCAATTTTCCATTAGGGTGTGTTTAGTGGGCTGTTATCGTTATGTCTATTTTAATTGGGGTGTGTTTAGTGGGCTGTTATTGTTATGTCAATTTTCCATTAGGGTGTGTTTAGTGGGCTGTTATCGTTATGTCTATTTTCAATTGGGGTGTATTTAGTGGGCTGTTATTGTTATGTCTATTTTCAATTAGGGTGCGTTTAGTGGGTTGTTATTGTTATGTATATTTTCCATTAGGGTGTGTTTAGTGGCCTGTTATTGTAGTGTCTATTTTCCATTAGGGTGTGTTTAGTGGGGTGTTATTGTTATGCCCACTTTCGATTAGGTCGTGTTTAGTGGGCTGTTATTATTATGCCCATTTTCAATTAGGGTGTGATTAGTGGGCTGTTAATGTTAAGCCCATTTTCAATTAGGGTGTGTTTAGTGGGCTGCTATTGTTATGCCCATTGTCCGTTAGGGTGTGTTTAGTGGGCTGTTATTGTTATGTCAATTTTCCATTAGGGCGTTTTTAGTGGGCTGTTATTGTTATGTCTATTTTCAATTAGGGTGTGTTTAGTGGGCTGCTATTGTTTTTCTTTTTTTTTTAAACGGCGCATCTACATCTTTGCCATTAACGCCGTACTGCTATTGTTATGTCTATTTTCAATTGGAGTGTGTTTAGTGGGCTGTTATTGTTATGTCTATTTTCAATTTTAGTGTGTTTAGTGGGCTGTTATTGTTATGTCTATTTTCAATTGTAGTGTGTTTAGTGGGCTGTTATTGTTATGTTAATTTTCCATTAAGGTGTGTTTAGTGGGCTGTTATTGTTATGTCAATTTTCCATTAGGGTGTGTTTAGTGGGCTGTTATTGTTATGTTTATTTTCAATTGGGGTGTGTTTAGTGGGCTGTTATTGTTATGCCCATTTTCAATTAGGGTGTGTTTAGTGGGTTGTTTTTGTTATGCCTATTTTCCATTAGGGTGTGTTTAGTGGGCTGTTATTGGTTTGTCTATTTTCAATTAGGGTGTGTTTAGTGGGCTGTTATTGTCATGCCCATTTTCAATTAGGGTGTGTTTAGTGGGCTGTTATTGTTATGTCTATTTTCAATCACTGTGTGTTTAGTGGGCTGTTATTGTTATGCCTATTTTCAATTGGGGTGTGTTTAGTGGGCTGTTATTGTTATGTCTATTTTCAATTGTAGTGTGTTTAGTGGGCTGTTATTGTTATGTATATTTTCAATTGTAGTGTGTTTAGTGGGCTGTTATTGTTATGCCCATTTTCAATTAGGGTGTGTTTAGTGGGTTGTTTTTGTTATGCCTATTTTCCATTAGGGTGTGTTTAGTGGGCTGTTATTGGTTTGTCTTTTTTCAATTAGGGTGTGTTTAGTGGGCTGTTATTGTTACGTCTATTTTCAATTGGGGTGTGTTTAGTGGGCTGTTATTGTAATATCTATTTTCAATGGGGTATTTTCAGTGGGCTGTTATAGCTATGTCTATTTTCAATTAGGGTGTGTTTAGTGGGTTGTTATTGTTATGTCTATTTTCAATTAGGGTGTGTTTAGTGGGCTGTTATTGTTATGCCCATTTTCAATTAGGGTGTGTTTAGTGGGTTGTTATTGTTATGCCTATTTTCCATTAGGGTGTGTTTGGTGGGCTGTTATTGGTTTGTCTATTTCCTATTAGGGTGTGTTTAGTGGGCTGTTATTGTTATGTACATTTTTCATTAGGGTGTGTATAGTGGGCTGTTATTGTTATGCCTATTTTCAATTGGGGTGTGTTTAGTGGGCTGTTATTGTTATGTCTATTTTCAAATGTAGTGTGTTTAGTGGGCTGTTATTGTTATGTCTATTTTCAATTGTAGTGTGTTTAGTGGGCTATTATTGTTATGCCTATTTTCAATTGGGGTGTGTTTAGTGGGCTGTTATTGTTATGTCTATTTTTAATTGTAGTGTGTTTAGTGGGTATTATTGTTATGTCTATTTTCAATTGGGGTGTGTTTAGTGGGCTGTTATTGTTATGTCAATTTTCCATTAGGGTGTGTTTAGTTTTTTTTTTTTTTTTTTTTAATTTAAATATGTTTATTGAATAAAAGACAGCGATTACAATTACACGTGTGTACCTCTATACCACACAAACACTCTATTTCTAGGATTAACACACTGCAGTGAAAATAAAGTCTATCAATTATTTGTAAGGGAAAAATGTCACAAAAACCCTGACTTATACTACTAACTACTAAGATACATCATATAATGATAATATAAAATTAACGATAGCTAAAATAATTAATGATAAATAATACATAATTCGGTGTGTTTAGTGGGCTGTTATCGTTATGTCTATTTTCAATTGGGGTGTGTTTAGTGGGCTGTTATTGTTATGTTTATATTCAATTGGGGTGTGTTTAGTGGGCTGTTATTGTTATGTATGTTTTCATTTGGGGTGTGTTTAGTGGGCTGTTTTTTTTTTTTTTTTTTTTTTTTTTTTTTTTTTTTTTAACGGCGCATCTACATCTTGGTCATTAACGCCGTAGTGGGCTGTTAATGTTATGTCTATTTTCAATTGGGGTGTGTTTAGTGGGCTGTTATTGTCATGCCCATTTTCAATTAGGGTGTGTTTAGTGGGCTGTTATTGTTATGTCTATTTTCAATTAGGGTGTGTTTAGTGGGCTGTTATTGTTATGCCCATTTTCAATTAGGGTGTGTTTAGTGGGTTGTTTCTGTTATGCCTATTTTCCATTAGGGTGTGTTTAGTGGGCTGTTATTGGTTTGTCTATTTTCAATTAGGGTGTGTTTAGTGGGCTGTTACTGTTATGTCTATTTTCAATTGGGGTGTGTTAAGTGGGCTGTTATTGTAATATCTATTTTCAATGGGGTGTGTTCAGTGGGCTGTTATTGCTATGTCTATTTTCAATTAGGGTGTGTTTAGTGGGTTGTTATTGTTATGTCTATTTTCAATTAGGGTGTGTTTAGTGGGCTGTTATTGTTATGCCCATTTTCAATTAGGGTGTGTTTAGTGGGTTGTTTTTGTTATGCCTATTTTCCATTAGGGTGTGTTTAGTGGGCTGTTATTGGTTTGTCTATTTTCTATTGGGGTGTGTTTAGTAGGCTGTTATTGTTATGTACATTTTTCATTAGGGTGTGTATAGTGGGCTGTTATTGTTATGCCTATTTTCAATTGGGGTGTGTTTAGTGGGCTGTTATTGTTATGTCTATTTTTAATTGTAGTGTGTTTAGTGGGTATTATTGTTATGTCTATTTTCAATTGTAGTGTGTTTAGTGGGCTGTTATTGTTATGTCAATTTTCCATTAGGGTGTGTTTAGTGGGCTGTTATCGTTATGTCTATTTTAATTGGGGTGTGTTTAGTGGGCTGTTATTGTTATGTCAATTTTCCATTAGGGTGTGTTTAGTGGGCTGTTATCGTTATGTCTATTTTCAATTGGGGTGTATTTAGTGGGCTGTTATTGTTATGTTTATTTTCAATTGGGGTGTGTTTAGTGTGCTGTTATTGTTATGTCTGTTTTTAATTGGGATGTGTTTAGTGGGCTGTTGTTGTTATGTCTATTTTCAATTGGGGTGTGTTTAGTGGGCTGTTATTTTCATGCCCATTTTCAATTAGGGTGTGTTTAGTGGGCTGTTATTGTTATGTCTGTTTTCAATTAGGGTGTGTTTAGTGGGCTGTTATTGTTATGCCCATTTTCAATTAGGGTGTGTTTAGTGGGTTGTTTTTGTTATGCCTATTTTCCATTAGGGTGTGTTTAGTGGGCTGTTATTGGTTTGTCTATTTTCTATTAGGGTGTGTTTAGTGGGCTGTTATTGTTAGGTCCATTTTTCATTAGGGTGTGTATAGTGGGCTGATATTGTTATGCCTATTTTCAATTGGGGTGTGTTTAGTGGGCTGTTATTGTTATGTCTATTTTCAATTGTAGTGTGTTTAGTGGGCTGTTATTGTTATGTCTATTTTCAATTGTAGTGTGTTTAGTGGGCTGTTAATGTTATGCCCCTTTTCAATTAGGGTGTGTTTAGTGGGCTGTTATTGTAATATCTATTTTCAATGGGGTGTGTTTAGTGGGCTGTTATTGGTTTGTCTATTTTCAATTAGGGTGTGTTTAGTGGGCTGTTATTGTTATGTCTATTTTCAATTGGGGTGTGTTTAGTGGGCTGTTATTGTAATATCTATTTTCAATGGGGTGTGTTCAGTGGGCTGTTATTGCCATGTCTATTTTCAATTAGGGTGTGTTTAGTGGGTTGTTATTGTTACGTCTATTTTCAATTAGGGTGTGTTTAGTGGGCTGTTATGGTTATGCCCATTTTCAATTAGGGTGTGTTTAGTGGGTTGTTTTTGTTATGCCTACTTTCCATTAGGGTGTGTTTAGTGGGCTGTTATTGGTTTGTCTATTTTCTATTGGGGTGTGTTTAGTAGGCTGTTATTGTTATGTTTATTTTCAATTGGGGTGTGTTTAGTGTGCTGTTATTTTCATGCCCATTTTCAATTGTAGTGTGTTTAGTGGGCTGTTATACTTATGTATATTTTCAATTGTAGTGTGTTTAGTGGGCTGTTATTGTTATGCCCATTTTCAATTAGGGTGTGTTTAGTGGGTTGTTTTTGTTATGCCTATTTTCCATTAGGGTGTGTTTAGTGGGCTGTTATTGGTTTGTCTATTTTCAATTAGGGTGTGTTTAGTGGGCTGTTATTGTTATGTCTATTTTCAATTGGGGTGTGTTTAGTGGGCTGTTATTGTAATATCTATTTTCAATGGGGTATGTTCAGTGGGCTGTTATAGCTATGTCTATTTTCAATTAGGGTGTGTTTAGTGGGTTGTTATTGTTATGTCTATTTTCAATTAGGGTGTGTTTAGTGGGCTGTTATTGTTATGCCCATTTTCAATTAGGGTGTGTTTGGTGGGTTGTTATTGTTATGCCTATTTTCCATTAGGGTGTGTTTGGTGGGCTGTTATTGGTTTGTCTATTTTCTATTAGGGTGTGTTTAGTGGGCTGTTATTGTTATGTACATTTTTCATTAGGGTGTGTATAGTGGGCTGTTATTGTTATGCCTATTTTCAATTGGGGTGTGTTTAGTGGGCTGTTATTGTTATGTCTATTTTCAATTGTAGTGTGTTTAGTGGGCTGTTATTGTTATGTCTATTTTCAATTGTAGTGTGTTTAGTGGGCTATTATTTTTATGCCTATTTTCAATTGGGGTGTGTTTAGTGGGCTGTTATTGTTATGTCTATTTTTAATTGTAGTGTGTTTAGTGGGTATTATTGTTATGTCTATTTTCAATTGTAGTGTGTTTAGTGGGCTGTTATTGTTATGTCAATTTTCCATTAGGGTGTGTTTAGTGGGCTGTTATCGTTATGTCTATTTTAATTGGGGTGTGTTTAGTGGGCTGTTATTGTTATGTCAATTTTCCATTAGGGTGTGTTTAGTGGGCTGTTATCGTTATGTCTATTTTCAATTGGGGTGTATTTAGTGGGCTGTTATTGTTATGTTTATTTTCAATTGGGGTGTGTTTAGTGTGCTGTTATTGTTATGTCTGTTTTTAATTGGGGTGTGTTTAGTGGGCTGTTGTTGTTATGTCTATTTTCAATTGGGGTGTGTTTAGTGGGCTGTTATTTTCATGCCCATTTTCAATTAGGGTGTGTTTAGTGGGCTGTTATTGTTATTTCTATTTTCAATTGGGGTGTGTTTAGTGGGCTGTTATTGTCATGCCCTTTTTCAATTAGGGTGTGTTTAGTGGGCTGTTATTGGTTTGTCTATTTTCAATTAGGGTGTGTTTAGTGGGCTGTTATTGTTATGTCTATTTTCAATTGGGGTGTGTTTAGTGGGCAGTTATTGTAATATCTATTTTCAATGGGGTGTGTTCAGTGGGCTGTTATTGCTATGTCTATTTTCAATTAGGGTGTGTTTAGTGGGTTGTTATTGTTATGTCAATTTCCCATTAGGGTGTGTTTAGTGGGCTGTTATTGTTATGTCAATTTCCCATTAGGGTGTGTTTAGTGGGCTGTTATTGTTATGTCTATTTTCCATTAGGGTGTGTTTAGTGGGGTGTTATTGTTATGCCCATTTTCAATTAGGTTGTGTTTAGTGGGCTCTTACTGTTATGCCTATTTTCCATCAGGGTGTGTTTAGTGGGCTCTTGTTGTTATGTCAATTTTCTATTAGGGTGTGATTAGTGGGCTGTTATTGTTATGTCCATTTTTCATTAGGGTGTGTATAGTGGGCTGTTATTGTTATGCCTATTTTCAATTGGGGTGTGTTTAGTGGGGTGTTATTGTTGTCTATTTTCAATTGTAGTGTGTTTAGTGGGCTGTTATTGTTATGTCTATTTTCAATTAGGGTGCGTTTAGTGGGTTGTTATTGTTATGTATATTTTTAATTGTAGTGTGTTTAGTGGGTATTATTGTTATGTCTATTTTCAATTGTAGTGTGTTTAGTGGGCTGTTATTGTTATGTCAATTTTCCATTAGGGTGTGTTTAGTGGGCTGTTATCGTTATGTCTATTTTAATTGGGGTGTGTTTAGTGGGCTGTTATTGTTATGTCAATTTTCCATTAGGGTGTGTTTAGTGGGCTGTTATCGTTATGTCTATTTTCAATTGGGGTGTATTTAGTGGGCTGTTATTGTTATGTCTATTTTCAATTAGGGTGCGTTTAGTGGGTTGTTATTGTTATGTATATTTTCCATTAGGGTGTGTTTAGTGGCCTGTTATTGTAGTGTCTATTTTCCATTAGGGTGTGTTTAGTGGGGTGTTATTGTTATGCCCACTTTCGATTAGGTCGTGTTTAGTGGGCTGTTATTATTATGCCCATTTTCAATTAGGGTGTGATTAGTGGGCTGTTAATGTTAAGCCCATTTTCAATTAGGGTGTGTTTAGTGGGCTGCTATTGTTATGCCCATTTTCCGTTAGGGTGTGTTTAGTGGGCTGTTATTGTTATGTCAATTTTCCATTAGGGTGTTTTTAGTGGGCTGTTATTGTTATGTCTATTTTCAATTAGGGTGTGTTTAGTGGGCTGCTATTGTTTTTCTTTTTTTTTTAAACGGCGCATCTACATCTTTGCCATTAACGCCGTACTGCTATTGTTATGTCTATTTTCAATTGGAGTGTGTTTAGTGGGCTGTTATTGTTATGTCTATTTTCAATTTTAGTGTGTTTAGTGGGCTGTTATTGTTATGTCTATTTTCAATTGTAGTGTGTTTAGTGGGCTGTTATTGTTATGTTAATTTTCCATTAAGGTGTGTTTAGTGGGCTGTTATTGTTATGTCAATTTTCCATTAGGGTGTGTTTAGTGGGCTGTTATTGTTATGTTTATTTTCAATTGGGGTGTGTTTAGTGGGCTGTTATTGTTATGCCCATTTTCAATTAGGGTGTGTTTAGTGGGTTGTTTTTGTTATGCCTATTTTCCATTAGGGTGTGTTTAGTGGGCTGTTATTGGTTTGTCTATTTTCAATTAGGGTGTGTTTAGTGGGCTGTTATTGTCATGCCCATTTTCAATTAGGGTGTGTTTAGTGGGCTGTTATTGTTATGTCTATTTTCAATCACTGTGTGTTTAGTGGGCTGTTATTGTTATGCCTATTTTCAATTGGGGTGTGTTTAGTGGGCTGTTATTGTTATGTCTATTTTCAATTGTAGTGTGTTTAGTGGGCTGTTATTGTTATGTATATTTTCAATTGTAGTGTGTTTAGTGGGCTGTTATTGTTATGCCCATTTTCAATTAGGGTGTGTTTAGTGGGTTGTTTTTGTTATGCCTATTTTCCATTAGGGTGTGTTTAGTGGGCTGTTATTGGTTTGTCTTTTTTCAATTAGGGTGTGTTTAGTGGGCTGTTATTGTTACGTCTATTTTCAATTGGGGTGTGTTTAGTGGGCTGTTATTGTAATATCTATTTTCAATGGGGTATTTTCAGTGGGCTGTTATAGCTATGTCTATTTTCAATTAGGGTGTGTTTAGTGGGCTGTTATTGTTATGCCCATTTTCAATTAGGGTGTGTTTAGTGGGTTGTTATTGTTATGCCTATTTTCCATTAGGGTGTGTTTGGTGGGCTGTTATTGGTTTGTCTATTTCCTATTAGGGTGTGTTTAGTGGGCTGTTATTGTTATGTACATTTTTCATTAGGGTGTGTATAGTGGGCTGTTATTGTTATGCCTATTTTCAATTGGGGTGTGTTTAGTGGGCTGTTATTGTTATGTCTATTTTCAAATGTAGTGTGTTTAGTGGGCTGTTATTGTTATGTCTATTTTCAATTGTAGTGTGTTTAGTGGGCTATTATTGTTATGCCTATTTTCAATTGGGGTGTGTTTAGTGGGCTGTTATTGTTATGTCTATTTTTAATTGTAGTGTGTTTAGTGGGTATTATTGTTATGTCTATTTTCAATTAGGGTGTGTTTAGTGGGCTGTTGTTGTTATGTCAATTTTCCATTAGGGTGTGTTTAGTTTTTTTTTTTTTTTTTTTTAATTTAAATATGTTTATTGAATAAAAGACAGTGATTACAATTACACGTGTGTACCTCTATACCACACAAACACTCTATTTCTAGGATTAACACACTGCAGTGAAAATAAAGTCTATCAATTATTTGTAAGGGAAAAATGTCACAAAAACCCTGACTTATACTACTAACTACTAAGATACATCATATAATGATAATATAAAATTAACGATAGCTAAAATAATTAATGATAAATAATACATAATTCGGTGTGTTTAGTGGGCTGTTATCGCTATGTCTATTTTCAATTGGGGTGTGTTTAGTGGGCTGTTATTGTTATGTTTATATTCAATTGGGGTGTGTTTAGTGGGCTGTTATTGTTATGTATGTTTTCATTTGGGGTGTGTTTAGTGGGCTGTTTTTTTTTTTTTTTTTTTTTTTTTTTTTTTTTTTTTTTTTTTTTTTTTTTTTTTTTTTTTTAACGGCGCATCTACATCTTGGTCATTAACGCCGTAGTGGGCTGTTAATGTTATGTCTATTTTCAATTGGGGTGTGTTTAGTGGGCTGTTATTGTCATGCCCATTTTCAATTAGGGTGTGTTTAGTGGGCTGTTATTGTTATGTCTATTTTCAATTAGGGTGTGTTTAGTGGGCTGTTATTGTTATGTCTATTTTCAATTGTAGTGTGTTTAGTGGGCTGTTAATGTTATGCCCCCTTTCAATTAGGGTGTGTTTAGTGGGCTGTTATTGTAATATCTATTTTCAATGGGGTGTGTTTAGTGGGCTGTTATTGGTTTGTCTATTTTCAATTAGGGTGTGTTTAGTGGGCTGTTATTGTTATGTCTATTTTCAATTGGGGTGTGTTTAGTGGGCTGTTATTGTAATATCTATTTTCAATGGGGTGTGTTCAGTGGGCTGTTATTGCTATGTCTATTTTCAATTAGGGTGTGTTTAGTGGGTTGTTATTGTTATGTCTATTTTCAATTAGGGTGTGTTTAGTGGGCTGTTATGGTTATGCCCATTTTCAATTAGGGTGTGTTTAGTGGGTTGTTTTTGTTATGCCTACTTTCCATTAGGGTGTGTTTAGTGGGCTGTTATTGGTTTGTCTATTTTCTATTGGGGTGTGTTTAGTAGGCTGTTATTGTTATGTTTATTTTCAATTGGGGTGTGTTTAGTGTGCTGTTATTTTCATGCCCATTTTCAATTGTAGTGTGTTTAGTGGGCTGTTATACTTATGTATATTTTCAATTGTAGTGTGTTTAGTGGGCTGTTATTGTTATGCCCATTTTCAATTAGGGTGTGTTTAGTGGGTTGTTTTTGTTATGCCTATTTTCCATTAGGGTGTGTTTAGTGGGCTGTTATTGGTTTGTCTATTTTCAATTAGGGTGTGTTTAGTGGGCTGTTATTGTTATGTCTATTTTCAATTGGGGTGTGTTTAGTGGGCTGTTATTGTAATATCTATTTTCAATGGGGTATGTTCAGTGGGCTGTTATAGCTATGTCTATTTTCAATTAGGGTGTGTTTAGTGGGTTGTTATTGTTATGTCTATTTTCAATTAGGGTGTGTTTAGTGGGCTGTTATTGTTATGCCCATTTTCAATTAGGGTGTGTTTGGTGGGTTGTTATTGTTATGCCTATTTTCCATTAGGGTGTGTTTGGTGGGCTGTTATTGGTTTGTCTATTTTCTATTAGGGTGTGTTTAGTGGGCTGTTATTGTTATGTACATTTTTCATTAGGGTGTGTATAGTGGGCTGTTATTGTTATGCCTATTTTCAATTGGGGTGTGTTTAGTGGGCTGTTATTGTTATGTCTATTTTCAATTGTAGTGTGTTTAGTGGGTATTATTGTTATGTCTATTTTCAATTGGGGTGTGTTTAGTGGGCTGTTATTGTTATGTCAATTTTCCATTAGGGTGTGTTTAGTTTTTTTTTTTTTTTTTTTTTTTTAATTTAAATATGTTTATTGAATAAAAGACAACGATTACAATTACACGTGTGTACCTCTATACCACACAAACACTCTATTTCTAGGATTAACACACTGCAGTGAAAATAAAGTCTATCAATTATTTGTAAGGGAAAAATGTCACAAAAACCCTGACTTATACTACTAACTACTAAGATACATCATATAATGATAATATAAAATTAACGATAGCTAAAATAATTAATGATAAATAATACTTAATTCGGTGTGTTTAGTGGGCTGTTATCGTTATGTCTATTTTCAATTGGGGTGTGTTTAGTGGGCTGTTATTGTTATGTTTATATTCAATTGGGGTGTGTTTAGTGGGCTGTTATTGTTATGTAAGTTTTCATTTGGGGTGTGTTTAGTGGGCTGTTTTTTTTTTTTTTTTTTTTTTTATTTTTTTTTAACGGCGCATCTACATCTTGGTCATTAACGCCGTAGTGGGCTGTTATTGTTATGTCTATTTTCTATTAGGGTGTGTTTAGTGGGCTGTTATTGTTATGTACATTTTTCATTAGGGTGTGTATAGTGGGCTGTTATTGTTATGCCTATTTTCAATTGGGGTGTGTTTAGTGGGCTGTTATTGTTATGTCTATTTTCAATTGTAGTGTGTTTAGTGGGCTGTTATTGTTATGTCTATTTTCAATTGTAGTGTGTTTAGTGGGCTATTATTTTTATGCCTATTTTCAATTGGGGTGTGTTTAGTGGGCTGTTATTGTTATGTCTATTTTTAATTGTAGTGTGTTTAGTGGGTATTATTGTTATGTCTATTTTCAATTGTAGTGTGTTTAGTGGGCTGTTATTGTTATGTCAATTTTCCATTAGGGTGTGTTTAGTGGGCTGTTATCGTTATGTCTATTTTAATTGGGGTGTGTTTAGTGGGCTGTTATTGTTATGTCAATTTTCCATTAGGGTGTGTTTAGTGGGCTGTTATCGTTATGTCTATTTTCAATTGGGGTGTATTTAGTGGGCTGTTATTGTTATGTTTATTTTCAATTGGGGTGTGTTTAGTGTGCTGTTATTGTTATGTCTGTTTTTAATTGGGGTGTGTTTAGTGGGCTGTTGTTGTTATGTCTATTTTCAATTGGGGTGTGTTTAGTGGGCTGTTATTTTCATGCCCATTTTCAATTAGGGTGTGTTTAGTGGGCTGTTATTGTTATTTCTATTTTCAATTGGGGTGTGTTTAGTGGGCTGTTATTGTCATGCCCTTTTTCAATTAGGGTGTGTTTAGTGGGCTGTTATTGGTTTGTCTATTTTCAATTAGGGTGTGTTTAGTGGGCTGTTATTGTTATGTCTATTTTCAATTGGGGTGTGTTTAGTGGGCAGTTATTGTAATATCTATTTTCAATGGGGTGTGTTCAGTGGGCTGTTATTGCTATGTCTATTTTCAATTAGGGTGTGTTTAGTGGGTTGTTATTGTTATGTCAATTTCCCATTAGGGTGTGTTTAGTGGGCTGTTATTGTTATGTCAATTTCCCATTAGGGTGTGTTTAGTGGGCTGTTATTGTTATGTCTATTTTCCATTAGGGTGTGTTTAGTGGGGTGTTATTGTTATGCCCATTTTCAATTAGGTTGTGTTTAGTGGGCTCTTACTGTTATGCCTATTTTCCATCAGGGTGTGTTTAGTGGGCTCTTGTTGTTATGTCAATTTTCTATTAGGGTGTGATTAGTGGGCTGTTATTGTTATGTCCATTTTTCATTAGGGTGTGTATAGTGGGCTGTTATTGTTATGCCTATTTTCAATTGGGGTGTGTTTAGTGGGGTGTTATTGTTGTCTATTTTCAATTGTAGTGTGTTTAGTGGGCTGTTATTGTTATGTCTATTTTCAATTAGGGTGCGTTTAGTGGGTTGTTATTGTTATGTATATTTTTAATTGTAGTGTGTTTAGTGGGTATTATTGTTATGTCTATTTTCAATTGTAGTGTGTTTAGTGGGCTGTTATTGTTATGTCAATTTTCCATTAGGGTGTGTTTAGTGGGCTGTTATCGTTATGTCTATTTTAATTGGGGTGTGTTTAGTGGGCTGTTATTGTTATGTCAATTTTCCATTAGGGTGTGTTTAGTGGGCTGTTATCGTTATGTCTATTTTCAATTGGGGTGTATTTAGTGGGCTGTTATTGTTATGTCTATTTTCAATTAGGGTGCGTTTAGTGGGTTGTTATTGTTATGTATATTTTCCATTAGGGTGTGTTTAGTGGCCTGTTATTGTAGTGTCTATTTTCCATTAGGGTGTGTTTAGTGGGGTGTTATTGTTATGCCCACTTTCGATTAGGTCGTGTTTAGTGGGCTGTTATTATTATGCCCATTTTCAATTAGGGTGTGATTAGTGGGCTGTTAATGTTAAGCCCATTTTCAATTAGGGTGTGTTTAGTGGGCTGCTATTGTTATGCCCATTTTCCGTTAGGGTGTGTTTAGTGGGCTGTTATTGTTATGTCAATTTTCCATTAGGGTGTTTTTAGTGGGCTGTTATTGTTATGTCTATTTTCAATTAGGGTGTGTTTAGTGGGCTGCTATTGTTTTTCTTTTTTTTTTAAACGGCGCATCTACATCTTTGCCATTAACGCCGTACTGCTATTGTTATGTCTATTTTCAATTGGAGTGTGTTTAGTGGGCTGTTATTGTTATGTCTATTTTCAATTTTAGTGTGTTTAGTGGGCTGTTATTGTTATGTCTATTTTCAATTGTAGTGTGTTTAGTGGGCTGTTATTGTTATGTTAATTTTCCATTAAGGTGTGTTTAGTGGGCTGTTATTGTTATGTCAATTTTCCATTAGGGTGTGTTTAGTGGGCTGTTATTGTTATGTTTATTTTCAATTGGGGTGTGTTTAGTGGGCTGTTATTGTTATGCCCATTTTCAATTAGGGTGTGTTTAGTGGGTTGTTTTTGTTATGCCTATTTTCCATTAGGGTGTGTTTAGTGGGCTGTTATTGGTTTGTCTATTTTCAATTAGGGTGTGTTTAGTGGGCTGTTATTGTCATGCCCATTTTCAATTAGGGTGTGTTTAGTGGGCTGTTATTGTTATGTCTATTTTCAATCACTGTGTGTTTAGTGGGCTGTTATTGTTATGCCTATTTTCAATTGGGGTGTGTTTAGTGGGCTGTTATTGTTATGTCTATTTTCAATTGTAGTGTGTTTAGTGGGCTGTTATTGTTATGTATATTTTCAATTGTAGTGTGTTTAGTGGGCTGTTATTGTTATGCCCATTTTCAATTAGGGTGTGTTTAGTGGGTTGTTTTTGTTATGCCTATTTTCCATTAGGGTGTGTTTAGTGGGCTGTTATTGGTTTGTCTTTTTTCAATTAGGGTGTGTTTAGTGGGCTGTTATTGTTACGTCTATTTTCAATTGGGGTGTGTTTAGTGGGCTGTTATTGTAATATCTATTTTCAATGGGGTATTTTCAGTGGGCTGTTATAGCTATGTCTATTTTCAATTAGGGTGTGTTTAGTGGGCTGTTATTGTTATGCCCATTTTCAATTAGGGTGTGTTTAGTGGGTTGTTATTGTTATGCCTATTTTCCATTAGGGTGTGTTTGGTGGGCTGTTATTGGTTTGTCTATTTCCTATTAGGGTGTGTTTAGTGGGCTGTTATTGTTATGTACATTTTTCATTAGGGTGTGTATAGTGGGCTGTTATTGTTATGCCTATTTTCAATTGGGGTGTGTTTAGTGGGCTGTTATTGTTATGTCTATTTTCAAATGTAGTGTGTTTAGTGGGCTGTTATTGTTATGTCTATTTTCAATTGTAGTGTGTTTAGTGGGCTATTATTGTTATGCCTATTTTCAATTGGGGTGTGTTTAGTGGGCTGTTATTGTTATGTCTATTTTTAATTGTAGTGTGTTTAGTGGGTATTATTGTTATGTCTATTTTCAATTAGGGTGTGTTTAGTGGGCTGTTGTTGTTATGTCAATTTTCCATTAGGGTGTGTTTAGTTTTTTTTTTTTTTTTTTTTTAATTTAAATATGTTTATTGAATAAAAGACAGTGATTACAATTACACGTGTGTACCTCTATACCACACAAACACTCTATTTCTAGGATTAACACACTGCAGTGAAAATAAAGTCTATCAATTATTTGTAAGGGAAAAATGTCACAAAAACCCTGACTTATACTACTAACTACTAAGATACATCATATAATGATAATATAAAATTAACGATAGCTAAAATAATTAATGATAAATAATACATAATTCGGTGTGTTTAGTGGGCTGTTATCGCTATGTCTATTTTCAATTGGGGTGTGTTTAGTGGGCTGTTATTGTTATGTTTATATTCAATTGGGGTGTGTTTAGTGGGCTGTTATTGTTATGTATGTTTTCATTTGGGGTGTGTTTAGTGGGCTGTTTTTTTTTTTTTTTTTTTTTTTTTTTTTTTTTTTTTTTTTTTTTTTTTTTTTTTTTTTTTAACGGCGCATCTACATCTTGGTCATTAACGCCGTAGTGGGCTGTTAATGTTATGTCTATTTTCAATTGGGGTGTGTTTAGTGGGCTGTTATTGTCATGCCCATTTTCAATTAGGGTGTGTTTAGTGGGCTGTTATTGTTATGTCTATTTTCAATTAGGGTGTGTTTAGTGGGCTGTTATTGTTATGTCTATTTTCAATTGTAGTGTGTTTAGTGGGCTGTTAATGTTATGCCCCCTTTCAATTAGGGTGTGTTTAGTGGGCTGTTATTGTAATATCTATTTTCAATGGGGTGTGTTTAGTGGGCTGTTATTGGTTTGTCTATTTTCAATTAGGGTGTGTTTAGTGGGCTGTTATTGTTATGTCTATTTTCAATTGGGGTGTGTTTAGTGGGCTGTTATTGTAATATCTATTTTCAATGGGGTGTGTTCAGTGGGCTGTTATTGCTATGTCTATTTTCAATTAGGGTGTGTTTAGTGGGTTGTTATTGTTATGTCTATTTTCAATTAGGGTGTGTTTAGTGGGCTGTTATGGTTATGCCCATTTTCAATTAGGGTGTGTTTAGTGGGTTGTTTTTGTTATGCCTACTTTCCATTAGGGTGTGTTTAGTGGGCTGTTATTGGTTTGTCTATTTTCTATTGGGGTGTGTTTAGTAGGCTGTTATTGTTATGTTTATTTTCAATTGGGGTGTGTTTAGTGTGCTGTTATTTTCATGCCCATTTTCAATTGTAGTGTGTTTAGTGGGCTGTTATACTTATGTATATTTTCAATTGTAGTGTGTTTAGTGGGCTGTTATTGTTATGCCCATTTTCAATTAGGGTGTGTTTAGTGGGTTGTTTTTGTTATGCCTATTTTCCATTAGGGTGTGTTTAGTGGGCTGTTATTGGTTTGTCTATTTTCAATTAGGGTGTGTTTAGTGGGCTGTTATTGTTATGTCTATTTTCAATTGGGGTGTGTTTAGTGGGCTGTTATTGTAATATCTATTTTCAATGGGGTATGTTCAGTGGGCTGTTATAGCTATGTCTATTTTCAATTAGGGTGTGTTTAGTGGGTTGTTATTGTTATGTCTATTTTCAATTAGGGTGTGTTTAGTGGGCTGTTATTGTTATGCCCATTTTCAATTAGGGTGTGTTTGGTGGGTTGTTATTGTTATGCCTATTTTCCATTAGGGTGTGTTTGGTGGGCTGTTATTGGTTTGTCTATTTTCTATTAGGGTGTGTTTAGTGGGCTGTTATTGTTATGTACATTTTTCATTAGGGTGTGTATAGTGGGCTGTTATTGTTATGCCTATTTTCAATTGGGGTGTGTTTAGTGGGCTGTTATTGTTATGTCTATTTTCAATTGTAGTGTGTTTAGTGGGTATTATTGTTATGTCTATTTTCAATTGGGGTGTGTTTAGTGGGCTGTTATTGTTATGTCAATTTTCCATTAGGGTGTGTTTAGTTTTTTTTTTTTTTTTTTTTTTTAATTTAAATATGTTTATTGAATAAAAGACAACGATTACAATTACACGTGTGTACCTCTATACCACACAAACACTCTATTTCTAGGATTAACACACTGCAGTGAAAATAAAGTCTATCAATTATTTGTAAGGGAAAAATGTCACAAAAACCCTGACTTATACTACTAACTACTAAGATACATCATATAATGATAATATAAAATTAACGATAGCTAAAATAATTAATGATAAATAATACTTAATTCGGTGTGTTTAGTGGGCTGTTATCGTTATGTCTATTTTCAATTGGGGTGTGTTTAGTGGGCTGTTATTGTTATGTTTATATTCAATTGGGGTGTGTTTAGTGGGCTGTTATTGTTATGTAAGTTTTCATTTGGGGTGTGTTTAGTGGGCTGTTTTTTTTTTTTTTTTTTTTTTTATTTTTTTTTAACGGCGCATCTACATCTTGGTCATTAACGCCGTAGTGGGCTGTTATTGTTATGTCTATTTTCAATTGGGGTGTGTTTAGTGGGCTGTTATTGTCATGCCCATTTTCAATTAGGGTGTGTTTAGTGGGCTGTTATTGTTATGTCTATTTTCAATTAGGGTGTGTTTAGTGGGCTGTTATTGTTATGCCCATTTTCAATTAGGGTGTGTTTAGTGGGTTGTTTCTGTTATGCCTATTTTCCATTAGGGTGTGTTTAGTGGGCTGTTATTGGTTTGTCTATTTTCAATTAGGGTGTGTTTAGTGGGCTGTTATTGTTATGTCTATTTTCAATTGGGGTGTGTTAAGTGGGCTGTTATTGTAATATCTATTTTCAATGGGGTGTGTTCAGTGGGCTGTTATTGCTATGTCTATTTTCAATTAGGGTGTGTTTAGTGGGTTGTTATTGTTATGTCTAGTTTCAATTAGGGTGTGTTTAGTGGGCTGTTATTGTTATGCCCATTTTCAATTAGGGTGTGTTTAGTGGGCTGTTATTGTTATGCCTATTTTCCATTAGGGTGTGTTTAGTGGGCTGTTATTGTTATGCCTATTTTCAATTGGGGTGTGTTTAGTGGGCTGTTATTGTTATGTCTATTTTTAATTGTAGTGTGTTTAGTGGGTATTATTGTTATGTCTATTTTCAATTGTAGTGTGTTTAGTGGGCTGTTATTGTTATGTCAATTTTCCATTAGGGTGTGTTTAGTGGGCTGTTATCGTTATGTCTATTTTAATTGGGGTGTGTTTAGTGGGCTGTTATTGTTATGTCAATTTTCCATTAGGGTGTGTTTAGTGGGCTGTTATCGTTATGTCTATTTTCAATTGGGGTGTATTTAGTGGGCTGTTATTGTTATGTTTATTTTCAATTGGGGTGTGTTTAGTGTGCTGTTATTGTTATGTCTGTTTTCAATTGGGGTGTGTTTAGTGGGCTGTTATTGTTATGTCTATTTTCAATTGGGGTGTGTTTAGTGGGCTGTTATTTTCATGCCCATTTTCAATTAGGGTGTGTTTAGTGGGCTGTTATTGTTAAGTCTATTTTCAATTAGGGTGTGTTTAGTGGGGTGATATTGTTATGCCCATTTTCAATTAGGTCGTGTTTAGTGGGCTCTTACTGTTATGCCTATTTTCCATTAGGGTGTGTTTAGTGGGCTCTTGTTGTTATGTCAATTTTCTATTAGGGTGTGATTAGTGGGCTGTTATTGTTATGTCCATTTTTCATTAGGGTGTGTATAGTGGGCTGTTATTGTTATGCCTATTTTCAATTGGGGTGTGTTTAGTGGGGTGTTATTGTTGTCTATTTTCAATTGTAGTGTGTTTAGTGGGCTGTTATTGTTATGTCTATTTTCAATTGTAGTGTGTTTAGTGGGCTGTTATTGTTATGTCTGTTTTCAATTGGGGTGTGTTTAGTGGGCTGTTATTGTTATGTCTATTTTCAATTGGGGTGTGTTTAGTGGGCTGTTATTGTCATGCCCTTTTTCAATTAGGGTGTGTTTAGTGGGCTGTTATTGTTATGTCTATTTTCAATTAGGGTGTGTTTAGTGGGCTGTTATTGCTATGCCCATTTTCAATTAGGGTGTGTTTAGTGGGCTGTTATTGGTTTGTCTATTTTCAATTAGGGTGTGTTTAGTGGGCTGTTATTGTTATGTCTATTTTCAATTGGGGTGTGTTTAGTGGGCAGTTATTGTAATATCTATTTTCAATGGGGTGTGTTCAGTGGGCTGTTATTGCTATGTCTATTTTCAATTAGGGTGTGTTTAGTGGGTTGTTATTGTTATGTCAATTTCCCATTAGGGTGTGTTTAGTGGGCTGTTATTGTTATGTCAATTTCCCATTAGGGTGTGTTTAGTGGGCTGTTATTGTTATGTCTATTTTCCATTAGGGTGTGTTTAGTGGGGTGTTATTGTTATGCCCATTTTCAATTAGGTTGTGTTTAGTGGGCTCTTACTGTTATGCCTATTTTCCATCAGGGTGTGTTTAGTGGGCTCTTGTTGTTATGTCAATTTTCTATTAGGGTGTGATTAGTGGGCTGTTATTGTTATGTCCATTTTTCATTAGGGTGTGTATAGTGGGCTGTTATTGTTATGCCTATTTTCAATTGGGGTGTGTTTAGTGGGGTGTTATTGTTGTCTATTTTCAATTGTAGTGTGTTTAGTGGGCTGTTATTGTTATGTCTATTTTCAATTGTAGTGTGTTTAGTGGGCTGTTATTGTTATGTCTGTTTTCAATTGGGGTGTGTTTAGTGGGCTGTTATTGTCATGCCCATTTTCAATTAGGGTGTGTTTAGTGGGCTGTTATTGTTATGTCTATTTTCAATTGGGGTGTGTTTAGTGGGCAGTTATTGTAATATCTATTTTCAATGGGGTGTGTTCAGTGGGCTGTTATTGCTATGTCTATTTTCAATTAGGGTGTGTTTAGTGGGTTGTTATTGTTATGTATATTTTCCATTAGGGTGTGTTTAGTGGCCTGTTATTGTAGTGTCTATTTTCCATTAGGGTGTGTTTAGTGGGTTGTTTTTGTTATGCCTATTTTCCATTAGGGTGTGTTTAGTGGGCTGTTATTGGTTTGTCTATTTTCAATTAGGGTGTGTTTAGTGGGTTGTTTTTGTTATGCCTATTTTCCATTAGGGTGTGTTTAGTGGGCTGTTATTGGTTTGTCTATTTTCAATTGGGGTGTGTTTAGTGGCTCTTATTGTTATGCCTATTTTCCATTAGGGTGTGTTTAGTGGGCTTTTATTGTTATGCCTATTTTCCATTAGGGTGTGTTTAGTGGGCTCTTATAGTTAAGCATATTTTCCATTAGGGTGTGTTTAGTGGGCTGTTATTGTCATGTCTATTTTCAATTGGGGTGTGTTTAGTGGGCTCTTATTATTTTGCCTATTTTCCATTAGTGTGTGTTTATTGGGCTCTTATTGTTATTTCTGTTTTCTATTAGGGTGTGTTTAGTGGGCTCTTATTGTTATGCCTATTTTCCATTAGGGTGTGTTTAGTGGGCTCTTATTGTTATGCCTATTTTCCATTAGGGTGTGTTTAGTTTTTTGGCAACTGAAGAGGCTAAACCAATAATGTGAACATGTAAAGACATTTTTACTGAAATTGGCGATTATGTTAAATTGCTATTTTATGATAGCCCATCATGCTATATGTGCTATGATTGTAGTATATATTTTTGCAGTCCCATGTTATATGTTCCCACACACAATACTTATGACATGAAATTTATACAATTTTATCATATATTAATATTCTTTCATATATTGCATTAATGTTTTCACATTTCACCAAGAAGATACTAAATAAATTTTAAAAACTACATAAAATATATATATATTCATAAAAAAGGGATTCGGTCTTACGTTAAATAAAATTACATTTTATAAATAAAATGTGTTCTATTTTGCCGACATTTCGGCTTAGCATTCTAGCCTTCTTCGGGGGGGGGGGGGGGGTCAGGGAAAACGGTTTTATGCCTTAGATGCTATATATCAATGAAAAATAAATATGTATATATAATTATTATTATTTTATATAAATCTACACAAATTACTGT